>JBAMAX010000570.1:0-341024 GCA_037043745.1 Chymomyza amoena
GACAGATATTTTGAGATATTTAATGCATGCCCCTCTTTCGCCACCTTCAGAAGGAGGTCCAGTCGGAAGTGGAAATCCTTCATCGGAGAGACATTTTGAGATATTTGAGGTTATGTACGGCATTTTTTTTAATATTTTTTAAGGTTATGAATAGGATCGAAACGAATTTTGTTGGTCTGCATTACATCATTTAGAATCACTCTTACCCTTTAAATTAAGAGCTCAAGAGATGAATTATGCATTTTTTTCAAGTATGGCTATTCGAAGTCAAACAAATGCAACCCTTTTGACGTGATTAACATTTGCATTAAGTCCTTGAGAAAATCATTTTTTAGTGTGTAATCTCTCTTGAACAATTTCACTTGAGGATTTACATTCTCAGACTTCATATTCGTTCTGAGCGACCACAGAAATTAATAGTTTAACATAGAGGTTATAATAAGCAAAAGATTAGCTTAGAATTTCAGACTATTATCTTAAAATATATGGTCAAAACTTTCTAAATTTCATGGCAGGCAAGAGTGCCCCAAATTTTAAAGCATTCTTAAGTAAGTCCCATAGATTCTAAATGCACTTTATAAACATTCATTTATCATAGGGTTAAGATAAGTTAAAGTTTAGCTTGGAATTTAAGATTTTCGAACTAAATAATTGGTCAAAAATTTAAAGACTCTTATGCCAAAAGTGCTTCAAACTTTAAAATGTTTTTAAATAAATCACAAAGCTTCTAAGACATGTACAAAAACACAGGTCTGCAAATATCGGGATTCATGTCAATTGTAGGAAAGCTAAAAGTCATTTCCAAAGTAATTATTTGCGTAGAATCTAAATCCTTGGCCAGAATAGGCCCATAATTTTGAGATATTTGAGGTTATGTAAGGCGTTTTTTCATACTTTGACACTATTGTCTTACGATACGTAGTAAAAATTTTCAAAATTCAATGGCAGGCAAATTTAAAATTACGAAGTGTATAAGATCTAAGAAAGAAAATCTAATAAAATTGTATTTCTATAGCTTTACAGGAAAGTTGTATCGTCTATAGATAGATAGATAGAATGAGAGATATGAACAAATTAAATTAATTTGTTATGCTGATCATATAAAGACAAATATTTTTCTTAGAATTTTAACATTTCAATCCTTTTAAAAGCCAAAAGGCTATAATAGAAGCAAGGGAATCTTAGAGAAAATTTATTTAATTAGAAAATAAATGCAGTCAAGAATTCCTGACGTCCAATCGCTTTTGTAGAACCCAAAAATGAGATTAAACTGAAATTTATTATGCTGCTCCCTTTTGTTTATTTATGGCTTTTATTTATCTGAAGTAAAGTTGCGTTGCCCATTTCAAGACTGCAACTTTAAAAATATTGTTTAAGCTTATAAAATTATATTTAAGGTCTGCAGAAATACCAAATAAAATGGTAATAAAATCGATTATTGAAACCGAGACAAGAGTAAGAAGGCTCTTGAAGAGGCACCAAGCTCCCAAGAGTAGGGGGATGTGAAAAAATGTTTGGTATGGCTTGAAATTAACTTCAAAAACAAGTACCAAAAAAAGTTTATCGACTTCTAGTGGCTTTTAAGGTATTCCACAAATAATCGTTTCAGACAGTTGACTGTGTTATAAAGTTCTTTATTTTTTCATGCTGCTCATTTCGAGACTATTTTTTGTCGAACCTTTATTTTGACAAATGTAAAGTTATTAAAGTTTGAAAATTCAAAATATTTGATTTGCTGTATTTAAGTTTAGGCCAGTTTGGGTCAAAATACTTAAAACTGCTAAATGCAATTGAAAAATAAGGTTCAAGGAATTTCATAACTTAGAGCTGTTTAAGCTGCCCCAGAATTAAACACTTCAGACAGTTAGATATGATATGTATATAGGTATATATTTAAATTTGGGTAGTAAAGAAATTGCTCATAGCTTAAGTTTACAATTTCAAGACTGCCACTTTTGAAATTTGGCCGAAATTCCAGACTGTATTAAGGAGACTCAAGGTCAATTGTAAAAAGCGAAATTTATTTGAAAACCAGCAGACAACAAAATTTCATGGCTTTAAGAAGAGACAAGGCTCCTTGAGAAAAAGAAATCCTTGAGAAAAAAGAAGGCGGAAAAAATGTTGAGTGTCAAGCTGATAAATTTGTTCTTATCTGTGTGGGGATTTTATTATTAAATTTAATCCAATTATATGTCTATGAGGAGCATAAGGTTGAAGGAGTTTTACTAAGTTCTTTTTAAGAACAATTAAGATGTTTATAGAATGTTAAGACTGAATCTTAACAAATTTGGCCCCAATAGCATTTAATGGATGTGTTAAAGAAGAAAGTTCTAGTGAAAACTAGTTGACTAGAAGAAACTTCTATGTTCTGATAAGCTACTCAAGAGCTTGATGCTACAGGCAGGCAGTTATGGCCAAATAAATTTAATTTCCCATACAGATCATAATGGTCTTTTGACTCTGAAGTTTTTATTGAATCTAAAATTTCCAAAATTTGGCTTAAATTGGTCTCGGGTCAAAACCCAACCGAAAACCCATATAAACCAAGAGACGGACCAAATTCCACGCCTCTGGCTCAAAAAATGGGCTCCCAGTTTAGTCAGCTCTAAATCAATTTTTCCTTGTCATCTCTCAAAATTTTGGCATATTCTTTGTTTGGCTTTACAGATTTTTCATATAACCCTTAACCTTTGTTTAGAGGGTATCAACCAAAAAAAAAAAACTAAAAAAAAAAACAAGAAATAACAAGCAGTCACAGTTCAATGGCTGACAAGCACAACGCTTCATTGGTTTTGACCTGGCCAAGAAAAAACACTCAAAGCACTCAAATACACGCGACTGAATAAAGTCGAGTAGACTGAGTACACATACATTGACACACAGCAGCCACACCACACAGATAGCCACCGCCAAGTTTGATACAACTCGTTAAAAAAGTTACGTCGTTTTGCGGCACACAACAGCACTGAAAATTACGTACATTGCGTATACGCCGTGTAAGGCACGCGTTAACCTCTGCACGCACAAAAGGCTTTTCGAGACTGAGATGTTGCCGCAGAAGCCAAGCAAATGGCTACAAAGATAGCAGCAGCAGCGCAGTCAACAGCGACGTAGACGGCAGCAGCGCTGTTGTGATGCTGTGCTGCTGTGTTGTTGTTGCTTTTGTCTGGCCAGGCGGCCATAAGAAAGTCTGAGCGTAACATATTGCTGGCCGAAATCAAGGCCGAAGTTAAATGCTTCAGCGTCAGCGTCGGCCGTACGCGACCGAAGAGTTGTCGCTACTCTTCGTGATGCTCGTGATGCTGCTCGTTGTTAGTTGGGCGCTCTTATTTTACGCTTCCTTTGCTCTTTTGTAGCTTTGTCGCCTTGGCGGGGCGCGTTCTCTTAGATGCTGGCGCTCAGCTGCTCGTTTCTAGGTCAGTTATTTGAGGAGTTTACAGCAATTACTCGCTTACATATAATTAAAAGGTTTCAACGGAATTTTGAAGCAGACGGCAAAAGAGAGAGAAAGGGTGCGTGCTCTTAGGATAAGGCCAATAGAAGAGTATGTTATGTTGTTAAGTGCTTAAATTATGACAAGATGTTAATAGCAAGATGGTTATAATAAAATATTAAAATGATATTTCGTATGATTATATGGGAATGTATTTTTGGTTTTTTGGAAATTTATCAGTGAGGATTTTTGGTTTGAATTAAGATTCATCGATAGGAATTTAAGGGAATATAAATAAAAACGCTGCGGAAATGAGATGCATGAAGTGCATTATCCTTAATGCCAATAAAAAAGTGTGTTAAGTTTGTGAAGGAAAATAGTTGGAGAAAAGAAAGCTGAAAAAATATAGCAGTCTCTAAAATTAAATAGATTTTTTGACGGACATCCTGAAACTAAGTGTATAAGAGGAATAATGAATTTCCACAAAATTTTACCAAGAGTCAGATTTGGATTTGAGATTAAATGGCCTAAAATAGAAATGGTTTTCATATTTTGGGAGTAATATTTTGAGGATGAGACGTTCCGATAATGTTTAAATAAAGTCTGGGTTGCATCTGCAAATTTAGTTTATTGCATATAAAACTAAAAAATATGCTCTTAAAATTGAAGTGATTTCTAAGCAGACTTAAGTTAAAGTTCCAGAATTAAAACCTTAACAAAATATTAGCTAAAATACGCACAAATAAACCTATTCAAAGAAAAATACCAAACATGATTTTAAAAATATATAGTAAATATATTTTTAAAATCAATTCTTAAACTGAATATATTTTAATCAAAAATTTCTTTAACATTGTTCCACTTCATCGACTTGATTAATATTGCCACCAATAAAAAACTTTCAAAACTGATTAGTTAAAAAGAAAAATTAAATTTTACACATTTAAGGAACATCTTTAAAAAAAAATATGAAAATTTAAAAAAAAAAATTTATGAAATGTGTTTTTTGGTCAATAAAAATAAAAACAAAGTTTTTTTAAAGAGCTCTCTTGCCAACTTAAATTAAGAAAAAATATTTACAAATATTTAATACAAATATAAAATTAAAAATAATAAAAACGAAAAAACACGGATTCAAAGATTGATGGGAGCTGGAACCCTATCCAGCTAGAACCATTGAAAAATGTTTTTAATTCATTCTTTTAATTATTTTTAATATTATTTATGTTAAATGTAACTTAAAAATTTTTCGAAAATTTTTCTATTATTTAGAAAATATATTTTTAGAAAATAATATTTTAAAATTACATTTAGTTTGTAAAATTTTCTTAAACTATATTTTGCTTTTAAGTTTCAAGGCATAATTTTTAAAACTAGTTTTAATTAATTTTCATTTAGTTTATATCATAATAAAAATATGAAATTTAAATTGCAAAATTATACATTTTTTTATAAATCAGAATTTTAATATTTTTACATTTAAATATTATTTTTCGTTACAAAATTTTAATTTTTTCATTCGCACAATTTTTTTTATTTATTAAAAATATTTTATTGTTATTTATAAAATATATTTTTAGAAAATTACATTATAAATTTATATTTAGTTGGTTAAATTTTGTCAAACTATATTTTGCTTTGAAATTTCATAGTCAAATGTTTAAAATTAGTTTTAATTAATTTTTTCTTAGTTAATACTACTAAAAAAAAAAAAATATAAAAATAAAATTTAAAATTCAAAATTCTGTTAACAATCAGAATTTTAATATTTTCTCATTTAAATGTTATTTTTCTTTTAAAATTAATTAAAAATTGTTATTTTATTATTATCTATTTTTAGCCGCAATTAACTAAAATTCATTATTAATATTTATGTGAAATGTAATTTTCGAATCTTTTGACAACTATTTGAATATTATTTAAATAATATATTTTTAGAAAACTACATTATAAAATTACATTTAGTTTGTAAAATTTTCTTAAACTATATTTTGCTTTTATATTTATTTTTAAAATTAGTTTTAAATAATTTTTCTTACTTTATATCATAATAAAAATATATAAATAAAATAAATAATTGTGAATTATTTTATAAATCAGAATTTTAATATTTTTTCATTTAAATATAATATTTTTTTTAAAAATTTCAATTTTTTTGATTCGTATTTATTTTTTTGTTTATTTTTATTTATTAAAATTATTTGATTATTATTTACAAAATATATCCTTGAAAAATTATATTATAAAATTACATTTAGTTTGTTACATTTTCTTATACTTAATTTTGCATTCAAATTACAAAGTGAAATTTGTAAAATTAATTCCAATAATTTTTTTTTTTAGTTTATATTATAATAAAAATATAAAATTAAAAGTTTTTTTTATAAATCAGAATTTTAATATTTTTTCATTTTAATATTCTTTAAAAATTAATTGAAAAATTGTAATTTTTCGATTCGTACAAGTTTATTTTTATTTATTAAAATTATTTTATTATTATTTGTGAAATATATTTTTAGAAAATTACATTATAAATTTATATTTAGTTGGTTAAATTTTTTTAAACTATATTTTGCTTTGAAATTTCAAGGTCACATTTTTAAAATTAATTCTAATTAATTTTTTTAAGTTTATATCAGAATGAAAATATAAAAATAAATCGAAAAATTATAAATACTGTTATGAATAAGACTTTCAATATTTTTTCATTTAAATATTATTTTTCTTTAAAAAATTGAAATTTTTTGATTGTACAAGATTTTATTAATTTATTTTTATGTATAAAAAATATTTGTTTATTATTTATAAAATTAATTTAAAAAAAATTATATTATAAATTTACACTTAGTTGGTTAAATTTTCTTAAAATAAAATTTGGATTGAAATTTTAAGGTCAAATTTTTTAAAAAAGTATTGATTAATTATACCCTGTGCCGTATGATACAAAGGGTATATTAAGTTTGTGCAAGCCCGAAAGTGTATGTAACATATAGAAGTAGACGTTGGAGACACCCCAAAGTTACCTAAAATATGATCATGGTGAATAGAGAAGTCGATATACCCATGTCCGTCTGTCCGTCCGTCTGTCCGTCCGTCCGTCCGTGTGAACGCCTAGATCTCAGAGATGGTAAGAGCCAGAGTTACCAAACTTTCACGTTACATCCCATATTATTCCATAAGAGACAAGTTTATTTTATTTTTTTGATATCGGGGATAACTTATATAGCTCCCATAGGGATGTTTGAGATTAACTCGATAAAAAAAAAGTTTTAGATGAATAATTCGTTTGTTTATGAAGATATCGTAATCAAATTTGGTATTCGAAAGTTTTTTCCCAATGACTGTACCAAATTTCATCAAAATCGGTTGAATATCATATAGCTTCCATAGGACCGTTCGGCCAAAATAACTTTTTTAAAGAAAATTTCGCTATATTTCCTTTCTTAATAAAGATATCGCAACCAGATTTGGCGTTTGGAAATTTTAAGCAATGTGCCAAATTTGAACAAAATCAGTTGACTATATCCTAGAGCTCCAATGTATAGGACCAATCGGTCCAAAAAAACGTTTTTTATAAAAAATTCGATGTGTTTTGTTTGTTTGTAAAGATATTTGAAATAAATTTGGCATTCATATCTTTTTTAAGGTATTTAATCACTGTGTCAAATTTTATTGAAATCGGTTGACTATATCATATAGCTCCCATAGGAACGATCGGTCAAAAAAAAATTTTTTTTTCTAAAAAATTCTTCTGTTTTTGGATTTTTGTGAAGAAATCGGACTTCATTACAAGCTAGTGGTACAGGGTATCCTAAAGTCGTCCGAGCCCAACTTTACGTACGCCATTTTTTTTACTTCGTTTATATCATAATAAAAATATCAAAATAAAATTGCAAATATACAAATTTTTATAAGTCAGAGTTTTAATATTTTTTTCATGTAAATATTTTTTTTTTCATTCAAAACTAATGAAAAATTTTTAATTTTTTAAGTTAACAATTTTTTTCTTATTTTTTTCAACTATGAAAATTTTTTCAAAGTTTATTCTAAATATTTAATATTAGTTTTTTCAACTTAGAATTGTTTTTTATTTTTGAATTTGTTTTCGAAAGTTTTTAAAGAAAGATCTTTTATTTTTATTTATATTAAATAAATTTAGTATTAAAAAAAAATTATGGCCCAGCATATAATTTAATATCCCTATGTGAAAAATTAATATTATTTTTTTCATTTATTTTTTTAATTAAATTTTTTTGGGATTTATTATGAAATAATAAAATTTCATAAACCAGTCGCTTTAAATTTTTTTAATTTTTATATTTTTTATTGGGTAATTGTTAAATTTTCTATCAAATCCAACAATTTGTTCAAATATAAACTAATATTTTTAAATACAAAAAAATAAAATTAATTATTAAAAATTATTTCCATTAGATCAAATCCAAGTTGGGGACAGAATCTTATAATATATTTTTCCGAAATTTGTTAATTCACCCATTTCTTGAAACACGAATACAACTCTTTTTTTTGTTTATGACCCCTTTATGATTGCCTTTAGATGGCGCTATAATTAAATTGATATGACGTCACATAGCCTATAACCAGCAAACCATCGAGTGGTTTCCATGGATAATTTATTTGCCAAATTATGATAAGGCGCTTAGAAGGTAAAAGAGAACAGATGTACAAATAGGTCAAACACGCCTTTTTGCTTTGATATTGTCCGATAAACTAACAGAATTGGCAACCCAAATTTTTTTAAGTACCTAATTCAGTCTTATCGCTTTTATTTTGAAATATTATTTCTGTAAGTGTATTTAAAAAATATAAAAAATAGAGAGTTTTCAACTATCTACGTAATTCAGTAGAATTGATTGTATTTTAAAAGTATTTAATTTATGTTAATCCAAATAATAAAATTTACCTTAAAACTATCTTATACCTATTTCTCATATCCCATAAATATACAAGAAATATTCCCAAAAATGCTTTTCTGCCTTAAAACTGAATTTATTTAACCTATTCTTACAGTCCAAAAAATATTTCCTCAAATCTATTTAAATATATAAGAAGTTCTATAACTAAAATCCTTTCACAAAAAATTCCATCTCTAACAACTTCACCTTAAACTGTTAAGCAAGTTCTGTTACAAAGTCTTTTGAATTGTGCCCTGTTAAACGCACTGTTAAAAGTCTCCACTCTGTGAAACAGCTGCTGACGTTAAATTTGAATTTTAACAGCGCGTCTTTAACTCTATACAGCAGTTTAACAGCTGCACCTTTATCATGCTGTTAAGCGCCTTTGCTCTTGTTGAGCGCTGTTAAGTGCTCCTTTCTAATCAAAAGCCAAATCAAGCATGCCCGAAAGCAATTACAGTTGGTCAAAACTGAACTAAAAGATTCAGTTCCTTTTAACGTTTTTATGATGGCCAACAATAAAAAAAAAAACGAAAGAAAGTAAAGAAAACAAACGTAAGTATGCTTTATATAGTCGGGTTAGTAGTCATGTCAGAGATACATTTAGACATTTACTGCCATTTACGCTCGTAAAATTCTTAGTGTATCTTTGAGATACTTTTACAAAAAAAACAACAACAACAACAAGTACAACCTTCAGTTCAAGCGCAATTATCTTTGGCTTGGTTTTGCTATTAGCTCTTCGACCCAGATTTCTTTTTTCTGGTAGTTCTTTTTGTTTTTGTAGTTTGTTCGCATTTTACGCATATTTTATGGGCAAAATTTTTTGTATTTTTATGACCAGGGATGTCAAAAAGTGCTCGAGATGATTTTCTTGCCATTCGTTAACAAAAAAAAGAAGCTGCTAACAGCGACAGTTGGACAAATTGAGATATAGATACGACTGGGAGATTAGAGATGGGAATAAAAACAGAGAGTTGAAGACTTAATCGAATTGGGTGAATATTTTTATAAGCTTTGAAATCTTTGCTTAGATTTAACAATTAAACGTTTATTTCAAAAGTTAAGATTTCTATAAAAATATATTTTTTGAGTATAAGATTGTTAAAAATAAAATTGTATAAGTTTTATATTTTGTTATTTTAGTTTTATTTTAAGACGGTTAAAATATTAAGACTTTTATTTTGGATTGAAAAAAAGAAGTGGCCTAAAATCTCGATTTAAAAAAGGTTTATTTTTCCACAACCTGTCAAATACAATTACTGGCCAGATGGGGCCGGATTCGCAGTTCTTAAATTTCAAAACTGAACTTTTTTTTTAAAAAGACAGTAAAAAATAAATTATTCCTTTCTATTTTAAAAATGCAAGATACTTTTTTTGCTTAAACTCTTGGAAATTTTTTTATTTGTTTGTTAATTTAAATGTATATTTTGCAAGTTAATTAATAACTAGGGAAAGTAAAAATTTTTTTTTAAGTCGACTTATAATGAATTGATCGAAAGTCCTGAAGGTGTACGTGGCTCTGGCTACAATCTTTTTATAACTTAGAATAGAATTTTACCTTATAATAAATAAATAATAAAATATGGCAAATGTTATAGGCTTCACATACGAGTTTTAAACAATTTATCCGATATTCGGAAACAACCCTTAAAAGTATGTCTTTATTTTTTTTAGTTCGCCTTGGGGTAGCATCCGAGAACAAGAGAGCCAAATGACAAATATTTCTATGTCATTTTCTTAGTCTGTAGACTTTATGAAAAAAGTTATATACATATAAATTTATTTATTAATTCTAGACATTTTTTTAAATGTTTAATTTAATACTAAAAAAATAATGAAACAGTACAAAAATTATTACTCTATAAAAAATTTCATTATTTATTTAATTTTTAATGATATTAACATAGGCTCAGGAAAAAAATATAGGTAAGTAAAAAAATTATTGTAGTGTAGAACCTTTAAAAAATTATGTTTTGTTCGCTATAGATTTTTTCTTAAGAATTTTCCAAGGAAAAGTGAACCCCGTGTAAAAGTATTTCCGAAACTGTTGGTAAAAGATTCGCTGATATGTTATAGAAAATATAAATTACTGCAATGACAGTAATTCAAAAAATTTTGGAATCATGGGACTTCGTTTTTAAGACGAGAAAGTCAATTTTTGTCTCATATTATCTTAGATGAATTCCTTTAAATTAAACGGAATGGATGAGTTTATTGATGATTCGCTTGTCATGTCCACATCTGCTCTGATTCTTATCATTCTTCCAAATTATAATTAAAATTTTATTTTCGGTAGTATTCCCATAATCTTTAATAGCCCCAAGATCACTTTCAGCTAAAGTTCACGCTTTGCTTTTTCTGTGCCTGCTTCATCTCATATATTATCTTATCGAAGAACATCTAAAAGTAATCTATGGAAATATTTGTTGGTGCCGAACCAAGATTTCGAAATCTTAGGCATTAAAAAAAAAAAATTTCTATAGTGTCAAAAAAAAATTGGTTTTGGAGGCAGATATATTTGAGTTCCATGATTATGAAGCATAGGATGTTAAAAAACTCTATAAGCCGCCTAAATGGATTTGAATATTTTAAATTAAGAAATCAAATACTTGAAAATATCGGTTTCAGTTTTATAGGTTCGGAGAAAAATATATATACATTGGCTGTCTATGAAATATATAATACTGGAATATAATAGGCATACGTGAGGTGTCCATCTTACGGATTGACTTACCAACATTTCATTAATATTTCTCAAATCCACAAATCGTACCATATATTCATAACCTTTAGAATTAACTATTTTTTTTTGTTTTTAAATCTATAAGAACTATCCAATCAAATACCACTTTGTCATAAATGAAAATAAATATGTAACAATAATGCATTGAAAATTTAAAAAAAAAACTTTCACAATTTTCGTTATTTTTATGTACTTTTTGTACCAAAATAAATTAGGAATATTATTTTAATTCTCGAAATACTATTTGGAAACTAGAGCGAGAAAAATCGTTTATTGAGCCATGTTAAAATTTTTATATTCACCTACAAAATAAATAATTTTGTTTCGTCTTATAAAAAAGAAGAATGTATTTATTAAATATTATATAAGTGTATTTTTTTTTTTAATATATTATCATTTCGAGACATCCCAAATATAATTTTTTCTGCATTTTTTCTAAGCTTCTTATAATTAAAAAAAAACCCTATCAGATTATGATAATTTTTGTAAATAAAATACAAAATTTTCAAATTGAATCCTTTTATACAAACCTCGGAAATTATTTTAATTTTTACTCACTATAAAAATTCATTTTTAAAATTAATTATGCTACTTTCTTTGGAATAAATTTAAAAATTAAATTTTTTGCTGCCCACTAATAATTAAAAAAAAAAAATAGGTAACATATTTTATTGTTAAAATTTAATTATTTCTAAATACATTTAAATAACATTTTTTTTTATTTTTAAGATTTTCTCAGTAAAGTGCCTTAAAGCCCTTTCGATAAATTATGGAAAGTTTATATTTTTTCTCAAAGAAAGGTTTTCATTGAAACGGATTAATTTAAAAAATTTTCAGAACAACCTGTTTTAGAAAAGAATATGCGAAATATGACAAAACTAAGAATTTAATGAAATTTTAATATGTTTGAAAGTGCCTTTTAGTAGAAAAAGTGTAGAGTATAGCGCCCAAGCTAGTCAACAGTGCGTATGCGCTTTTTTTTTTTTTAATCTTATATTTTTCAATTGCAGATTATCTCAAACTTAACTATAGTATAGATTAACGCGGGGCTAGTATACGTATCACTTCTAGAGATCTATATTATGGACAGAAGACGAAAATAGAGATATTTTTGTGATTTTTCTCCAAATTTTATTTTTGGTATTAGAAGTTAATTTCTTGATATCTCCAGCTAATCAGACTGAGTTCGCAATCAAAAATCGAATATTCCATATGAAAAAATAAATGTATTTTTGACTATTTGCTTCATAGAAAACATTAACAAAAAAGGAGTTGATTTCACTGTAAGAGTTAATTTTTTAAACTCTTCATCACAATGAAACTATAACTGTCTTTTGCTGTATATTTTCAATAGACGTCCAACTGGGCTATCTGTCAGCTATCAGTGATCCAAAGTTTACTATTAAACCAGCTAAAGAATACAAAAATTAGATACCTATAACTTATTTTTATCTTGCCTTTTTATTGAAAAAATCTTCCAATGCATTTCACAACTTAAATATTCTTTAAAAAATTCTCACAAAAAATTTTACATAATACCATCTAATAGATATATTTACTTACCTGCTCATACTTCAACTTCAATTTCAATCCCAAAATTTATTCCATCTATATATAAATAGAAGGATAATAAAAACCCAAACCGCGCTATTAGAAGTAAAAACTTTGTCGACAAGTTAAAGCCGCCAATGTTGCCACACGGCGTTGTATGCAACTCAAACAACATTTAAAGCCTTTGAAAGTTATATCTCTGTGTGTGTGTCGTGTGTGTGTGTGTGTGCGTATCTATGTGGCAAGTTAGACATACCGCCAAAGACAACAACAACAACGACAACAACGCACATCGTCAACACGCAACAAGAAAAACATTATAAAGAAGTTGAACATTACGAGACAACAACAAATTCAACATGGCAGCCGGCAGCACGGATATCAAGTATACGCAACGTCTACCAAACCCCCCAAGCAGCTCCTCCACTACACATCTCTACATCTATATCTACATAGATCCACATTCACATCATGAAGATAAAGATGAAGATGAAACTATTATCCACGGAAATTAGCGCGCTCCGATGACAAAAACACATGAAATGCAAAAACTTTTCTGCTTTTCCATCTCAATTTCTAAATTGTTCAGGACATTGTTGGTTGTTGTTGTTAGTGTTGTTGTTGGAGAGGGGTTGTTGGGTGAGAGGTTGTTTTTTCGATTTCATAAGAGATTTTGTTACACTTGCTAATGCGTATTTAAGGTAAGAGCCACGCACGTGTCCTTCAAGTGGGAGGAACTCAGCTTTGGCTTGAGACATCTCTATTAGAGATGTGAGAGTGTGAATAAAATTGAATGTGATTGGCAGAGTTGGTTTTTTGATTAGACTTGATGATGATTTGGTTAGTTTTTTTAATTAAATTTTTTTAATGTCATGGTTAAATAATAATAATAATTAAATAAAAAATCGAATTTCGATTTTTTTGTGGCGTTATGTTGGTACTCACTCTCTCACTTATGCCGACAAGCTCGTCCATTTTGAATGTTCACTTAATTGTTGACAGCTGGTTTGCTTGCACGTGTTTTGGCCCGTCTTGATATAAAGTGATAAAGGTTTTCATGACATAAAATGTATGACGTCTGGTGACGTCTCTCGAACGCCTAGCAGTCCGGACTTTGAAATCTGTCGGGGAGTTCATCCGCAACAGCTTTCCATAGAATCTCTTGAAGACCTTGATTCAAATCATTTACCGCTATTAATCAAGCTTACTGTTAATGTTGCCATAAAAATCAAATGCTCCTACATCGATTTGCGTGCATAAACACGATCCAAAGTCATATTAGTAAGAAAACTCATCTTGAAATGGAAATCACTACCAAGGAGGATATTGATGATGCCGTTGAACTGGTACGTAAGAACATAACTAACGCTGCTAATCTAGCTGCTCCTACACGCTGGTCACCGTCAACACCCGCCTTGCGCAGACAGTGCAGCTTTTGAGAATGAAGCATCGCCTGCGAAAAAATTATCTTCGAACGCTTGATCGAGCTGACAAGACTCTCTATCGTAATGTTGCTAACAGACTTAAAGAAGCTTTAAATAACTTAAATCAACGAAGGATAAATTCTCTTTTTACTAATGTGAGTCCAAAGATGGTGGAAGCCGGAGCCTTTGGCGTCTGACTTGGTATTTAAAAAAAAACAGCCATTAAAAGCGCTCCTATTCAAACCGCTAATGGGCTCTGGTTCTGATCGAGCCCGTGCTGAAGCTTTCGCACATCACCTGGAGGATCATTTTACTCCCTTCATTCTGTACTCAGGTTCTGAGGTCGAGAAAAATTTGGAGGCATTATCTACACCGCTACAACTGGACCTGCCAGTACGCCCCTTGTGATCTAACGTAATTGCAGATCGAATGAACGCACTTAACCCCAAAAAAGCTTCTGGTCATTGACGCCAGAGTAGCTAAGGCTCTCCCAATGGCGGGCATTCTGGCTCTAGTCAAGATATTCAATGCAATTATGCGTCTGGCATATTTCCCAAAGGAGTGGAAATGTGCTCAAATTGTTATGATTCTAAAGCCCTGCCAGCCTCCCATCTCCATTGCGGCTTGCTGCCGGTATTCGCGAAAATTTTTGAAAGAATCTTTTTGAGCAGAGTTTTGTCATTTTCCAACGTGACGATCCTAGTTCCGACGCATCCTAGTTCCGACGATCCTACTTCCAAAGCATGCCACGCCTGAGTAAACTCACAGAGTGGTGCAACATATTTTAGACTCCTTCGAGAATCGTCGATACTGCAGGGCAGCATTTCTGGATGGGTTACTACAAAAATTTAAATCTCCCTTCCCGCTCCTCATTACGAAATCATAAAATCATTTCTTGACAATCGATCTTTCAAAGTTATGGTGAAAGGTGAACTTTCTAAGTGTTCTAAAATAATTGTAGGAAAGTGACAACCCTTTGCTGCCATTCTAACGAAAGCGTAAGCATTCGAAATTATTTGTCCTAAAAATTAAATTTTTGAGATTTCCGTGACACCTACGGATTTTTTTAAATATTTTTTTTCAAACCGTTGCTAAAATCTGTGGCACCCCCGATAATAATATTTTCATTATTAAGGACATATTCATAATTTAAAAAAATTATAAATGTAGTCATTCAAATAAGTTATTAACAAAGGATTTCCAATGATCCCAGCTTCGCGCCATTGAGCGTCCTGCACCAGGTCATTTTAGGTCTTTCAAATACCAAATCATGAACGGTGATAAAGACCAAGAGCGACAGTGTACATCCTTGTTTCACACCGCTATTGCATTTAAAAGGATCGCTTAGTAGTCCGCCGTGCACAGCTCGGCCTAAGGACCCAGTATACGACGCTTTTATGATTTTGATAATTTTGTTTGGAATCCCTCTAGCTCGAAGTGCTACCCAAATTGCATCCCTATCAAAGGTGTATAAAAGCTAAATATAACGTAAAGTTGAATTTCTCGGATTGGTCTACGATAATACGTACAGTGCTTATTATATCTATACAAGATCTTTGAGGACGAAAGCCAGCTTGATTTCTACGTAGAACGTTGTTAAGTGGCTCGGAAATGAGGCTTAATATGATCTGGTTGAGGATTTTTATGATGGTTGGCAGGACAGAGATACCCCTCCAGTTAGAGCATATTTGTCGGTTTCCCTTCTTCGGAATCTTTGTAATTACTGATTCCTTCCAAGATTTACGTACATTTTCAGAGGTTCAAACAGCTTCCAAGATCGGAGCTAACTTTTGTGCCATCATGTGAGCATTCGCTTGAAACCATTCAACGGAGAATTTACCTACTCCCGGAGTTTTGCCTTTTTTCAGGGTATTAATTGCAGTTTAAATTTCCTCCGGTGTGGGAGGGCTGATTTTTATTTTCCTGTTTACATTATGTCTCCTTCGGATTGGGAGATTCTCATTGGAGCTCACAGGAATTAATTGTTGCTTCGAAGTATCTTCTCCAAACTTCCAACTGTTCATTCTGAGCAGTAACCATGTTGCCACCTTCGTCTTCTATAGGGCAAGTCGTTGCAACGTGCATCCTACTTCCAATAGTTTTTTCCAGACTATGGAGCCTTCTCATATGCCCATTTTCGGCCGCCATTGACGGAAAATATAATTTTTGGAGGTATTGTTTTTTTTTTTTTAATTTAAACCCAATCAATTCTTCTCTCTCAAGGAATTTTTTTGAACTCTAACCGTAAAAACTGTTTCAATGATTTTGCCTAGAACACTTCCCAATTAATTTTAAAGTTTTGACTCACTCAACATAAAACCTTCTCCTGATTTTGTTTAAGGTCCTTGTGACTTACCCAAAACAATACTCGCTACAAGAACGCATCTTCGGTGATCCTTCTTTTATGATTCTTTGCACATAGTTTGTACATTATATACACATACACATATATACTTTATGGCATATACTTATATAAATATTTTGGCAAGTGCTTGGCAAGTTGCATGAAATGAGCCGCATCCTATGCCATTGGCCATGTTTTATGGCCAGTTGTGAGCGTGTCATAGTCAAATTGACCCCATTAATCCTTGTGGCCAGCAGTTGCTCGAGGAGTGGAGCAGAGATTGGGGGGAAACTGGTAGAGAGAAAGAAGTAATATAAGCAAAGAGCAAACGAAACAAAAACGCCAAGCAAACAATGATAAATACATAAAAGCAAAGCTACTCGCCAAACAGCGACAACAACACACAACAACAACAACAACGAGAACAACAACAAGATGAACAACAGAAATGAGAAAAAAGTTGGCGAGACGCAAAAGCGACAAACAGCGACAAGGACAAACGCATGTCTCTCTGTGTCTCTCTCTTGATGCTTATTGTTGTTGTTGTTGCAACTGCTGCAACATTTTGTGGCATCTCTTTGGCGCTTGTTTATGGCTTGTTGATTCTTGCATGAGATAAAACATTTATGCTTGTCCCACGGCGGAACTTGAAATTATTTCAAGTGTATAAATTTTTGGATATACAGCAGGTCAAACGGATTGAGTCAAAAGTGCTGCCAAACAAATAAAGTGCTCTATCGCCATCTCTCTACTGTCTCTGTTTCTCCGTTTCTTTTTCTCTCTCACTCTCTCTATCTTGATTGCTCTCCAAAAGGTATTAACAAATTATGCGAAGCAAAAAAAAATTGCGCACTTTAAGCTTGGGCGTGACCGACTTGAATATATTCGTAACCCGAGGCGTTGATCGAAAATGGGATGCTCTGCAACTTTCTTTCTAAAAAAAAGGGAGTTCTGGATTTTTTTTTTATATCTATTGGGCTAAAGCGCTTGCGCGGAAAGTTGTCTGATTACACGGGAGTGACCAGCGATGATTTCCTAACTGGCCCATCCAAGTAGCTCACAGCCTCCAGCTTTCGCTAGTTACCCTTTGGTTAGCCCCTGGATAACCCTTTCCAGGGATGAGCTAATGTGAGAAAGCGGCTTTCAGGCGATCTGCGTTTGAGGAAGTTTTGCATGGAAGCCATGCAAGGGAGTCGAAAGCCCAGTCAACCGTCATTTGCTTTTCAAACCCCATGACTACGAAAGTATCAAAAAAGCCTCGGATAAAACTCGGTACCCTGATAAACGACCTGGCAAGCAAAAGGACAACGATCTGTGCATCTGCACCTGGAAGGAACGCACGGTTTCCATAGTGCATAATACTAGTAATATGTTGACAGCCCTGAAATATTAATAAGCTTTCAAAGACTAGTCCAAAAATCCGTCAGTAATTATTCACGTAAGACATCAAAAGTTACTTCAAGTGGACAGAAAAATAATATAAAATTCATACAAATTTAAAGGATGACGGTAAATAAAAAAATTTTTATATATAAAAGTAAGCGAAATATAAAATAACTTCAATTCAGCTAATAGGGACTATGAATTAATAAAAATGTGACCAAAATAATCCAGCTACTATAAATATTATGTTGTTTATTTTTTAATGTTCTTTGCAAACTATTTTTTAGCTGAAACAGCTTGAGGATCTTGTCTGCATCCTCCGGCTTGGCTGAGACCCTTACTCGGCTCTGGGTCTAATCGGGACATCTGACCTGTCCACTGCCACTAGCTTAGCTCCTGGATATACCTCTCCAATAGCGCTCAGCCGAGCGACTGTCTTCGTACGAAATAGACTTAATTTTGCCGAGATGCCATCCGGCGTCGTTTCAGAGTGTTGGGGGTCCTCCCCTTCTCTCCAACTCATCTAGGAAGAGATCGTGCAGCTCATTTTTCACAACTTTAAACAAATTCCGAGGTACAAAACCATCCTTGTTGCCTTTGTCTAGGTTACCAAGGAGTATCCTGTCCCACGTAACCTCTGCAGATCTCTGTCGCTTTACCTGGGCTTTAGGTTTTCCTGGGCCTGCTGGCTGGATACTCGGCAGGATATCTTTGGCCCAATCTACTAGTTTCTTACCCTCCAGTGAGACCTCCGGAGTGGTAAGATTTTTTTTTGGAGAATTTCTCCTGCCCGTCTTGGTACGACGGATTTGTTGGTGGTGGCATCTTTGGAGTAGCCGGCTCTGAAGAGTTCCGCCAGCCCTACCTAGGACGAATAAGCGTAACACTCTTGTTTCAGTCTTGCGTCCGAGGATGGGTTGGATTGCCTTCCCCCAGAATCTAGAGAAGACGGGGGGGTTGCCGTTTTGCCTTTACCGGCACAATTCGGGATGGGAAGAACACTTACTAGTTCCTTCCTCACCGCGCATTGAGTTGTATTTATCGGGATGTTACTCCCTTCCTTATTATGGCGAGTTACATTCCCATGTTTGTTTTTGTTTATTTTATTGTTAGTTGAATTCATAGTTTTGGACCTACGAATAATCGGGAAGGGGTGAGTCAGCCGCAGCATAGCCCGGGTACCGCGGGAATCAATTCATAAAAACTGCATATCGGCAGGTTTCCAGAGTTCGCAAAGTAATGATTGAGACCCCCTCAGCCATGCATCCATCGACCTTTCCTTTTCCACCTTAGATTTGAGGTAATTTTATAGAGTTTTTGTCTCTCGAACCGACTACCATTAGTCAGCACCCATCGCAGAGACATGACCTTACAATGGATCTGCTTCCAGCCGCCCTCACGTGGAGAGTCTAGTCGCCCTTCCAGAAGTGTGTCACAATTACGGCGCGTACCCAAGTCTAGGATTACACGTGATTCCCCTTGTGACACCAACTGGCTGACGAATGATACATATTAATTATTTCTGAGTTCTTGATATTTATTAAAGATATAGGCTTACGCCAAAAAATAGGTTTTAACAATTTTAAATGTACAATAAACACTTAGTAAGCTTTCAAATAATGCTGCGTATACGAAATGTAGACTTTTATGGCAAATAAATAGATTTTCAACAAAGTTTTTGACTTTTATTTTGGTTTTAAAATTTTATTTTGCTCATAAATTTTTCAATTATGGTGAATTTAGGAAATTTCTACTTCAGGAGAGTGTCAAAATGCCTCAATTTAAAGATAATGACAGATTTTTCAAGTCTTTAATCCTGGACTTGCTTTAGAAGAGCAACTACTTACTTGTAGCTCTATAAAATCGACAGATAAGGTAACTAAGAGATAGAGGAATACATTTAATTGAAATGATTACCCAATATTCTACAGATTTTTTTATTTCATCTTTACGAAGACTTATCAGCATAATTTTCTGTATCTTCTTCTGGAGCATTGAGCTGCATAGGCTGTGAAGCTAGTTACGAAGCAAATAATTGGACATACGATTTGTTCCTCAAATACTTATTAGAATAGGAAGGACAGCACTAACAAATTCAGTTTGGAACATTTTTTTAAATAAAATTTGATATCTTTCGGTCGACGACATCTGCGTTCCCAAAGACTGGCGGATATGTCTCTATCTTCGGTTAGGTTAGGTTAAGTTAGGGCGGCAGTAGGGACTTAAAATACAATGTTGTTCTTTTTGCTGTCAATATTTGTTATACTATTTCAGATCTGGAGATTGTTAGCCTTTCCAACGCATACGATGAGCTCTATAAGCCATAATATAAAAACGCTTTTTAGCGTTATCCATGATTTTTAGTTTTTATTTGGTAAATGCTTGTAATTCATACCTAGTTTAAGTCTTTAGTGTAAGTAAATAATATATTTTTTATTTTTTTGCTTACAATTCACTACTCATTTAAGCATTAAGTGCCATAATAGCATGGTATTACTTGTGATTGTGTTTTTACTATTGGTCAATATTCCATTTGTATGTAGTCAAGCATTTGTATATAAAGTAAGAAATATGAATTAATTTTGTATAAATTACCAAAATTTGGAGTTATAAGCTTGAGTGATATCGGGGTTGTGTTCATACAGATAAAATCTTTGTATAAAACAAAAAAATGTTTCTAATTATCTATAATAATAGAGTGGATTCGTTCAAATGGCTTAAACATTTTTGATTTTATTTTTGTGAAGCTCTTGTAAGCAAATTAGCCATCAGTTATAATAGTATGAGTGTTTATCTTAGTTTTTTTCGCTCGTTTTAGCCGGCTTGAAGCCTTTAATCTCTTCAAAGCTTTGTAAAGTATACCTTATATATTTGTCTTCTTTGAAGAAATAGCTTAGGAAAAAAAATTTTGATCGTGAGCTTTCTGGGTATATAATTTTATTGGTGTAAGCTGGAAAGTGTGCTAACTATTTTTGAACTCGATACAAATCGGTTAGGTTAGGGCGGCAGTTGGGACTGAGGTCCCAAGTCACTTAAGCCAAGGATAGGCCCGTTGCGATACCGCTAGAGTGAGCTATTTCGCCACTCTTCCCCACTTGAGAGTCCCATATATTAAGCTGAGGAAGCCCTCCGGCTGCCTAAATATACCTTAAAAGGCATTTTGGACTCTGTACAGAGAGCGGAGATAAATCAACAAGAAAGTGTGACTTTAGGAACCTTAATCTTTTACTGCAAACCTAAGCCCAGGGCAATGACAGAAAAAGTGCTCCACCGTCTCCAGCTCCTCCTCTATCGCCACAGCTTCTACAGAAGTCATGGTGGGAAACATTCAACCTGGATCCGTGGTTTCCCACCAACCAGTGTCCCGTGATGGCAGGTACAACAGATGAGCCCTGGGCTTTATTCAGACAGCAAAGTTTTTTGGTTCTTTTGATGCAGTATATCCGTCAAGCTTGCAACGAGATCCTACACGTTTTCGATGTCCAATTCCACGTTTCATTTCCAAAGAGAGCGAAAAAGTTTTGTATTTACAGCTGGCCATGTGTATACAGGCCTTCCTTGACTTGAAGGAGGATGCTGGTAGTTCCTTGTCTAGCCAGTTCATCCGCAATACAGTTTCCCTCGAAGTCCCTATGTCCTGGGACCCATATCAGGTGAATTGAAAAATGCTCAGCCATCTCGTCTAGAGACAAGCGGCAGTTATTCACTGACTTCATACACGAAGTCATCGAAGCTAGGGACTTAATAGCCGATCGGCTGTCCCAGTAGATACAAATGTTCCTATTTGGAACTTGTAGATTTCTTACTCTTATTAAAGCCTACCGGATTGCAGTGACCTCTGTCTAAAAAAAACCGCTGTAGTGGTCCGGGAGTCAAAAAGCAGTTCTAATGTTGAAATCCTCAACGGAGACGCCTCCGCCGACACGGTCGTCTAACTTGGAACCGTCCTTGTATAACTTTATCGACCCCACTGGGCCTGGTACACCTGTATTCCACTCCACCCTGGTTGTAATATAGGCTCTGAATTTAGTTGTAAAATGTGCCTGCGGCATGCATAGTCTCTGCTTTCGGGGATAAGTGGGTTGCCTCTATCTTACTAACATAACAATCTATTTCCTTTACCTGTTACATACACACCCATATATTTAATATACCCCCTTGGAACATCCTATCATTCACGTAACAGGCATACAAATCGAAGGACCACTTAAAGGCTTCAATTCGGGTACCATCCTTACTTACTCTTACGCATAACAAATGATCAACACTCGAAACTGTTGCGTTTAATCTGGCAGCACTCAAGCAACAACAACAGCAACAACAACAACTACAAAACGAATACAACGATTACAACGATAACAACAAGAGGAGCAATCGACTAGTCCCCTATCCGAAGCCATTAATCATTTTGGTCATCAAGCATGAAAGCGATTACTCATACATAGATGCCTGCCAGAAATTGCCAAAGCAAACATTGTTTAATAGATGGCTTATGCACGCTCCAAGAACCAAAAAAAAAGAACAAAAAAGCAAACCGGTTCGGGGAATGGTTCGGGGAGCAAATCACATTTGGGTGCTAAAAATATGAACAAATGCGCGTCTAATATTTGCTTAAGTGTTATTTCTGTCGGCTTAGTTCTTTCTTGGCCCCAAAGTTATGCCACATTTGATTGTGCATATTAATGGCCAGCCAAGCCAAGTGAATTGTGGCAAGGAATTAATAAGATAACTTTTGTCTCAAAGGAGCAGGACCTTACTCCAACCCGCCCCACATAAAGCCAACTTTGACGCTGTTAGTTACTTAGAGCCCATCTAAACCATTTGCAAAAGCTAAAGCCAAAAGTTGTTTATTTAACATTTTGGCTTAATTTGTTTTTATGGCCAGCAAGTCCTAACTTTATTTGTGTAAATCAGCAGATTTATATTTGGGCCTAGATGTTGGCTAATTTGATTTTGAGCTCATAGACGCCACACACACACACACGTAGATACAGATACACACACTCACACCATCACACACATATGGCACGCGGCGGTCGCATTTAATTCGTTCAAAGTTAATGCCAAGCAAAATGGAGAACATGATCAAAATATACTAAATACACTGAGAGAAATTAGGGAAGTAGCTATCATTAAATGAAACGTGTTTGGTGTTTGATTAAATTTTGATTCAATGAAAAATATTCCATGAAAAAAGATTTGCATTCTAGTGATATTTCATATTCATATTTTTTAATATTATATAGCTAAAAGTTATTGCTCTTTGAATTATATGATAATTTTTAATTAATTTCATGGATAGATTTCAGAGAGGGTTTGCACAAATTTTGTGTTTCAGAGATATTTGAAATAATCGGTTTGATACAAAATCTGATTGTGAGCAAAAAGTATCTGTAGTTATTTCTATTTAGATAATAATTTAAATTTGAAATAATTTTATACCTAGATTTCAGAGACAATAGGAAAAAGGTTTAAATTATCATGATTTATAGCATAATCGGTTATATGCCTAATCTGATTGTAAGCAAAAATCGCTAATATTAAATTAATACATGATATATTATATCATTAGAAATTGGTAGTTTCATTATATAAAAGTGTTAATTAATTTTACACCTATACCTTAAAGATGATAGGAAAAAAAGGTTCTCATTTAAGAGATATTTGGCATAATCGGTTAATTGCAAAGTTTGATTGCAAGCAAAAATTTCAACTTTTTATACCCTGTACCGTATGGTACAAAGGGTATATTAAGTTTGTGCAAGCCGAAAATGTATGTAACATATAGAAGGAGACGTCGGAGACACCCCAAAGTTACCTAAAATATGATCAGAGTGAATTGAGAAGTCGATATACCCATGTCCGTCTGTCGTTCCGTCTGTCGTCTCTCCGCCTAGAACGCCTAGATCTCAGAGATGGTAAGAGCTAGAGTAACCAAACTTTTACATTAGATCCCATATTATTCTATAGGAGAAAAAATCGGAAATTTTATATTTTAACATTATATGTGTAATTATTGCTAGGTATTTGGTATTAGTTAATTTTAGGTACACTTAAAAAAATATAATAAAATATATCAATAAAATATAAAAGGATATATTCGCCACATGGATCTTAAAGTTGGTAAGATCTAGAACAAAATTTTAGTTGGTACACCTTATTATATCATGGGATCAGTTCAAGATCACGTATCACATTATTTAGACTCCCATAGGACTGATTCAGAGCATCTCAAAAAAAAAAACATTTAGATGGATAATTCATTTGTTTATGAAGATATTGTAGCCAAATCCGACTCCCGGAAGTTCTTCAGAGTTTCCAAATGTTTCAGTAGAAATTCGTACCTTTTTAAAACTATTTTGTCGGAACGTTTCAATTCATTTTCCAACAAGACTTTTGGTTTGGGAGGACAAAATATTCTGTTCAAAAGGAATTGGATTTGTTTAGATTAGTTTTTCGGAGCTAGGCCGAATAAAATTAGGTTCCAATATGCCATAAATGCTTTATTTCCTATTTTATGAAAAATTTCTTAAAATGCAATAAAGTAAAGGTTAAAAAAAATGGTTTTTTATACACATGAGGGCTGACGCCCCATGTGCTGCCAAAGCAATTTCTACAGGCTTTTATGGCTCGAGTAGCTTTGAAAAGCCCTTGTTCTAATGGGAGTTCCAGTTGAGTTGTTTGTCTAGGACGACATCTAGATATTTGACCTGGTCTAAATACTCCACCTCAGTGTTATTTATAACAAGGTTTTGAAGCTCCATGTTGTATCATCTCTCTGACGGTGCTTTCGTATTTTCCCGTCACTATGATAGCAAGGTCGTCTACGTCCCAATACTTATAGCCAAGCACATTTGTAAAGTTCGTCAATTATGGACCATCCAGAGATAACACACCTCCTTGTGGACAAGCCTTTTCAGCTCTTAAGCTGACTGTTGTACCATCTAGAGATGAAGTTATGTCCCTCTGTCGGAGCATGGATTCAATCCATGTTACATGTAGTTCTATGTTCTTACTGGCCAACGCTCTAGAGATAGAATTAAAGTCAGTATTGTCGAAAGCTTCCTCGACATCCAGGAATGCGCATAAAGCTATGTTCTTGGAATCAAAAGCGTTTCCAATCTTTCTGACTAGGTGGTGTAAAGCAACCACTGATGACTTTTTTTTGGAATAGGCAAACTGCATTGGATGCAGCGGGTTCGTGGCATGCAGTTTGTTTCTGATATGCAGATCGAGAAGTCTCTCTACTGTTTTCAGGAATGAGTTTAGAATGATTGGTCTGGATGACTTGGGCTTGTCATATTGGCATTTTGCTAGATTTGGGTGATTAAGACAACCTGTACTATCCGCCAAGAGTGAGGTATGTATCCCCAGTCGAAGCTTGTTATAAACAGAGAAATCAGTGGGTTTACGATGAAATCCAGATATTTCTAGAGAGGTGCTGGAAAAATTTCGCCCAACCAGGTGCCTTGAAAGGTTCTATGGAGCCAATTGCCCATCTTACTTTGTCGGCATCGAGTATAGTGCCAGATATTCTGGCAGCCCTTCGGAGGTTTGGCTCGATCCAATCTGAGAGTTGGGAATTTCCGCATGCAAGTCAAAGGTAACAAAAATCGACTTTTTACAAATACATTTTTTTTAGTGCTTTGGAACGTTAGAAAAGAAATTCATCATTTCGTCACGATGCATCTCCATAACAATCAATCCATTGCTTGGGCTTCGTAGTTTTGGACATTCTTTGACTCAGATCTGCTTGAACCTCATCCAGTCACTGGTTTTTTGGTCAGGGCGATGACTTGCTCGCGTTATAAATTGTCGCCCTTTCAGAGTTACCAAGAAATTATGAAACATAAACTCTCTTTAAAAGCCCTTTACTCGCTTCACACACAATAAATCCTTCCAGTTCGTTATTTTTCTCGCAGTGTAAAATACACTGCACTTTATATGTATGCGTAACATGTTGCGCGAGTTAATTAGCGAGCAGAGAACAACAACAAATGACTAAAGTCAGTCTATTGAGTGGGGCAGTAGAGAGCGAACGTGGGGTAAGAGGCAGCCAGGTGGGGCATGCAACTGACTGAATGACTGATGGACTAAGGGAACCAACTGACTGACTGACTGACTGATGGACTGACTGACTGAGTGAGTGGCAAGTCAGTCAGTTGTTTGGCGGCCCATTGTGATGAAATTGTTTCAAGGCCTCAACTCAAATTCAATTGCTTAGTAAAATGCCATTTGCAATTGTTTATTTTAAGTGGGCCCGATGCACGTGCGCACTTCTCTTTGCCTCTGTGTGAGTCTGTATATGTGTGTGTGTGTGTGTCGGTGTGTGTTTGTGTGTGTGCGTTTATTGCGGTTAATTAAAAACAAACAATGGCCGCACAAAGTAGGTTGCATGCAACCACAACAACAACAACAACTAAAGCTACAGCTACGAAACAGCCAATCAAGTCTAAGCCACACACATACACAAATACACACACACACACACACATACCCAGCACACACACACACTTACACACTCATTTGTATACATTCAGATATTGCATTTGTTGTAGCAGGTTTTACCAACACCCTGTAAGGGTAAGGGGTATATGAAGTTTGCAGTTTAAAAAAAGATTTTGATCGGCGAACATTTTGAAAAAATAGGTTGAGAAATAATTAATTTGTCAAGATCAATAATGTTTTTTTTTGTATTTAGCTCATGACCTGATAGCTTCAACAAGTTCCTGGTGAAAGTGTCAAAAAATCGCGAAATCATGCCGAAAAGCATGTGATGGAAGTCTCGACTAAGTTCAGGCAACTTCATCGTATGAGGAATCTTAAGAAATCGATACTTTAATTACTTTAATATGCCCTTCCTTGCTATTTAAGGTCTTTATTATACGCCCTGACATTGAATCTATTAACTTTTGGAGTATTTGTTTTTCCTCGCTAAAAGCGTTCCTTACTGAGAGGTGGGGCACTGCGACCAAAAGGTCATTTGTTTTATACCCTTCAGTTAAAGCAAAAGAATGTCCGCTTTCCTCTTGAATTGCAGTAGGTCTTTTGTTGGTATTGACCTGAGATGGAAGGGACTAATCCGTTCCTTTCCCATGTGATAGGATCTGTCCCATACCAGCGCTGGGCAGTCACAGAGAATATATCTGGTGGTTTCATCGTCTTCTAGGCAGAGCCTGCACTCTGAAGAGTCCGATAAGCCGATTTTCTGTAGATGATATCTAACAGTGTGGTGGCCAGATAGGTAAGCTTCCAGGAGCTTTAGGTCCGCTCTGCCAAGAGCTTTTGTCTTGATCGCACCCAGAGGTTTGACAAGCACTTTTGCTTGACGAAGCCCCGGAAGGGAGAATCAGTATCTCATGGTATTGGAGCACAGGGCGTTAAAAGCCCATTTAAATGATATGAAAATTATTTTTTTTTTTAATGTATTATGATTTAACTTACTACTACTTAGCTTAAAAAAACAATCTTTACATATTTAAAAAAAATGTTGCCTTTTGAAAATCGAAGAGAGTCTTTTTTTTAAAAGCCTTGCAACCCTTTTGATTAGTCTTATCCAGTCTACAGAGTACACTATATTCGTATTTAAATTCCTCCAGCAGACGTTCCCCTTTTTCTTTTTTTTTTGTGTAACTCTTGTTAACATTTCTTTCGACATCTTTTGCTGCACCACAAAGCACAGCTACTTGCAACAAACAACAACCACATGCTGGGGCAGTGCTTTTGTTGTTTATGCGGCGCCATAATGAAACAATTAGGTGCAGAAAATTAGGTTACAGCCGCAGTCAGAGACTCGGAGAGACAGAGAGAGAGAGAGAGAGAGTGGGAGAGAGTGTTGCACAATGCCACATGCAAATGCAAGTAAAGTAAATACACTGTGCAACACACAAAAGAAAAACACACACACACACACGGGGAGAAAGAAAGAATCAAAGCAAGCAAGAAAGAAAGAAAGCAAGCAGAGCAGAATGTGACAGGAAGATGCAGCAGCCACAAAGCCAGAAGCAGCAGGAGGAGCAGCTGGAGAGAGAGGAGTAGGGCGCAACAGATTTAAGGGGTAACAAGTAGCAGTACTTGAGTAGTACCCGTTATACCTAAGGTACAGTTACTGTTACAGTTACGGGTGCACAAATGTCATGCCGTAAACCTTGCCAACTTTTGTCCATTTAATGCAACAGCAACAGACGTGTGTTTGTTATCAGTGTCAAGAGCTGCGCTGCAATGTATACTATGCAAATAGAGAGAGAGCCCCAATGCGAGGGCAGGATGAGAAGTTATTAGGCCATGAACGATGTTGGAACACATTTTATTTATTAAAAATGTTGGTAGCCACAAGTTTATATATGGGAAATTTCGATTCCATGTGACTTTGAACTCTTCAGCAAACTCAAGTGATAGTTGCGGGAACACCGATTTGACTCGATTGAGAGTATTCTCTCATGCTGAAACTCAAAAGGCTCTCAAGACCATTTCAAAAGAGGAACAAGTGCTATGATAACTTTGAGGGAAATTAAAGATAAATTTGATAAATAAATAAAGATTTTAATAATTTATGAATTTAGTGAAGGTAGTATATCAGAATGATATCTGATTAAGTTTAAGCGTTGCCAGATTACTTAAGAAACTAAAATGGCACACTTTCGGAACAAAAATAAATTGATACTTTATATAGACCCAGTAGCAAATGTGCAGAATCAATCTGCAAGATCAGCAACTACAGGCGATGGCTTACTCAAAGTGTAAGTGGCCAGGAATAAGCTCACGATTGGGCTCCGGGACATGACAATATTCCTGAAATGAGCTGGCAGATAAAACTAACAAGGACCGGTGCAGCAACACCACTACTTCGCACCTGTACCACAATGTGGGACTGGTAACCAATAGTTTTTCTTCTCCCAAGTCGGGAGACTTGGGCTGATGCAGCCCCTGTGAAACCCCTGATGGCAACATGGGTTTACTGATGGGTCAAAAACTGAACAGGGTATAGGTGTTGGAATCGCTGGACGCAACACCAGTACATCTGTACCTGAAATGAGCCATCTGGCCCATGCGTCTTTCAAGCGGACAACAAGCTCCTGGGCATGTACGTTCTGTCGCTGGAGATTGGTTGGTTCACAATCAAAACCATGATAGATAAGATGGACTGCAGGAAAACATAGGAGAAATACCAGATGACCAGGAATTAAGCAGTCCTCCTCTCTAACTTCAACCGCCGCTCAATATTATAATTACTCACGGAACGAATACTGTGAGAATCCTGACTTGGCTTTCTCACGTTACATCGAAGACTCCGTCCTCGACTTCCCGGGCGGCTTCGGAGGAAGCCACGCACGCTACTACCGCAGATGATGGCATCTCTGCAGCCTTATTCTCCACCTGCACCCTCTTCGGGGTATCGGATGACGGCGTGAGCGTATTGCTCAGCCTCTTTGGCCCTTTTATCTCGTTTAATCTTCTGTTAGGAGCTTCTTTTGGTGATTTCACCAATGAGGGTCCATCTCCGTCAAGGTCACGGTCCTCAAACTGCTTTTCAACAGGGTCCACAGGGATGTCCTACGGTGCTTTTAAAACTTATTTCAAATTGCTACTCATATCCCATGAGTTGCGGAGAAGTATTCATACTTAATTAAAAAATGAACCAATTTTTTTACCAAGCACAATTTGGACTGCATTTTTTAAAATTATTTTCGATGTCTGAAAATCGTTTATAACATTTATCAACCTGGAGGTCTTTCTCTTATTCATATGATAAAGCAGAAACATTTCTTCTCTATATATTACCATTTTTCCTTTCTCTAAATCAGGAAATTTTTCTTAGTATACAGTAGATTCAATGCAACATCATAGATTTTTTGACTGATGGCAGAGGTTAGGAATATTTATAGGGACTCTACATGGTCCTTATCAATCATTAGATATTGGACTCGCATGATCATGCACAAGGTTGATTGATTGATTAGTTTTATGGGAGGTGGACTTATCACTTGAGTAAGTATTGAGTATTTCGCAGAAATATTTAAATATGAGAAAGAAACTGTTAGATGGTTGCCGTGGTTGCTCATTTGATCCTTTGAAAGAAGCATTTCTCAATGAAACCGATGTTTCCAAGCAACCACAGCACAATTAAATTCCAAGAACATTCGAAGCAGTGGATTTCATTTTGGGAAATCAATAATAAAAAAGCCCAATATGCCTCTAGAAGCTAACAAAGGGATGACAGCTTTATTTTCGAATGATCCTGAAATAACTTTTATTATAAGAAGCTTTTCGTAGCTTATTTATGGTAAAAAGATTACATCTGTCCAAAAATAAACATATTTTGCACCAGAACCTGCAAAAGAAAAGGTAAATCAGCTGTGGAAAATTGCTTAAACACAGCTCTTACTGGGCTTTCTAAGAACTGCTAGTTTCTTCTAAAGATAGCCAAATTTGTTAAATAGAAACCCTATTTTGAGAGCCTTATCAAGTGATTCATATTATTTGGCTTTATAAAACTATAGAACCGCTCGCTTTATACAACAAGAAGTATTACCTTCTTAAATGGGTCGACAACTTTTTAGCCTACCCTCGTATGAATATTGTAAAAACTTACATTTGTATATGTTTACAATGGAATACTCTAAGAGCATTAGTTGGAGCTTAACTTTGGGCGCTCGGATGAATGCTGCTCCTTGTATCAAGATGTATTGCTGCTATTTTGTGTCACTGTAATTGTCCTCCGTATGTTTTACTTAGAAAAATATCTGCTTAATTTGGAAGTAGCCAAGTAACATTGTAAAATGTCAGTTGCAAAATAAACATATTAAGATAATCTTGGTTAAGAAATGCGGTTGATTTTTTGGACTAGTTGTGACCAGTAGCTAACTAAGCACCTTCTGGTAGTTCCAGGTTAAAAAATTAGTCAAAGGACGAAGTCGTGTTTAAAGCAAAGATTATATGAATGAAAGTTCTATATTTGGCCTTAACCCGATAGCTGATTGTTATGAAATACATAAACTAAAATTTTCGCAATTTGAGATCCGGTAATGGCAAGCGAAACTTGAGTTCCGTTGAGCCTGTATTTCGGAAATGCAGTTCGGAGCTCTCCCGAGTTATGAGAACCGGATGCTGTGTTGGTTATGTTTTCAGATTTGGTTTGTATTTTCATAATATTTTTGGGATCGCGAAATTCTAAGGTTAAAAAATATCCCAAAACGCCTGCATTTTGTTAAACCCTCGAAAGCTTTACAAAACGAAGTATTTTTGTTGTTATTTCAAAAACGTTCTTGGGTTATTTTGACTTCCGCCTCGAATTCGGTGTCAAAAAAAAACATCGCTGGACAACCGGACTAAAAAATAAACTTTGCAGGGCTTCTTGAGGTTAGGGTAGAATCTATTCTGGACCAATTCTCTTCGCGGATTTGGTTCAGATGTGATTCATTCCTAAAATAGGTTTTTTTTAATTGAATCTTTTTTTAATAATTCGTTTTAATTACTTTCGAAAAAGGATGACCAAATATTTTTAAATACAACTACCTAACAAAAAACATTTCCAAAAATTCTTAATATACCTATTATAGTCCATAGCTTTAACAATCAAATATTTTGTCCTTAATAATATTCCAATATAAAGTCCAAAATGTGAAATACAATTTTTCTTTTATTTATAGTAAGCCATTACGTTTAATTTCTTTTTTTTAAAATGACTTAAAAATTAAATTTTATTTCTATTTTCTAACAATTATTGCAGCAGTTTTCTTCCGGCTTTCTTAAATATCAAACTTGCCCAAAAATTTTCCTTCACATCTTTTGAGTTTTCGTTCAATTCGTTTTTCTCTAAACAATCAAAATTGTTGTTGTTCAGTTTTCATATTCCATCATCATTTTTTTTTTTTGCTTGCGCATAAGATAACAAAATAATTTTGCCATTTTGTTTACTTATCCTTTCGGCTGTCGTTTCCGTTTCCTGTTCTCTCTCTCTCGCTCGTCTCCATTTTACTCCTTCTAGCCATGTTGTGTGTGTTTTTTGTGTTGATAGTGCAATCTCGCGCACCAAAAACCACGCCTACAACAGGAGTTCCATATATGCCTTATGTATATATGTATATTACATACACATGTGCTGGTATATATGTAATATGCTATATATGAATATGTTTGGAAATGTTTTCATTAGATGTTTTGTCAACATCATGCAAGTTTCATATATGTAAGATAACAGCGAATTTTCGGCCATATATGAAATTTATTTCCAAACGAATTACACTGCCGGGTACGGCAAAGTATACACAAACCTGTTACTATGTTTATGCGGTGGAGTAAATCGTAATATTGAAAGAATTGAGTAATAAAAAGTTAGAAGTAGCAGTATTTAATTAAGTAATATACGTATGTCTACCTACATTTTTAGTCAACTTAAAGATGATAATTTTAGGAAGTTCTTTTCCAACTGATATTGCATTTTTATGGTTTGATGAGTTTGGAAATTTTTTGTATTTATTTTATTATTATAAGAGGAGTCGCAACTCAATTCAATTGAATTTATATTATTAAAAAAAAGTAGTATAATTTACTTAGAAAATAAAATAAAGCGTATAACAAATCCGCGTCTCTAGACTGGACATCTTCACAAAATGATGTATCCTTAATGATTTTTTTATTTTCGCCACCCTAGTTTTATATTGAAGATCGTTAAGAAGAAACATTCTTTAAAATCCGCTTTCTCCAAAAATATTAATGAATTTTGGATTTAACGGGCTATCAAATAAGACTCAAGCAACTTAAGTTTCGATTACACTATGCAAATATTTGCTTAAAAGCGCCAAATATTTCGTCAAATTTGGATAGGCCCAAATAATAACAAATCTTTTTCAGAAACGCCCTATGCTCCAATAGGAGATAAAAAATTCATCAAATTATTTTAGAAACAATAATTTTCTGGCCTATGAATACAGCTACGTCTGTTTAGAAAAAGAAATATATTTTTGAATAGAACGTTTTTTTGCGACAAATAATATTTACAAAATAATTTGTACAGCGTCTAATGTCGAAGCAAATATTTCGCCTTTAAGTAGTCTTTAGTCACCTATCAGATGTTTTCCAAAGCAAATATTGAGCAAATATTTTCCACTTTACGATAACATGAGCAAACACCTTTGCTCAGCAACGATATTTGCCCAAATAATTTCTTCAACAAAGAGAGCAAATATTTGCTTCGTGCTAGTTTATTGAACTTACTTGATTTTCATATCGGCAGAGAATTATAATATATGATTAATAAACAGAAACCGATTTTTCCATGCTATAAAAAATCAAAAAAAATTTAAAAGTAAAAATGCTAGTAAATTACAATAGAGGAGGTTTATGAATTAGGTTAATTGAAAAGGTTCTTGCTTGAGGTTGGTACTGTAAGGGAGGAATATTGAAGTCTTATGTAAACCATTTATGTATATTTCCCAGATTTTGTCTGATTCATTTTAGGACATTTTATTGCTTTAAAATATACTTGGGGGTTTGGCTACCTTCCCTTTCTAATATTTTCTTTTCTTTCTCAAAATTTGTTACGCCTACTAGCCTTTTAATTAAAAGGGACAAATAAATTGATGGCGATGAGCACTACGATGACAATGAAGTTTTGTTATAAACAAATGTAAGACCTGATGGATAAATTAAAGAAAAAGAGAGAATAACCAAAAACAATCACTACTTACGAACAATCTAGTTTTCTCAAGGAAACATTATAGATAAAATCGATGCAATCTTCTTAAATAATCGTGCTAAGATATTATTCATATATTGGCGAAAACGGGCCGCTTTTTAAGTCAATTTATGAGATTTGTTTGTTTTGTTGATTTCATCTGTGAAAGGTAGAGTAACATGACAATATTTACTTTTTTTTTTTTTTTAAATCCTGAATTTTTATCGAGCTTTCGATATTTAAATGATTAGTTAGTCTTTTCTTTGACGAGCTTTATCTTACAAATGAATAAAGTTTTTTGTACAAATTTTTATTTCAATGAAAGTCTTAAATACAAACTATAAATAAATATAATGAAAAAAATATACTTTTTTTGCATTTAAGATAATTTTTTTTTGTAATTCTCATATAGCCGAACTTTTTTACTTTATCATTGAAAAATTTGAGATTCGGTCATTATTTTCTTTGTAACATCAAACATCAAATGTTTTATCAAATATCCAAGCTTATTGAGTCTCCATATCTCTATTTAGAAAAGTGATTCTTTTTTGTTCTTATAAGTGGGTGACAACACCTTCCTAATTATACCAATCTTATCTAAAAACAAATAAAATAAATTAATTAAGTTTTTATCTTAAGGTTTGAATTTTTACAAAATGAATCTTACAGGGGTGGCACAGAAAACCAATTCGATTCAATTTCGATGCAATTGTTAGCCATGTCTGTGGCACCAAGAATTGGAATTGAAATCGAATTGGTTTTCTGTGGCACCCCTGTTAATTTATTTTCTGTTCTTTTCATTTTCACATCCAAATTAAGACTAAAAGTAAGTCTAGCTTAATATAATCTTTTAACTATTATTCAACTATAAATAAAGATAAAAGCTTCTCAAGCTTTAAAGCATCAATTTCTTATCTCAAAAGCTATCTCAAAACGCACTGAGTGTGGCTTGAGAAAAAGTCTTACCTTTTATTCTATACTCTTACTGCGAGTACCCTAACTTGCACGTAAATCTCAAATGAATCTTTGCAATCTAAATTCTGCATACATTCTTCTGACGATGTTAGAGTGCCTTCCGGCACTCGAAGTGTAACCAAATTCAGACCGCTCGCGCAGCTGACGCCTGGGCATCAGCTGTCTGTAAGTTAGCTAAATGACAGTTTAGAGTATTGTTTACAAGCGCACGAAAGCATTTTGCCGTGAGTAAACGCGAAAAAAAAATCAGTAATGGATTTCAAACGTAATAGTGTAGTTGCATTATATTTAGCTGGAAAATCACAACCAGCGATTGTTCGTGAGCTCGAACACCTTAAAGTAAATAAAGTTTTCGTTTATCGCACCATAACTCGTTACAATGATACTGGTAGCATCGCAAAACGTCATGGAGGTGGTCATCAAAAGACTGCAACGTCACGTGAGATGGTTCAAAAAGTGAAGAAGCGACTTGAGCGAAATCCCCGACGAAGTGCCAATCAAATGGCGAAAGAACTGAAAATATCTGACCGTAGCATCCGTCGCATACTGAAAAATGATCTCAAGGTCAAGCCTTACAAGATCCAAAAGGCACATGATCTCACACCGAAGCAGCAACAAGTCAGACTTGAGAGAGCGAAGGAGTTGCTTCGCTTGGCCGAAAGCGGTCAATTGCCGAACATTGTGTTTTCTGACGAGAAAATTTTTACAATTGAGCAATTCGTAAACTCTCAAAACGATAGGGTTTACTTGAGGGACCGTTCATACGAGAATTTGAGTCATCGATTGGCCACCAGGAGGCAGCACCCGCCACAGATAATGGTTTGGGCCGCTGTAACCGCAGATGGGCGCTCTCCAATCGTTTTCATCGAGCCTGGCGTCAAGGTTAATGCGCAATATTATCGGGAAAGTGTTCTGGAGGTTGCTTTGAAGCCGTGGGCAGACAAACATTTCGGTGGCAGACCATGGACGTTTCAACAGGACTCGGCACCATCTCACAAAGCTCGAGTGAACCAAGAATGGCTGAAAAACAACGTTCCGAACTTCATAACGTCCACACAACGGCGCTCGAATTCACCAGACGCGAATCCGATGGATTATTCTCTTTGGGACATTTTGGAGAGCAAGGTCCGAACTAAAAGATACAACAGTCTCGAGGCGCTGAAAAAAGCCATTGTCCACGAGTGGGCCAAAATACCTGCAAGTCACATTCGGGCAGCTTGCGATTCATTTTTGGACCGTCTCAAGACCATAGTGAAGGCAAAAGGTGGCCATATTGAGCGAAAGTAAATTGTTTCTAAATTTCGTATTATTTTTACACATTTTGTACCTTGAATTGAGTAAAGGTAATTTTCCAAAATGAATATATGGCCTTTTTAATTGGTTACACTTCGAGTGCCGGACCCTGTATTTCCTCTTATTAAAATGGAAGATTTATTTATTCATTACAAATAGTTATTAGTTAATATTTTTCTTCCGAAATAATTTTTAAAGGCAAGATGCACCACTCAACTATACCATCCTCCCTCTTCCGACCCCACCTTTAATTTTTTAGTTTTTTCTTAAAGGTATCAAAATGAACCACACGGTTTCGTGGAGATCCCTTCTTGAGCCGAGCAGTTTCTTTAATGTAGCCTAACCTGGTCATCGAACAAAGGACTTTTATTTTAAAGACTTCACAACAACTAATCAGCAGCTTTCTCTTTTTTACTTAACAATCTATAACTTAATATCGTGATAAATCACCATATAAACATTGCACACTTGCACACATAAAATCTGACCTACTGTTGCGTTTATTTTCTAAATAATAAGCGAGTTGGATCCTTTTTTTCTTTGCTTAATATTTTTGGCCTCACTCATTTGTTGATTTTAATCCTAGTTTTGTTGATTTTGCATTTTATGCGCGTGTGAGCGTGTCTGTGCATGTCTCTGCATGTTTGTGCGTGCGTGAGTGTGTGTGAGTGTGTGTCATCAAGTCGGTCAGTTAAACCCAATCAAAAAAACAAACCAAAAATAATAATAACACGAGGATATGACATGAAAATAGCTATAAATAAAGGAATAAAGTCGTATGCACATTGGCGTCACTAGAGGGCGCCACAATGCTGCGCAGAGAAAGGTGTTTGCATTAAGCAAATAAGAAGGACGTACACCGTACTTGGCTAATTTTGGAAGTGTTTTATGGAATAAGCAATCTATACATGATTATTTTATTCTACCAGTTAATTAGCAAAGCATTTCTTCCAGGAATGATTTGGCGATGGTATTCAACATTTTTTAATGGGATCTCTAGCTAAATGGAATTTTTTGACCCATATTGTCTATTACATCGGAAGTTCCTTGGGTCTGTAGCCTAAAATGTGTAAGCTATCAGCTTATATGGTTGATGAATACGAATCCGATCGAAAAAATCCAAAGCAGTTAAGGTTTCTAAGATAAACTGCAAAGTACCATCAAAATCCATTCTATCACCCATTTCTAGCCACCATTTTGGAAACGCTCAGAGTCGAACCAACCTGTCCTTTTAATAATAAAGGAGCTTGCACTACCCTTCCCAACGTAAACGCGACATTTCTAAAGCTTTGACATTTTCAATTAAAGGAAAAGCTTTGCTTTCAGGTTTTTCCCTTTTCTTTTTGGCCCTAGCATAATCAAACGGTAGCATATTTTATTATATTTTCTTTTGATTTAATTAAGCAAATGTATTCAATGCTAATACAGCAACTAAACTGATTTATTTGCTCTCTGACTTGTCGACGACTGACTGCCAAAGTAACTGGCTCTTTGGCAATTTGGCCAAATTAATTTGGTAAGAAATCACGTAGATAAGCAATTAACATTGCGTAACCGTACCGTTGCCCATTGCGCTGTCATTTTATTTCTGGTTCCTGGTCCTGGAACGGTTACAGTTTCTGGCCACGTACAAGGATTCCCACGTCCAAGCATTGTTAAAGGAGCAAACAAAATACGCTGACAGCTCTCAAATGCAAAAAGCAACCAGGCAAGGCAATACATATCTTATTGTATATAAAAGCCAAGTGACAGTGAGGTTGGAAATTATTCGACCACTTTTAAATTTTAAGGTAAATGAACTGAAACTTATTAAATATAATATATTATAAAGTTTTTATTATCCTGACGTATCGATCTGCTCTAGATCAGATCTTATGAACACGGAACTTTTTCATAATAAGAAATTTAGATCTCTTCTCCCAAGTCGGAAGACTTGGGCCGACGGCAGCCCCTGTGGAAACTCCCGGTGGCAACAATGGTTCACGGATGGGTCCAACACTGAGCAGGGTGTAGGTGTTGGAGTCGTTGGAGACAACAGCAGAATCTCTACCGCAATGGTCATCAGGCCCTGCGTCCTTCAAGCGAAGATTGTGGAAAATTTTAGGGTGTCCCCGAAATATTTTGAATAGTCTAGAGCTTTCACACAGCACTGGCGTAGCAGTCGAATGCTGCTAGAATCTCCGTCTTCGGGAGCCATAACAAAAGAAGGTGGATGGAGAAACAACAGAAGGGTATTCAGAGCAACATTTGTACTATTTTCAAGGCCAATAATTTTTATTGATCAATACCATTTCACTTCTTGATAGAGTGTGTCAGCTGCTTGTAATTCATAACTAGTTTAAACTGCGGTTGCTTAAGTATGCAGTTTAGTATTCAATTATTTTTTTTTGTATTAATAATCGCAAATGCTGGAAAATTTATCATTATTTAGCTTGTGTTTTTCAACATTAATATACTATACCGATCAAAATGTTTTTGGAAATTTCGATTTAAAAGGCGCGCGCAAAATGAATCGATATATTTTTTTTTTTATTAGGTTGGTAGGACTGTTTTTAACATCAAGATTTTTTGGCCTACTTGTCTAATCCCAAAAATTTTCAATACGTATTATAGTATTCCTTAATATACAGATTAGCAACAAAATATTACGATGTCCGAAAAATTCCTGAACTGACTGTATATACACATACTCAAACACATAGATACAGCTATTCAGTTACACAGTTGAAGCTATTCACAGTCATGACTTCATATTGTTATAAGTGGCATATGAAATTCTTGACTTGTCTGCATGATTCCAGTTTGATATGAACAATGCCATTGTGAGAACTTAGCAGATATATAGTATATAGAAATATATATTTTTTTTCAACTTATTTTGCTTTAATTGGTCATAAATCCCATGGGCGTCTTTCTTATCTGCGCAATTGTTGGGCCACCCCACGTTGCCCATTTGCATCTACTTTGACATACTTCGGCTCTGCACAGTGGTTCCAGACTTAAATTTAAAAAAAAAAACAATTAAGGCGTAAACATTTTGAAAATGTCCTCTGAGAGCCAACACTTAAAAAAACAACAAAATAAATCATATTTATAAAAACATATCTGAGAGTCACTGACGTCACCTTCTCTATGTAAAAAGGAGAGAAAGGAGATAATTCGAATATTTAAAAAAATATTTTTTATTCTTTTTAAATTACACAAAATAATATAATAGAAAAATTTATTCAAGAATAAGTGAAAATTATTTATATTGAAGAAATTTTTATAAAGATATCAGGTTTCCATTTTCAAAATATTCTCCAGACTTTTATTTGGTTAATAAAATTTATGTTTAACATTTTTATACCCTGTACCGTATGGTACCAAGGGTATATTTAGTTTGTGCAAGCCGAAAATGTATGTAACATATAGAAGGAGACATCGGAGACAACCCAAATATAATAGATCAAAATATGATCAGGGTGAATACAGAAGTCGATATACCCATGTCCGTCTGTCCGTCCGTCCGTGTGAACACTTAGATCTCAGAGATGGTAAGAGCTAGAGTTACCAAACTTTCACATTAGATCCCATATTATTCCATAGGAGGCAAGTTTATTTTATTTTTTTGATATCGGGGATAAATTATATAGCTCCCATGGGGGTGTTTGAGACGACCTCGACAAAAAAAAAGCGTTTCAGATGAATAATTCGTTTGTTTATGAAAATATCGTAACGAAATTTGGCATTCGAAAGTTTTTTATAGTTCCCAATCACTGTACCAAATTTGATCAAAATCGATTGACTATATCATATAGCTCCCATAGGACCGATCGGCCAAAATAACTTTTTTAAAGAAAAATTCGCTACATTTCGTTTTTTAATAAAGATATCCTAACCAGATTTGGCGTTTGGAAATTTTTAGACCACTTAAGCAATGTGCCAAATTTGAACAAAATCGGTTGACTATATCATATAGCTCCCATAGGTCCGATCTTCCAAAAAATCGATTTTTTAACAAAATTTGTTGTGTTTCGTTTGTTTGTTAAGATATTGGGATCAAATTTGACATTCGTGAGTATTTTATAGTTCCTAAGCACTGTACCAAATTTAATCCAAATCGTTTGACTAGATCATATAGCTCCCATAGGACCAATCGGTCCAAAAACACGTTTTTTATACAAAATTCGATGTGTTTTGTTTGTTTGTAAAGATATTTGAAATAAATTTGGCATTCATATCTTTTTAAGGTATTTAAGCACTGTGTCAAATTTTATTGAAATCGGTTGACTATATCATATAGCTCCCATAGGAACGATCGGTCAAGAAAAAAATTTTTGCTTAAAAATTCTTCTGTTTTTGGTTTTTTGTGAAGAAATCGGACTTTATTACAAGCTAGTGGTACAGGGTATCCTAAAGTCGTCCGCGCCCGACTTTACGTCCGCCATTTTTTTTAAGTATGTTCTTTCAATATGTCAATCACCATTTTTTTTTTTTTTTAATTTTTTTATACGTTCTTTATATGGTGTGAATTTATATCAAATCGATTTGATGAAATACTGTTGAAGAAAAATAAAACGAAAATTTTTTAATGTTTTTTAAAAAAATATATAAAAAAATGTTCTTTTGTCAAACGATGGCAAAAATTATTAATTTTTATAAAATTTATTGGCTACTTCTTGATATTATGATGAAAAAAACTGACTTATTTTCTAGGTAAATATAAAAATTTTAGCATTGCTCAACAAACGATTTTTTAATAATCTTCATTCAATGGTCCAATTTTAATAAAAAATAAATGATTTGGCACTAAATATTTACATATAGTGGACAAATATTAAACAAAATCAGTCAATTTAAAAAAATACATAATAAAAGTTTTTTATTTTAAACAATTTTTTTATTTCTAAAGAACTAAAGAATATCTAATCGCCGAACAAATGGCAAAGTGTGATATATAAAAAATAATGTAGTTTCATGTTTTATTTTATTTTCTAGCATTATTTAATTTTTTTTTTTAAATCATACACAATAAAGAAATTTTGTATCTAGTAGAAAGAAGAAGATGTAACAAACAAAAGGTTGTTTATATAAAACAATATTTATTTATATCTTATATATAAAATTCTCGTGTCACAATGTTATGTTCGTTCTAAGCTTAGGATCTCACGAACGGCTGAACCGATTTGGCTAATTTTGGTCTTGAAATGTTCGTGGAAGTCTAAGGATTGTTTAAGGTTGAGAAAATATAATAAAATTGCGACGAAAATACTAAAAAGGACAATTTGATTTTCCAATACAACATTTTTTTTTTTAATTTCGGTTGGCATTGTGTACATTGTCAGATTAACTTATATTTTTTAGTTAATTGTTTTTGTCGAAAGGAATCACAAAAATTATAAACGTTATAAATTTTATTTTATTGAGGCACACAAAATTTCATGAGAATCGGTCCAGCCGATTCGGAGGAGTATGGTAACTAACATTTTGAAACTAGAATTTTATATATAAGAAGAAACTTATGTTTTACGTGCTATCGGTGTTCTCATGAACGAGTCGATGAATTTCAAATCTGATTTTTGCGTGTGTTAGAGGTCAATGCGGAGGTTTTAAGCCTATTACGATGTGTTTGTGTGAATTGGTTCGAGAGATATACGCATTTTTGTGAATATTGGTTTTTGTGTGAACATACTCCTCCGAAGCGGCTAGACCGATTCTCATGAAATTTTGTGTGATTATTGGGCAGGTCTGAGAATCGGCCAACATCTATTTTTCATACCCCTAAGAGATAAGGGTTGCCACTCCTAACATTCCTGGCAAATCAAGTGAATTTAAAAACTCGGTAGGATAATTTACAATTTCATCAATTTTAGAAATTAATATTAATTTAGTTATTCCTTTCCAAGAAAGTTTTCTTAAGAAGAAAGGAATTCTGCGATTTTTGCTTACAATTCATGTTTTGATTTCTGTATAAAATACATATGATCAGATCAATATTTGCACAAAATGCAATTTCGTGAATTCGCCACAAAAATAAATCATTGGAAGAAAATAAAAATCTAGACGAGCGAGCGAAGCGAGCGTACCGGAGGCCGGCTAGTATATATATATATGGGCGATTAATTTGCAACTCATGCACAATTTGATCTTTATATAATATAAAAAATAGGCTTTTTAAATTGATTTTGAATTTTTTAAAAAAAATATAAAATGCCTATTTTTTATATAAAGATCAAATTGTGCATGAGTTGCAAATTAATCGCCCATTTATATAATCTCAGTCTAAAATAATCTAACTATTAATTGAATTAAATAAAGATACAAATACACATTTCGTAAAAAAATATATAATTTTTAAAATAACAATAAAATACAATTTTTTCTCTTTGCCACTGCTTATCGACGTTAACCCTTTGAGTATAAATATTCAATTTATTTTTGACCAACAATTTTTGCCCGGTCACGTTTTATTGTTAATTTTTGCAATATTTTTTTTCGCAAAAATGGCGGTTACTTTTTATAACCGCTTTTTACAATGGCGCTAACCAAATGAAGGGAAGTTTGCTCCGCGCTATCGACAGGAATTTAAGTGTGGCCATAATGTTGGCAATACAAGCATATTGAACATATAGTGTATCCTTTTAAATGTATAAATATTTAATACATATGGGTATTGTACATATACCATATATATATACCATTTGAGATTCCATTCTCGCAGTTTTTGCGTTTTTAAACGCTTTTAGTTACTTTAGTTTTATATACCAAAAAATGTTCTTCCATATCTTCATGTTCAGTTGTAGTTGGCTTCTAAAATAAATTTAATTTAAAAAAATTAAACTCATAATTTTTTAAAAATTATTTTTAGCAATTTAACTGTAAGCAAAGCTTATTCTAATATTTAAGGCCTAGTGAGCTTTAACCTATGGTACCTACATCGTTGGTTTATTCGTAGATACTTACATTGTAATCCCTAAATAAATTTGGAATATATGATATTTGCTCTAGGAAAAAACTCGAAAAATAACGAATAATTTTTTGCACGGCGAGCAAATATGACAGTTATATAAAATTAAAAAAAAATTATTTGGTCGGCTTAAAACGACATAAAGGGTTAAGCTTGGTAAAGAACAAAGAACTGACACCAACGATTTAAAAAAATAATAATGCAGATCGACTGAGAGGTTAAAAAATGTTTTTAATTTCAGTATTTAAATTGAATGCTTTACAGCTATTATTTAAATGTGCTTTTCATTCATTCATTCATTCATTGCGTGGCAATGAAAACCCGTTCTCGGGTTACGGCCGACCTCAACAGCTCTCGCCAGGCGCCTCTTCTCCAAGAAATACCAAGGGAGGATAGGTTCTCCTCCACTTGATCTTTCATAGTAGTCTTGGTCGTCCCCTTCGACTTCCTTCGCCGGCTTTCCCTTCGAATACCTTTTCCGCTGGAGCATCGTTATCCATACTTAGGACATGGCCGAGGCAGCGCATACGTTGTATTTTGATACGCTGGACAACATCTATGTCATCGTAGAGCTCATGCAGTTCGTGGTTCATCAGTATGCGATAGTCGTCTTCAAGACGAACGGGACCGAAGATTATACGAAGAATTTTTCTCTCTAACACCCCAAGAGCAGATGCATCTGTCCGTGACACAGCCCATGCTTCTGCACCGTATAAGAGCACGGGCAAGATGAGTGTCTTGCAGAGTGGTACTTTTGTTGGTCGAGAGAAGTCTCTGCTACACATCTGCTTACCGAGACCATAGTCACACCTATTGGCAAGTGGGATTCTTCGTTTTATCTCCTGGCTGATGTCATTTTCTGTGCTAAGGGCGGTGCCAATGTACGTGAATTCCTTGACCACTTCAAAAGTATGGCGATCCGCTGCAACATGGGAGCTCAGACGCCGTGCGTCCCTGTTCGTGGACAGCTAATACTTCGTCTTGCCCTCGTTTGCCGCTAGACCCACTTTCGCTGACTCCTTTTCGATTGCGAAAAATGCCCGATGATGTCGATATCATCAGCGTATGTAAGAAGCTAGACACTCTTGTAAAAAATAGTGGCTTTGCGATGTACACCGGCCTTCACTAAATTGAAGAGGTCGCATGATAGAGGGTCGTCTTGTCTGAAACCTCGTACAGTATTGAAAGGTTCAGAGAGATCCGATTCTACCTTGACAGAGTTAATGGTGCCGCTCAATGTCATTCTGCAAAGACGAATCAGCTTTGCACGAATACCGAACTTAGACATGGCGATCCCTTATCGGGCTATCGAATGCAGCTTTGTAATTGATGAAGAGATGATGGGTATCGATCTGTTTTTCGTGGGTCTTTTACAGGATTTGGTGTAGAGTAAAGATCTGGCCTATGGTGGACTTCCCAGGTATGAAGCCGCACTGATAGGGTCCGATAAGTGTGTGGAAATATGGCTTCAGTCTTTCACATAATACGCTCGGCAGGATCTTGTTTGAGATGGCAATAAGACTGATTCCCCGGTAGTTGGCTCATATCGATGAGTCACCCTTCTTCGGTATAGGACAAAGGCATATGAGCTGATGCATGCACCCTATCAGCTCGTCGCCACCAGCCTTAAATAACTCCACAGGCAGCATCATCAGGATGTCTTTGGAATGGAACCCCCAAGGAAGCAGACGATTGGGAAGGCCAAGGGCAACCTGGCGTCGTAAAATACTAAACGAATTGTCCCTACACAACATCAGCTGGGACACAGTTAAACAAACTGCGCCAGAGTCCGTTGGAAAGTTTTTGTTGAAGCCCTAAGCTCCCTGGAGGAGAACTAAAATGGAAAAAAATTAAGAAGTTAATAAAATGTTAGATAGATTGAAATGTTTCTTTATTACGATTTGATCGTGTAAAAATAACCAGAAACTGAAAAAAATGTGTAAATTGTGCCATAAGAGTGATGAATAACGGCAATAACTAAAAACAGTGTTGTAAAGCGCTTAATAACAACCTATATAATTTACTGCATTTTTTTTCATATTCACTTTCACTTTTTCGAAGTAACTGAATTAGTTAACTTAAATTTATTTAGCCTTTGTCGGAAATTTAACCAATTTCCGTAGTGACAAAATGAGAGAATTTACAACACCGTCAATCTTTATCCCTAAATGTGCAGTTGGTTGGCCAAACAGCAACAATTTGGGCCGGCGTTGCCACCTCGTTGACCTCGGGGCATAACAAGCGGCAAGGGGTATGGGGCATGAGGCATGAGGCATATTTCCATGGGGCTCATGCCAGCCAGATAAGCAAATGCAGCTGAACAAAAATACGAAAAAAAAAACCAATGCCGGAATGGAAAATCATTTTTAAATTTCATTTTCTAGTTTATTTTTCATATGTTGCATTTTTAATGCTCTCAATGAAGTTAAGGGTATCTTAAATGTGGGATAAAGTTTGTAGAGAGCAGCAAGGAAGGAGCAAAAAAAAAGGAGAGAAAATTAGGGCTTGGTGTTGACTATCGAAGAAATCGATACGAAGTAAATTTTGCAAATTTGAATTATAAAAATTGTATAATCTATTATACCTAAGTAAATAGAAAATATAAAAATAAATAATAATACAATATTGCGACTTTCAATTTTGTAAAATGGGGCACTTTTTTCTTCAACATCTCAGATTTTTATTATTTTTACATATGTACAACGTTTTGAAAAATTTTATTGTTAGGATAAAATGTTATTTTTAAAAATCTGATTTTTGTGGCCTTTAACCTTAAATATCTGGAGATAGGGTCATGATAATCATTGTTTCTTTAAAATTATATTTTACAATGTCAAAAGATTATTCATTTCAAAATTGAACTTATTATATTTCTATTCTGAGGAGGAGGAGGAGTTATGCTTATTTGTCGTTCTTCGCGCAACTAGTTACTATGGGGAGGTGCAATAGGAAATTAATATTTTATTCATGAAAAAAAATCGGGTCAAAGAAAAATATACAAAAAAAACGCTTTACTTATTTTTGACCATATACTTAGAGAAATTCATGGCCGGGTGAAATCCTTCCATTCCGATAGCCCAGACCTAAATAATTTTCTTCGTTAATTAGCAAGGTTCATTTAAGTAACATTTCAGAAAACATAAATTTTACAATTTACTCCTTTATCCTGGCTTAAAAAGACCATTTTGAAACTTCAAAATCATTCAAAATCGACATTTTTATATATGAACATAAAAAGAGGTTTTTTAACAATATATTATTGCCAAAAGAAGTCCCATAGCCGTTCATACTCAATAAATAAATAAAATAAGCAGCTTAGCTAAAATTAAATAATTCCTGATACTACTGGCGCCATCTAGCTTAAATTTAAAAAAAACCGACAGTATTTTTTGCTTACGAAAATGCCGAAAAAACTAAATTTGGCGCAAACATTTTTTCTAGAGTTATGTTTGTGACGGGTGGGCCATCTGTTGGGATGGTTGTTAAATTCTCATAATACCGATATATCCATCCAAAGTGAATGTTCCCGATATTTGTAAAGAATTGTGAACTCATGGATCGTTTAAGTTGTACAGAGTCATATGAAAGTGGTCGTTCTGCGAACAAAAATATATGGACCAGTGTCAACGAGTAGCCGGGTACTCAGCTTGGAAGGCCCACTTTATGTCGAATTTAGCTTGCGGATCAGAACAGCCGGATAAGTTTTCGACACAAACAAAAATTCATTGAAAATTTCGGGCCTGTAGAGCCAGCCAAAGTGCCCGTTTGGGAAATATTATTTTTCATACATATTATAAAAGTTTAGTTTCGAACTTGCATTTGGTTAATTTGATTTGAAGATATACAAATAAAATGAAATAAACAAGCAAACCGACAAATGAACCACCTTATACAAAATTTTATTTTTCGATGCAGCGTACTAGCCCTTAAAGTATGGTTAATTTAAAAATACAAGTTTGAAAAAAAAAAATAAAATTGTATTTTTAATTTTCCATCAAATAGAGCATTAGCCAACCGGTTGAGATTTCCATAGTAAGAGTAAACATTTTAATGTGCAAGAATAGGAGGAAGATCTACCCTTTATCTAACCAACATATGGCCCACCCTATATGAAGTTTTTTTTACTGTACTTTTAGGATGCTGAAATGGCTTAGTTCAGAAATTTTAGCTTAAAAAAAAGATTAAAAAAAATATATATTTAATACTCAATTTTCCATAAAATAGAGCATAGAAACCAATTGGCATCCCCATGTTCAGAGTTAATATTTTTTGCAGACATATTATCGGATACTATCTTCTAATTGTGCAGGAGTGGGGGAGGATCTACGCTTTGCCCGATTTCGATGGAAAATATACGAATACAATGCAATTCACAAACAAACCAACAGATGGCCCACCCTATATAAAGTTCGTTTTTCGATAAGGAAATGGTTAACATCAAAAATTCTAGCTTTAAAAACGGAAAAAAGTATTTTTAATTTCAAATTTTCTATGGAATAGAGGTAGAGCATCAGCCAACCGATTGAGACTTCCCTTGTCAGAATAAACATTTGTGGCACACATATTATCTATCGGATATTATCTTCTAAATGTGCATGTGTATGTGTGTGTATCTACCCTTTGGGAACATTCTATTCAACTGTAAACCAACTTTTGAGGCATAAAATACAATTATAAAAATTTATATTCACTTTTTCTTTCATTTTTCCACAAATTTATGGGCAACGCTTGAAAGTACAAGTCACCGAACTGCTAAAGATAAATACAAAATATTGTTTTAATTATATTGTAACTATAAGTTGAGGATGCAGATACAATGCATATTTCATGCTCCAATTAGTTTGTCAGTCAAGCTAGAATCTTCCAAAGTTTTGGTGTGTGGCGACGAAGGGGGCGGGGTTGTTGGGTCTGTTGGGCACGCATTTTAATGAAATCAAAAATTTACGGCACTTTTGCCGAGTCAAGCAGAAAAATTTTTGCCATTGCTGCTGACGTCACAAGTTAACAACTTGCAGTCAGCGTCGCTGTCGCCGTCGCAGTTGGCGTCGCTGTTGCAATGAAAATCTGTTTGCGCTTAGAATTGTGCAACGATAAGTACATAATATATATACATATAACTATATATAAGAGTCTGAGTATGTATAAGCTTGCAAATGGCGCATTGAAACAATAAAATTAGACAGTGGAGCTTTTATAGTTTAAGTTTAAGTGTTGATAAACAGTATAACAAAAAGGGAGGGTTATTGCTAGAAGGATCCCCAAAGGAGGTTATTTATGCAACGAAGCGAAACAACTAAAATGCATAATGCGCCAGGATTTCATCATTTAGCAAGCTGCAGCATATCAAAGTTAAGAACCATGCAAATTGATATGCGCCAGTTGCAAGGACCCTGCACAGTGGTACAAAAGCAGCTGTGTTTTGGTAAAATATTTGTATATTTTTAGGCAATGCGAAATAGTGATGAGATGTAGAAATTAAAAATTGGTAATTATGAGTTAAAGATAACTTTCTGCACTCTTATTATAGACAGACAGGGATCACTTACGAATACACACATACACACACAATCACGACTATGCAAACATGAGTGTGCTTCCTCAGCCCTGCAGGAAAAAAAAATTAGTTGCGAACTGGTTCCCAACCACTCCGACGGTGAAACTATGTGTCCCTAACCTAGTATGATTGCATACTGGCTTACTAGTATGTTTGATGTTGTAGTTGGTATGTGAAGCAACTAGAATTGATGTTCAACTGGTGGCACTGTAGTTCGCTTGCATATTAAACAAAACTAGCTGCTTCCACAAAATGCTGAACACACAAACAAATAACTCACAGCAGAGTAAATGTCTCAAACAATTATACAAGACACCAGTGACGTAGATAGTTTTTTTAGCAAGGGAAGAATAAATTTGTTATAAAAAAAAAAAATCACGGAAACTAATGATCATACGTTTTATTCTTCGCTGAATTCCCTTTGGTACGGTTTTTGGTGAAAGACCTCTGGAGGGTTCCCCTATATTGTTTTGTACTATACTACCCTCTGAAATTCGTCACGTTATGAAACGATAAATATGAGAAACTAAATTATAATTAATATTATTTTTATCTATCAAAAAGTCCTAAGAACAATCTGAAGAAATGATACTTTAATTTTCGTAAACGACCTAACCGATCAGAACATTTCAATATTTTCTTTTAAAAAATAATGAGTTAGATAAGATAAGGTGGGGCAAATCCGACAGTGTGGACAAAGCCGACTGTCAATTTATTCACATAAAATTATTTTTTGTTTAATTCCTTCTAGTACTTTTTTGGAGAAGACATGGTTTGTTACTATCATAGTCTCTGGTAAATCCTCAAATTGTATTAAGGTGGGTGGCCCGATCAGTTACCCGATTGGGTAGTCGTTTTCGTTTTCGGTCTTGTATTTTCTGAATATATGGGTTGGAGTCCTAAAATTCTATTAACTAATTAGTAATTACCAATTACTAGGTTGGATTTGCCCCATTTTAACTTATAAAACTTGAGAAAATCGTCGCATTAAATAAACAAGGCTGCGCTTGCGAAAATTGGCAAATTGAAATGGCTACTTGGCAATACCAGCAAGCTGTCTTTAGAAAATAAAAACATCCTTTATAAGAGCATAATGCAGCCAACTAGGTATTATGGCATCCCAGTCTGGGGAACAGCATCTAAGTTCAATATGAACAAAAATTAAAATGCCCAATGGAAACCTTGAAAAGAAAAGTCAGACGCCGAATTAACTGTCCAATCAGCCTTCTTCCTACTCTTTCAACGACAAAGAATAGTATTTTGCTGTATTTTTCGACATTGAACAGGCGTTTGACAGAGTTTGGCTGATTGGTCTTCTGGCTGAAATTAAGATCTTGCTTCCTGCTCCCTACTGTCGCATATTGCGATCATGCCTTGAGGACAGAAGATTCCAAGTCAAAATCAAAAACACGCTTTCCACTGCCAGGCTGATGAGAACTGGTGTACCTCAAGGAATCGTTCTTGCGCCGCTTCTTTACAATCTGCCGACATTCCTACAATAATAATAATGGATATACAGGGTCCGGCACTCGAAGTGTAACCAAATTCAGACCGCCCGCGAAGCTGACGCACGGGCATCAGTTGTCTGTAACTTATCTAAATGACAGTTTAGAGTATTGTTTACAAGCGCACGAAACCATTTTGCCGTGAGTAAACGCGAAAAAAAAATCAGTAATGGATTTCAAACGTAATAGTGTAGTTGCATTATATTTAGCTGAAAAATCACAACCAGCGATTGTTCGTGAGCTCGAACACCTTAAAGTAAATAAAGTTTTCGTTTATCGCACCATAACTCGTTACAATGATACTGGTAGCATCGCAAAACGTCATGGAGGTGGTCAGCAAAAGACTGCAACGTCACGAGAGATGGTTCAAAAAGTAAAGAAGTGACTTGAGCGAATTCCCCGACGAAGTGCCAATCAAATGGCGAAAGAACTGAAAATATCTGACCGTAGCATCCATCGTATACTGAAAAATGATCTCAAGGTCAAGCCTTACAAGATCCAAAAGGCACATGATCTCACACCGAAGCAGCAACAAGTCAGACTTGAGAGAGCGAAGGAGTTGCTTCGCTTGGCCGAAAGCGGTCAATTGCCGAACATTGTGTTTTTTGACGAGAAAATTTTTACAATTGAGCAATTCGTAAACTCTCAAAACGATAGGGTTTACTTGAGGGACCGTTCATACGAGAATTTGTGTCATCGATTGGCCAACAGGAGGCAGCACCCGCCACATATAATGGTTTGGGCCGCTGTAACCGCAGATGGGCGCTCTCCAATCGTTTTCATCGAGCCTGGCGTCAAGGTTAATGCAGACCATGGACGTTTCAATAGGACTCGGCACCGTCTCACAAAGCTCGAGTGAACCAAGAATGGCTGAAAAACAACCAGACGCGAATCCGATGGATTATTCTCTTTGGGTCATTATGGAGAGCAAGGTCCGAACTAAAAGATGCAACAGTCTCGAGGCGCCGAAAATAACCATTGTCCACGAGTGGGCCAAAATACCTGCAAGTCACATTCGGGCAGCTTGCGATTCATTTTTGGACCGTCTCAAGGCCATAGTGAAGGCAAAAGGTGGCCATATTGAGCGAAAGTAAATTGTTTCTAAATTTCGTATTATTTTTACACATTTTGTACCTTGAATTGAGTAAAGGTAATTTTCCAAAATGAATTTATGGCCTTTTTAATTGGTTACACTTCGAGTGCCGGACCCTGTACAATACAAGAGTACATCCACATGCTTGAGAGCTGGACTCGGTGGTGGAATGTTACCTTAAATCCGTCGAAATGTCAGTCGCATTTACATACTTTAAAGAGGAAGACTCCATCCGCAGTATGGCTAGACAGCCAGCCCCTAATCATTCAAAATGAAGCTAAATATTTTGCGGTGATACTCGACAAGCGACAGATCTGGAGAATGGCGGCTCGCTCCCTTACGTATACTGATGTCCCTAAATAAGATATTGCGCCTTATGACTGGTTGCGATTGGCATGTTAGGAATTCGACCATGCACCATGACCTCAATCTGGATACCATGGACCTTCAAGTAAACAATTATGTTAGCAGAAATAATAAGCGTCTAGACATATACAAAAAATAAGGCTGGCAAAAGATTTTCTAAATGAAAACTTAATAAAAAGTTTAAAAAGACGATCACTAAGAAATTTAATTCAAAATTGGCGATAATTAAACAATAGATAAATGCAATATATAAAAAAATACATGAATATTTGAGTTGTTGCAATAAAACAAATATAGTGTCGAAAAACAAAGTATATAGAAAATCGTGTTCAAAAAATAAAATAAATTTTAAATTGGATGGAACTCTTGCTATAGTCAATACAATTTGTAAAGGACCTGGCATAGGATTATTAAAAAATAAAGGATTATTATTATTAAAAGTAACAAAAGTTTAAAGCTAAACTTATAGGATATTAAAAAGTGTGCATACTTAAGCAAACGCAGTTTAAACTAGTTATGAATTACAAGCAGCTGACACAAACTATCAAAAAGTGAAATGCTATTGCTCAATAAAAATTATTAGCCTGGAAAATAGTACATATATTGCTCTAAATAACCCTCTGTGGTTTTTCTATCCACCTACTTTTGTTATGGCTCCCGAAGAGTGAGATTCTACGCCAGTACTGTCTGAAAGTTCTAGGCAATTTAAAATATTTTTGGAACACCCTTAAATTTTCCACAAGAAACTGTAAATACAACAAAAATATTCATTTCATTGAGAATGTTGTTATTTTTTCACAATATTAAGGGTATTCGCCCCCTGCTTGCTTCGCTCAAAAACACAAGAAAAACTAAAAAAAAAAAGATACGAGGCTAAGTTCCAAAATTGTCCAAGATAGAGAAACAGATTTATGAAATATTTCAAAGTTTTTGGCTTCTTCTTAAAAAGGGCACCTAATTTGAAATTTTCACCTAGTGACGTATTTATAGAAATAATTGCATTTTCAAATCTCCTCTTGCCCTCAGTTATCCACTATCTAGGCCCAATGTTATACTTTTTATCACCAAAATGTGTGACACACTCATTTGTCGATATTTTGAAACTATTTCAGAATGACCTATTTATAGAATTGATGGCATATCCTATTGCCCACAGTATACACGATCTTAGCCAAATTTTTGACTTTTTAGCATTTAAATTTTTCATAAAGGTAGCTAAACGCTTGGGGTAATCACTTTGTGTAGCATAAATGCAAAATGGAGAATGGGCAAACCATCCAACAGAAATTAAAAAAAAATGGCGGACGTAAAGTCGGGCGCGGACGACTTTAGGATACCCTGTACCACTAGCTTGTAATAAAGTCCGATTTCTTCACAAAAAACCAAAAACAGAAGAATTTTTAAGCAAAAATTTTTTTTTGACCGATCGTTCCTATGGGAGCTATATGATATAATCCACCGATTTCAATAATATTTGACACAGTGCTTAAATACCTTAAAAAAGATCTGAATGCCAAATTTATTTCAAATATCTTTACAAACAAACAAAACACATCGAATTTTGTATAAAAAACGTGTTTTTGGACCGATTGGTCCTATGGGAGCTATATGATCTAGTCAAACGATTTGGATTAAATTTGGTACAGTGCTTAGGAACTACAAAATACTCACGAATGTCAAATTTGGTCCCAATATCTTAACAAACAAACGAAACACAACAAATTTTGTTAAAAAATCGATTTTTTGAAGATCGGACCTATGGGAGCTATATGATATAGTCAACCGATTTTGTTCAAATTTGGCACATTGCTTAAGTGGCCTAAAAAATTTCCAAACGCCAAATCTGGTTAGGATATCTTTATTAAAAAACGAAATATACCGAATTTTTCTTTAAAAATTTATTTTGGCCGATCGGTCCTATGGGAGCTATATGATATAGTCAACCGATTTCGATCAAATTTGGTACAGTGATTGGGAACTATAAAAAACTTTCGAATACCAAATTTCGTTACGATATCTTCATAAACAAACGAATTATTCATCTAAAACGTTTTTTTTGTCGAGGTCGTCTCAAACACCCCCATGGGAGCTATATAATTTATCCCCGATATCAAAAAAAATAAAATAAACTTGCCTCCTATGGAATAATATGGGATCTAATGTGAAAGTTTGGTAACTCTAGCTCTTACCATCTCTGAGATCTAGGCGTTCACACGGACGGACAGACGGACAGACGGACAGACGGACAGACGGACAGACGGACATGGGTATATCGACTTCTCTATTCACCCTGATCATATTTTAGGTAACTTTGGGGCGTCTCCGACGTCTCCTTCTATATGTTACATACATTTTCGGCTTGCACAAACTTAATATACCCTTGGACCATACGGTACAGGGTATAAACATTTGGGAATTTTTGCCCGAACCAGACCCTTGACTACGAAAAGTAATGCACTTTTGCCCAAAGAGTGTCTGCCTTATTAGTTTCTTAGTTTTCGGTTTGCACCGATGGAAATATAAAAAAATCCTTTAGGTTTGGACTGAAATAAATTCGGAAAAAAATAAATAAATAGTTTGATCCCTTTTGCCACTAACCGTGCAATATCACTCTACAAGCTTGGATCATTTTAAGTGTGACAAACTTTTTTTAGTGAGTTTTTGATGTTACGACTCTAAGATGATTAGTAAACTCTTGATATTGAGGGTGCAATATTCTTTTAGTATTTATCAAGATCTTCCTACATTTCAACGACATTACCTTTCTCGAAAAATAATACTTTTTAGGCCCATAAATAAAACCCGATTTCTAATTTCCCAAACTCACATATTCTTCCCACTGTGCCATGCCTTCCAAAATGTGTCGCTGCAGCTGCTGCCGCCCAAGTCCCTCAACTTTTGGCCAAATATAAGTCAACACCCCATTAAATACCAAGCTTAGAAAGGGGTCTTCCCGAAAGCGGGCCTCCCATCTGGGTCTACTGTTTATGAAACATGTCGCGTATCTTGCGCTGCAAACGCTTAAAAACTTTCAACACAGAAAACTAAACTACAAAACTCTACAAAAGTTGTTCAAATATAAACATGGTAATGCCAACTGCAAGGCATAAATCTGCAATTGTGAATTTATTATTAAAAAAAAAAATAAAAATAGAAAATAGTTCCAACTAGACAATGAACTAGATTGGGGACAACTTGAAAGTGTTGCTACATAAAATTTTGAATAAATGTAGATAAAAAACGTTGAAAGCACCATAAAATAAATTTTATAAATTTGTTAAGGTACCTTTGCAGGAAAATATTAAAAATAAAACGATTGTATAGTAAAAAATATATAAAGCTAGATTGTTTATTTTAAAAGACAAGGGGCTCTGCCACCTGTTTGCTTTGCGCGCAGACTTTTGCGTAGTTTTCTCTTTTGTTAAATGTGATCAGAAATTAAACTTACATTTTATTTCAATTTTATCTCACGCTTAATTTTTTAATCTTTATTTCAAATTTTTTATCATCTTTATAATTTTCGAAGTTTTTACTTGCTCATCAATTCGGATATCACGTTCTTCAACGGCGGGGCTCCCGCCTCTGTCATAACCTTCTCCCCTCTGTTCCCCAGGCATTTCAATAGGCCGCAAGGCCTCCGGGTGATCTCAGCATTCATCTGAGCTGCCTACATAACCTAACCGATTAGGTTAGGCCGTTGGATTCAACGGCGGGATCCCTAACAACTGTTCCGAAATTAATACGCAAGAAAAACCAAGAATAAAATAAAAGGTATTAAGCCGGCTTCCAAAATTGTTAAAGAGAGGGAAACAGATTAATACCATGTATCATAATTTTCTGTGTCTGGAAACAGGGACCCACAAAGTTAAAAAACTTTATTATATCATGGAAACAAAAGGTTTTCCCTACAAAATAAAAAAAAAAGAAAAATGTTTAAACATTAAACTAATTATTTTCAAGGAAGCTTCAGAATTGGATGATCGGTATTTTCCAAATTAGTTCGAAGCCGCAAAAAAAATTTACGAATATTTACTAGCCTTGGCCTTAGAAATCAGAAAATTATTTATCCCAAAGTAATAGATGAACTTATTTACAACTGCCAAGCAACTCTTCGATAGCAAGTTGAAACATAGAATTATAACAATAAACAAATTAATTACTAGAAATCTTGTTTTAACCACTTCTCAATGAGGTTCATTTAATGTTTTGACTCCTTGAATGGTAGCCAAAACAATTGGATAGCTAAGGCAACAATACCATCTGATAGACAGTCAAAATTAAAACCATAATACCAGGAATACTCTGGTGTCTGTCAAGTCCATGCTTAGAAGACAACATGCTTTCTAACCAGACAAATAGGCACCAACAATGCCATGGCCACATTCCATATTCACGCCCACAACTCTATGGCCACTCTTAACGGCTGCTCGACTGTCATATGCAAGCTGGCGAGATTTAAGGTGATACACTGAAAAAAATGTTGTAGTCTGAATTTGTGATAGTATTTAATGAATCTGGAATTAATTAAAAAAATTTTGGTAATATTAAAACAGGTTCTATCGTAGACTAAAAAAAAAAATATTATTTTTTCGAGATCTATATTTTTGAAATTTTTGATACTTTTCGATACTTTTTCAATAATTTACTTTCATGTAAGAAATTATTTCTAAAAGTTGTCTACGATGTGATTAGTCTCAAAAAGAACATTGCATCGTCTCATACTTTACATCTTAAGCCCAGATGGAAATAGATCATTAATTCAACTGCTACCGAATAATTATAAGACCGATTCCCCTCGCTGCAATCCGATGGTAGGTCGACAGCTCATAGAGCTGTGACATTAAGATATGGGATATTGCTGCTGAATCCAACCTCAATAGGTTCGACATCAGAGAGAATAAACTACTTAAAATGAGATGAGTAGCTACAAAAGACTTGCATCTACTGCCCAATAGATTAGATCTGGTATTAAATAGATGGATTAACAGTTCGTAGCCCCTATCTGAAGTTATAGCACTGAGATCAAGAGCTTTAATGCCAAATCAAAGCGAAATGGGTACCAACAAGGTACTCAAAGTGTGAGTAGTAACCAAAAAGGATTTAGATCCATAGCTGGAGAGATCTGGGGAAATACTATCAGATCAAACCGAAATAAATTCTAGATCATAGAATAAAGGTACTCAAATGTGATGGTACCCAAAATTAACTTATATCTGGGCTTAAATAGCTTTATCGTGGGATGCCAGTAGATCTTCCGCATCTACTGACAGTTCATAATCCCTATATGAAGTTATGGAATTGAGATCAGGAGTACAACTGTCAAGCTAAGTCGAATGGGTACTAAATAATAGAATAAAGTGTGCTCCACCTGATTTTGGAAGCGTTAATACGCGAGTAATTCTTAATCGCCACTTTAATCTGAGTATCAGACCTGCAGAGCAATCGGTATAACGACTGAGAAGTCTAAGGGACAAATAGAGGCCTCAACCATCTCTTGCTTTCATCCTGACTTACTTAATTAGGATACACTCGGCGAAAAATGACGCCAAATTAATTTGATTTTGAAGATTCTAACAAAGATTAAAGCTATTATATATTAAAAACTAAAGCTCTTCAAACAGCAACTAATAGAGATCCCCTGTCTCCGCCCATGGGCGACTAAAAAAATAGTCAGTCAGGGAATTATATATGAAGCTAAAGATATTTTGATACAAATAATAGAGTAATTCTGGAGAATTTGTGGATTCATGGCAGAGATTGACCGAATTTTATATCAACTAAACGCTTAGGTTAGGTTAGGGCGGCTGCTGCACACTTAGGCCTAAACCGGCCCGTTATGATACCGTAGATCTCTCTGTAGCCCTTCTCTTAAGATAGTTCCGCTAGAAGGATTCCCATTCCGATGCCACGATGTAGCTAACTATTCTCAGCTAGGTTATGCAGGAAGCAATTTCCCAGATGCTTACTCCTACGTCTACTGAAAGCCTCACAGGGTAGAGGTCGTGACCTGTCTGTCCAATTCATCTGCTATTTCGTTATAGCAATATTTTGGTGTCCTGGTACCCAAATAAGGCTAATAATAACTTGCTGTCCCATCTCTTGAATAGATTTGCAGCAGTTGTTGACTGTCATCGTGTTGGAGGATAATGCTCGAAGTGACTTTATAGCAGCCTAGTTATCGGAAAATATGTTTATCGCGCCGGTTTCCATTCCGATGCTTGCACAAGCAGATCGAAGCCTCGTTAATGGCAAGGATCTCGGCTTGAAAAACAGTGCAGTTGTCCAGAAGTTGGAAAGACTCCCAAAATTGAGTTCCTCAGAGTAAACTCCCCCCAGCATGGTGGTTGAGCTTGGAGCCGTGTCGTGAAGAAGTCAATGCAGTCACTTTGACCTGGACGAGTTTCCAGCCATGATTTCTCGAGGGGATTTCAGTGCTGTATAGTGTAGATGAATGCTCTAAGGGAGTGCAGTAATCTGTCAGTAACACATTTATGTCTTCTTTTAGAACGGTCGCGTGTGCATATCCCAAGACTGCCCAGCATCACGATGTCAGGGTGGCGATTTCATTCGTCATTATGAGAATGGGGGGAATATTGGTGATGGCGTTTAACGCTTCACTAGAGGTTGTTTTAAGGGCACCTGTGATGCACATTATTTAGGGTTTTGAGCCTTGACTTTCGTGGTAAGGATTGGCCATAAGATAGATCCTGCATAAAGCAGCTCTCGAGGAATAACTTATATATCAAAAGCAAAGCTTGAATTAAATGGCAATTCATTAATTATAAGAATTAAAAATTTATATATATTTAAAAAATTAAAATAAAATTTATTTTCTAGAAATATTGTTCTTCAACAAGGTAGATCTAGGAACGGAATTCGCTGTGAATGAAATAAGTGACCCAGAAGAAACTAAAATTAATTCTCTTCTATCTGAACATTTGCTGACTTCAGCTTGACTAGAGCTGGGCAAAAAGAGAGCCGCCGGCTTCGTTCCTGTGTAAATGCTCGTTTGGGCTATGGGCTGCCAAACTCTGAGCCAGACGCACTCCAATAATTTCTCTCAGTGTATCACACATGCAAACTCTGCCTCCCTGTGGTGTGGCATCTACTCTCTTTCTCTATCTCTCTCGCTAGGCTAGGTTGCTGTTGCTGTTGCTCAGTTGACAAGGATTTTGCGGCGTTGTCACAGCTGATGTCACTTGTTCTTTGTAAGCGGCATATGTGCCCTCTCTTGCTGCATCTGTATGTGTGTTCGAGAGAGAGTCTGCGTGTGTGTGTGATGGTGTAAACGTGTAAAGATGACGTCGTCTGTCGTCTGTCATTTGGTATTTAGTTTTACGCCCTTTTTTGCATGCTACTTTTTGCTATTTAGCGTCAACATCGCACTTCGAACTTGTCGCTTAATTATGAGCATAAAATCCAAGGTAGTGTGTGTGTGTATCTGTGTGAGAGCGTGAGAATGTGTGTAAAAACTAGTTGGCAAGTTGACTTAAGCAGACAAAATTTGACAGCTGTCAAGTCGACAAATTTTTGACAAATTTGAAATGAACTTTACTTTTTTAACATACTTTTAGTTGTGCGAGTGGCAAAGCTAATTGCAGCCAAGTCGTTCTAGACGTATTTTATTTTTTATTCTCAGTACCATGTACAGTTCCCACGAAACTAATCAAAACTTGACTGCAACTTATAATAACTTCTATCAGCTGCATTCCACTTTTTCTACCATTATTTTCCATATTTTTCTTCTCGCTGCCTCGGTTTATATACAAAAGTTTTGATAAAACCCAACAAGTGCCGCTGACAATGACAATGGCCGAACCATTCAGTAAAACTGCCGTCCAAGCTGAAGAGGAATAGTTAGAGTGTTTGTTTAGTTTTGGTTTGGCAAAGTTTGGTTACTCTTAGGGTTATATTACTAAAGGCGTTAGATTAAGCTGGCCATATTATTATCTTAGGATTTATTTTAAAAACACGCAATTGAAGTTGGAAAGAATTCGGTGGAAAATGGAACTTAAAGTTTTTGCCAGTCTTTCAGAGAGAAAAAAATTGGAACAAAAACCACCTATCAATAAGAACCATTTTAGTGCACACAAATGAGCTTTAAATAATTTTGTGAGGGTCTTTTCGGATAGACAACAACTCCTATCAAGACAAACAATGTAGCGATTCATACTGATGGCTCGAAGATGTGGATCATCCATTAACTGTGCTACGCTGATTTGCGTCAAAATAGACCTCCCTGCACCCCCTTGTAACACAGTGGCGGAATATTTTTGAAGATTTTCCATATGATTTTTGTATCTCGGGACGCTTTGTCAGACCCCTTCTTCCCCTGGAGCATCATGTAGCTTATGCATGATCCCACGGAAGAAGGCATAGGAGCGAGCTGAAGAGCCTTTTGACAAAGTTTTCATTTCACCTTCTCAACTAGAGAACTGTAGAGTTATGTGCGGATTGGATAGAGTGATAGACAATTTAGACGAAAGTCCAGAAAACATTGAAATTTTTGTTCGCAGCCAGTCAATAGAGAGCTCTCTGCTCTGTTACCGCATACCAGAAAATGGCGCCGGATCAACTGGTAGGTTTTCGGACCCGGACCTCGGCTCTTTTGTCACAGCTTCCAAACACTCTACATTTCAAATCGAATATCTTTTCTTCTGCAATTCCACAAGAAGTATTGCGGAGAGTGCATGCGGAAATGATGAAGAATATAATTTTTCCGATACCTAGTAGACGCTGAACTTCCTAGGAAACGTAACCAACTTCTGGAAAAACCCTTGTTCGAAGTTCTGACAAGACTTGTAAGTCTATTGGTTTCTCACTATTACTTAGCTATGAGCGAGATCTAGGAGATTGCAATTACCCACCAGGGAAAAAGAACTTCATCTAGTTCCCACGTCCCTACCCAACAGGGAAATAGAAGTCAATCTTCCTAGTTCCCACATCCCTACTCACCAGGGAAAAAGAACTTCATCTCCCTAGTTTCCATGGTCTAGCTACCTTGTCCCTACTCCTTGTCCCTACGTACCTATCCTTTAGGGAAATATAATTTTCTCTTCCTAGTTCTCACGTCCCTACCAACTAGGGAAAAAGAACTTCATGTTCCTAGTTCCCATGTCTCTACCCACCATGCAAATAGAAATTCACTTCCTAGTTCCCACGTCCCTACCCATCTGGGAAATATAACTTAATCTTCCTAGTTCCCACGTCCTTACCCATCAGGGAAATAGAACTTAACCTTCCTAGTTCCCAAGTCCTTACTCACCAGGGAAAAATAACTTCATCTTCCTAGTTCCCATGTCTCTAGCCACCAGGGAAATAGAACTTCATCCTCCTTGTTCCCACGTCCCTACTCACAAGGAAAAAATAACTTCAACTTTCTTGTTTCCATGTCTGTAGCCGCCTGGGAAATAGAACTTCATCCTCCTCGTTTCTACGTCCCAATCCTTTAGGGAAATATAACTTCCTTTTCCTAGTTCTCACATCCCTGCCCACCAGGGAAATATATCTTTATCTTCCTAGTTCCCACTTCCCTACCCATCAGGGAAATAAAGGTTAATATTACCAGTTCCCACGTCCCTATCCTCTACCTCGCTCCTTTTTCGATTGCAATTCTTAGTGATTGCTGACTGAACACCCTAACTTTAGGAGCTCAGCAAGTAGTTGGGAATGTAGGGGGGTAGTAAAAACTGCTGAAGTATTCGCAAGTGAAATGGTATAAAATATTAATAATCAAGCCAAGTTTTGCAATTGACTATCAGTGGGCCATCAGCTGGCGACCAGCATCAGGAAGCGCAGGGACAACTGCAATTTCTTACACTCAAACAAACTTGGAAAAATCTCGAGTATAAATAATATAGAGTTAGAATATTGAAACTCATCTGGGTAGGAATGAGGTGGGCCAACCAATTGCACTGGCCGATGATGTTGCTTACCATCAGCTTTGCGTGCATTTTACAATTTGTTAATTACTGCAAAATGAACTTTTCCGGGAGTGGAGCACGGTCTGGATTGCTTCATGTCTAAGGCAAACACAAACAGCTGCGGCTGCAAGGACAACGGACTGTGGCAAGAAGGCTGTTGGTGCTACTGCTGTGTGTCCTGTGACTGGTGTCAATATTGTTTGTGCTTCCGTGCCATAGTTGCAGCTTTAGCATCCTAGTTGCCAGAGTTGTCATTACTATGGCACGGCGCAGTGATGGACTTTCTTCCATCAGTTTCCGAGAATTCTGCTCGGTTTCTTCCTGGTCCTGCTACGCTAATGCGGTTTGTTTTCGCCATTTTTGTTATGCGCTGCTTTATTCCTTTTTTTGTTTTAAATTTTTTTGTGTATGTGTGTGTGTTTCAGTGCATTTTTCGCTGCAATTCTTGTCTCTGCTTCTTCTGCTGCTTCTTGGCTATACAAACAACGACACTACGCGTCCAGGATGCCAAACAAGCTTGAGTCCACGTTGTCCACGCTGCGACACGACATTCCCGACATACAGAGCGCTCAGCAATTTTTCATTCTTGTTCAGGCCGCGTCGAGCCAAACCTCATACCCCATTCATTACCGCTGCTTTGGTTTGTTCCTACGCCTGCTGCTCCCTTAGCTCCTGCTGCTCCTGCATCTGTATATCATTCTCGCTCACGCTTTGTGTTCTTCCTTCCTTCCGTTTCATTGCCAGCCCAGCATCCTTCCGCTTGATGACACTGTTTTTTGGCGACGCTTACCCCCAACCGATTCCCTTTTAGTATTTTCCATCTCACTGTTGCTCCTCCGCTGACGTCGTTGATGCTTTTTTTCCTGGACGCTGGTAACGTCAGCCGCGGTGCTGGCCTCATTTAACTTGTAATTACGCTTGAGCAAAAATCAAAGTGGCTCAAGTTGCCAGCCAACCGACCAGCCAGTCCATCAGCTCCTCGGGTCTCAGTCTAAATCCCAGTCCAACTACGTCAGATGCCTGTGCCTAGGTGGGCGTGGGTGCGCGTCACTCGATCCCTGCGTTTGGCGTTGGCAGCCATGACAACCATGGCCTTTACATGCTATCTTTTAGCCATACCCTCTGTTTGATGCCCTAAGACTTATGGGTAAGGATTCCATTAAGTATCACAAAAAGTAAAGTCTCTAAAAAGATTCAAAGCAATGCTGTCTTTTAAAGCTTTTTCTGTGAAGCGTTGTTTTTCTTGGAACTTTTGATTTAGCTGGAAAAGGGGTTTAATCAATAATGATCCGTAAATTTAAAAAGACTGTACAGGATGGTTCTAAAAACGGGTTGACATGCTGTACATATTACAAATTCTTTTTCCGTTTATTTAAGGATGGGTTACAAGCCCAACGCTACTTACTTTAAAGTCTTAGTAGACAGGGCTTTCTCCGGCTTGTGTGGTCCGTAGGAGGTATTGGATTTCCCTCCCACTACTCAACTAACTTTAAGGTGTTCATAGTTGTGGTCCGTAGGAGGTATTGGTTTTCCCTCCCACTTTCAATGTCTGGGAGGCTCTATGGATTACAGGAGATCCCTTAAGAGACGGGTTGCATAAAGCTTCTAAAAAAGGGAAATAATGTGCAACTTGATGCCTGATCAATATAAATTAAGTCTTTCACCTTTTGCCTCCAATCCAAGCGCTGTTCACCTATCATGAAGATAAAGTTGATATAAGGTGCAACTCCAGAAAGGGGCTCTCATTTTTAATGTCAGTTTAAAAATCTTAGTCCCGACCAGGTGCGGATCTAGAATTCGGTGTTGGGCTGAGCTCTCAAAAGACTTTCAACCCAATTTCGAACTTTGTGCGGGGTGGCGGATCCGAACCCGATAACTTCGTGGATTCGCCACTGGTCCGGATACATCAACATCAGCTCGGAACTGTAGGCAGATTGTTCATGAAGTTATGGTCCACCCCTGACTGTGAATAAGAAGGAGAAAGCGTTTAAAGCACAAGGGAAGCACTCTCCCAAAAAGATCTTTAGCAGTGCTATTATTTTATCTATTCAACCGATTGGTATTGAAAGAAGTGTCCTCCTAGTAATCCTGGCTTTAGAAAACTATTTCCAATATTAGTAACGCAAAGGGTTATAGCAAAGTATGATCCACCCCAAAACCTTTCCCGAACTAGATTGGTAATTACAGTTTGTATAAAACCTATGGCTTGGAATTCTTACATAATGCTACGTTGCGACTTTTTTGCAGTGTATCTGCTAGTCAGCAGCTCCCAACGCTCACCTCCTTCTTCTTTTTCCTTGGTTTCTTTTCGCCACCAATTTGAGTAACATAAAATATTTAAAGTCTTGCTTGCCGCTGATTATTACAGTGCACCCTTTTTTTTGGGAGGGCCTGTCGCGTCGTGACGTCCACCGCGGCTGCGGTTCTTCCTTGGAGGAACGCCAATGACGTGATGGGGTCGGAAACATTGCGTCAGCTATGGCTTGTCCACTGGGGACAACCGAAAAAACTTAAACTTTTGTTTAAACTTGTGAGCCTTTAGAGGCATGAACTTGCCTGAACCCTTTTTTTTCACGATTTCTGTAGCGACTCACATTTTGTTTTGTTTTGCGCGATTCCTGCGTCACTTTTACGCACTTCCTCTGGGGGCATGCTTTGGGGGGTTACCCTTGCTTAAATGCGTCCGAAATGATGTGCTGATTTGTTGCCCGCTACATTTATTGCATAATTTACAAGTAAAAGTTTGGCATAAACAGCTTAAAATATGACCAGGAAGGTGATTTAAAAAAGGAAAAATCTCCAGTACTTTTTGTAGGTGCCTTTTTCAGGATTTCTTTTTGTGGAGCAAAACAATTGGCTATAACTAAAAAGGTAAGAGTGAAAGATAGAAGGACTTATAAGGTATTTTAGTAATTAGAGCATAGTGTAAGGTACTCTGAAATAATTTAAGACGTTTTGTTTATCTTTTGTATTTTACAGGTATAGTAATAGTAAAAGTCAGTGGCGGATTCATGGTGGCATATCCATGGGGGTTTTCGACTCCGGAACCCCCCTGGAGTTGGAAAAAACTCTGCTTCACATTTTTCGCGAATAACCCATCTGTATAGAGGTCACAAGACCTCAAATTGCTTGCAGGCTTCAAGAAAAAATACCGGCCTCTCTTGAAGCCTTCCTACTGGAATGCCTAATGGGTCCGACCAGCCGCCTTTATCATACTCTTTAAAAAAAATATTTTACCATATGTGAAAAAAGAAAAGCAAAAGCTGTTTATTTGGGTGATTAGATTGGTTATATCAAATTTTTGTTTTAAACTATAACTATTTCTAACTCTATAGGCCTTCGTAGACTTTTCAGGAAAGCATCTTGGCGTTATTTTCGCATTTGCTGCCTAAAATTAAAGACTCCAGACTTTTATAATTGCGCCATAAACTCGCATTTTAGCAAATCCAAGCAACCTCATTTGGAATAGTCTGTAAAGCTCATTGCTTCGTTATCTCTGGCGGTAAACACGATTTAAGCTGCAAATAATCACAAAAATTCCAAGTGCTGCTCACAAATACACACACATACACATGTATACACATCCACACACACCCACTTCCCGCATCCTTCCCAAACCACCACCTTAAACTACTCGGCACGCACGATTCATTTGATGGTAAAGACAAGTTTTAGCCATTGTGTGACTCTGTGACGTAAAAGAGTCGCAGAGCGAGAGAGAGAGAGCAACGACCACTTTAGCCACAATATCACATCACAACACATTTGGGTTTTAGCCACATAATGAAGTTGCTAACTTTAGAAGTATGCGCTGTCCGAGCCAAAACATAATCAAAACCGAATTATGTGCTTTAAATGCGTACTCTCTTAATAGTACGCCACCCATTTGCTACTCACTCGCCCCTCTCTCTGTCTATATCATTGTCGTTGAAGAGCATTCAAACTATCATTTTCCTACTTAGCAGAATGTGTGTCGCCAGTCTGAGCACAAACACACACATAGAGACACACACACATAGACATCTACACACAGACAGAAGCAGATAGCCATAGATGGAGTAATTAGAAAAGTAAAAGAGTTGGTTGACTAGAAAGAAGAAAAGCAATTAGTGTCTCTCTCAATTTCAATGCGCTTAGTTTCACAATCTTTTGCCGCCCAAACAACACACAGACACACTAACACACACTCACAGATAGACTTATACTCAGACACAAACACTTAAACGCATATGGCTTTGTCTACACTGGAAACAGTGACGTAGATAGTCTTCTGCAATGGGGTTGATACATTATATTTTCTATTATGAAAGCGGGCTTCATGAACTTTGATGAAGAACTGTTTAGAGGAAGAAGAAGATAGCGCCTAAGGAAACGATAGCTGCAAGATGTTCAAGCCGATCTAAGATAAATAGGAAACCTACACCGGAAAGATGTCGTTGTACTGAAGGACAAATAAAAAGAATTTGTTGCGGAAGTTATGGTCCACCAAAGGCTGTAAAGTTAAGAAGAAGATTTGGGCGCCTTATTAACGCCTTATGAGGATTTTAATTGAAGGTAGTCTTACCGATCCAACGTCTTCGCAAAACCTTGCAGCTCTTTTGCATCTCAGCGTCAAGGTGCTCCTCTTATTGTAGAGCTACCGCTGTTGTTATAGTCTGTGACGACATTTTTTAACCGTCTCTTTGAGGTGTGGCCCAAAGGTAAGGCGCTTGTCCAAAGTGGTGCCGAGGTATTTAGCTTGTGATGGCTGCTCCAGGGTAACTTCCTCTAGCTGGATTGAAGGGGTATGCATCAATCTTTTGAGTGTGTGGCAAGGGTTTATTGTTTTTAGTGGGTTGACCCTAAAATTCCACCGTTTACACCATGCTGCGAGAGTATGAAAATACGCTTGTAGACCATTACTTGCCTCTACGCTACATTTGGTATTATAGATGTCTGTGATGTCATCGGAGTATGTCGCAATAATAGCCTTAGAGGGAGCTTTCATATGTTCAGAGGTAGGGCTGGGTATATCAGAAATATACATACAAAGAAAAAATGCAGCGGCAAGATATTGCATTCAACTATAATGGCAGAAATCCGATTCACAATAGTCCTCTCCCATAATTTAGACAGGGAGGGTTAAAGGCTTATTGCCGATACGACTCAGGATCAGTCGGGTTTGCCTGGCTTGTGAATCATAAGAATCGCAGCTAGTTTCCATTGCTAGGCAAGGCCTTCAACGTAGCATTGCAAATCCTATCAATACCTGAAGCTTTATTCTATTTGATCGCTTCAGTTAATTCTTTAATCCTTATAGGGTTAATAGGCGGGGACATCTGCAATGGGGTCTGTTGGGTCTCCCTAGTCTGCTCTATCGTAGCAAATTCATAAGGACTAAAACGATCCTCTAGTTGGAATCCGAAAGCATTAGCCTGTTCCCTTTCGTTTTTAGCAAGTTCACCACCAGGACATCGGACAGGAACATGTCTAAAGGGTTGTCGTTTAAGCGACTTTGGGCACTTCCATAGATAAATAAAAACAAAAAAAAATTTTTTTTTGTGGAAATGAATTCGAGTAAGGTTGTTAGCTTTGATTTTTTGTTTTCTGGAGCACGCCTGATAGCTAAAAAGCTTACCTATCCGGCAGGAGAGACGGATTAGTTCATATCCCTTTTTGCATCATTCTATTTCTTTTACAAATTCCAAGATCGTCGGATCTTTGCTGTAAATAAATAATTTGAATAAATAGATAAAAGTTAGCCGTTCGGTAAGAAAGTAAATATTTTTTGTATTTTCGAGTTCGTGTCCGGCCGGTCCATCTTTGAATTTAAACAAATATTCTGATTTCGTTCCATACTATCGGTGGCGATGTCAATATAGTATATAGTATTTTATATAATTTTTTTTCGGCCCAAAGGGCCACTAGGGGGAATGGAATGTTTGTACCTGAACAGATTCAGGTGGTTGAACCCAAGTCCCCTCTGTATTCCTAACAGCACTACTAGGGGGGTCGCTGGTTGCCGCACATCTGCAGTAGCGGCATAACAAAAGGTCGCCGTGCAGACTTCCTCTTGTGGTGATGCTTTTAGAGTGTTATCAAACTCATCTGAATTGAAAGAAGTATCCATTAATATATTAAATACTCGGTTCGGATATGTCGCCCACGGGATGTCCCGAGATGCCGTGGGAAGTCAAGGATTCAAACTGGAGGTTGACGGCTATCTGGAGTCCGCATACTAGCGACCGAGCACCCCCTCGATCATACATCTATCGGTGTATGATGTTCCATCTTAGATTGGGGTAATCTTCTCTTCGTCCGACTACAATTGGTCAGCTTTCAAGGCAGAGACATGACCGTTCCAAGGTCCTGCTTCCAGCCGCCCTCTCGAGGAGAGTATAGTCGCACTACCAGTAGTGTATCACAAATCCAAATTTTTTGAGGAATCTATTACAACACTCATTGCTGAGACTTGATATTAAACTACCTTCTGACATCCACCCCACAAAGGCGACAATCACCGATGAAAGTTTTTTGATATACGATTTACTTATTTTATCACAATCCATCTTAACCTCCTAGCATCCCATCCAATCTCCGCCACTGCCTAAACATTAACTTGGTTACTTGTTGGCTAGATTGTTGGTTGGTTGGACTGGTTGGTTGGTTGAGAGAGAGTCTCTTCCTTGGCTCTAGAAGTGATTAAGCGCATTTGCGCGTCGCACAAAAGCAGAAAGTTTGGAACGGCGCTGCCAAACGGAAGTTCATCTTCAGTTTATTGCTGGCGCCAAACGCACTACATAAATGGCGGCACCAACTGCGTACCACACGGCGTATGAGCGCTGCCGGTTTGTCTGGCTTCCGGCTGCCAAGTGATGACGTCCACGACGATTGCTGCTCAACATACTAATACCAGTTCAATAATTAAGGACATGTGTGTGTGTGTGAGTGTGTGTGTGGTGTGTATTTTGTGATGAAAACGAAAACAATTAACACCAAATGATAAAATGAATCATGGTCGAGAGAGGAGAGCTTGCTGGTCAAGTGCTCAATGGGCATTCAAACTGGCCAAAGCCAAAGCCATAGGAGTCATAGCCGCATCCGCAGCCACATCCACATACACTTCCAAAAGCCAAAGCCAACATGGTAAAAGTTGAAAAGTGTTGAAAGGCAGTCAAAGTTTTTTCATCAAGGAAAACATTTTCGTATAAGCTGTAGACCGAGATAGCTTCAGTCAGTTCTAGTGAGAAGTGGTCAAGTTTTTGATAGGCGAGCGGAAGTAAGCGAGAAAAAACTTTAGATAGATTGGTTGGATCTGGAAGGCTAGGTGAGGAGTGTAGGTAAACAGCTAGAGCAACAAAGTAAATATCAAGTTAGCGCCTCTAGCATTTTATATGGTTTGAGTGAGTGAGTGTGTGTGTGTAGGGAGAGCGCCTACAAACACAAACTAAAAGCGGAAACGGAAGTTCGCCATCGTGCAGCGTATTGTGCGTTTGTATTTGTTTTCCCTATCTATAGCTATATATATATATATGTATGTGTGGGTATACACACAACACGTTTGTTTAGGGTTCAAAACAAATAAAACTTATACAATGCTCACACGAACAAAAAAGCGAAATAAATAAATAAAAAACCACCATATAAAGAAATGGAGCAAAAGGTTTCATATTAAAATATCTTTGCGCTTTTACATTTCCAGCTTACAGCTTTTTTGGCTGTTATGTGGCACTCACTTTCTTTGGGCTACTAAATCCCACTCTTTTTTGCAGTTAGTTATACTCTATCCAAAGCTATATTACTGACAATCAGGGCCGTAGCCAGGTAGGCGCGAAAGGCACTGAGCGCCCCCTGAGTGAAGATCGGCCCTACTGGGCGCCCTGCTCAGCTCAGAGAGCGCTCAGCCTAGCTCTGGGGGCGCTCAGCCCAGCTAAGGGGCTCTCAGCCCAGCCTGGCTACGGCCCTGCTGACAATACTATAAACTACATGTTGAACTTGTAGAAAATAAAGTTCGTATTAATTCAATTCTAAAATATGTAAAAAGGACGAGTTTTTTGAGCAAAACTTTCACGGCGGAATTGTGACTTTCGATGGGAGTAGGTGAGGTTAGGTTGAATAGGCTGCTGAATCTATAGCTCAGATAACTCAGAGACCATTGTGGCCTATTGTGATGTTTAATTAAGGAAAGGATCATTAAAAGGGAAAATGGGTAAGAGCTCTCAAGCTCTATAGGGTTCTTATCGCCTAAGTCTCTTATGACAGAATTATTTCAAGGATTTAACAGACAGACTGCTCAGGTTCCCAAGAATGGCTTTTCCACAAACTGGGTTTGTCCTCTTAAAACCGCCGGGCAGTCTCATAGCAGATGTTGGATACTTTCTGTCTCCTCCTCGTCTCCGCCTTAGCCCTGACCGTCCCCTTTATTTACAATACAATGTCTTATGGAGGTCTTCCTATATCCGTGACCGCAAGGTTGCCTGGCAATACTGAAACCGTCCTGGCACACTCATACGCCTTAACATTACCAAGGACACCGGAGTGGATGGGGCTTACCGTTGTTACCGCGTTACGAACAAATTTTAGTGGTTTAAGATGTGAGCGCCTTAATTGCAGCCTGGTTATCGACAAAAAGCAAAACGTTTCTTGGGCTTTAATCCATAGTGTCAATAAGACTTGCAGCTTGGCAGATTGCATACATCTCGGTTAGAAGAGTGGAACTTTGAGGTTCTGTTAAGGTGAGCAAACAGTGTTAGAAGGGACGGGTGAAGGTGAAAGCGCGAGGAATGACAAAAGTCTTAAGGAAACGATAACGGCGTAGAAAATGGCTTGCGGCAGCAGAAAGGTCGTACTCCCGCAGGTTGCGGAAGGGAGGTAGCGAAGGCCCTACGGTGTAGGCAGCTGATGGCTCTGCAGAGTTAGTGAATCGGACGTAATAAAATTCATTAGAAAAAAAGAAATGCATCGTTGAAAAATGTACACCACGTTTTTTGTTTCCTTTATTTTGTGAATGACAGATCTTCCCGAACTCAAAAAGAATGGGCCATCATTTTGACTGGCTTAAGATTAGAAACGTCCTTTTCTGCTGTAGTGTTTCCAGATTTACATGGAGCAACGCGATAAGCATCGAGATTAGGGAGAGTCTCTCGCGTAAATGATGTTTACAAAATACTTTTCCTTTAACTAGGCCACTGGGAGAATTATCAAATTTTGAGAACATATCGCTTAAAATAATAATAATAATATTATTGGAAAATACTGCACTGTAGATCCGTTTAATCTATTGAGCTCCTTCTAGCCCTAGAGCTTCTCAACTAGCCCTTTATCTGCAACAAACTTAATTATTTGAGATCGGTCTAGTCTGGTGATGTCGATACTCTATGCCCAACGAGGAAGGATGTCCTTGGATGGGGCGTCACACTCCTTAAAGTGTGAGAGGTATGTGTGGAGAGGTTTCCTCCTCAATTTCACAAAAGCATATGTTGGAGCTCAAGATACCAATAGAAATCAGGGGTTTCCTGAGTCTAGAACGTCCCGTCAGTAGCCCAGCTGGTTTCCAAAGGAAATATTTGATCAGTTGATGTATTTTTTTGAACTTATTATTATTTTTTTATCCTAGTAGAAGTCTAGTGGTGTGTCTGCCAAAGGCTCCGGAGCTACTAGTGATTCTGCAGCTCCATTCCTCCTCAGTTCGTCAGCCGCTTCGTTCCCGAGAATATTCTTGTGTCCCGGGATCCATCTTAATGGTGTTAGCAATTTTTTAGAATATTTGCTTTGATGCATTGTTACCGGCACAAGCATCGAAATTCAAGTACATATCCCAAGTTCAAGGGACAGATTGTAACATAAGTTACCAGATAACCCATCTTAACAAGTATCATTGGCTTATGCAAGTTAGTCAGGCTTAAAAGTTAGGGCACCTAAACTTTGGCTACTTTAATTTAACATTTCTCTATAGTTTTTATTTTTCCATACAATAATTTCTAGTTTTAGTTTAGTTTTTTTTTGCATGTCAGTTACTTTGGCGTCCTGCGCTGCGCTGCTGCGTCGCGTTGCGTGTCGTTTGTCACTCTGACGTCACATAGCTAAAGCATCAGCATCAGTTGACGCTCTGTGTCAGAGAGAGAGAGAGGAAGAGAGAGCGGCAGCTGAGTCCTGTCCGATTTTCCATATGCATACATATATATTTTCTTAGTTGATTTGGACTCACTTGCGCTCCCGCGTCAACTCTTTCGCTTCCTCTCATTCACCCTCTCGCTCACTCTTTTTTTTTTCTTTTTTTTTTGAGAATTTTTCTAATTGAAAAACTGCGCGCTGAAAACTTTGTTTGACATTTATTGCCGTAGGCCAAAACATTTTTAGTTTATCCAATGCCGTTACACTTTTCCGCTGTCTCTCAATGAGTGTGTGTGTGTATCTATGTGAGCCAGTTACTGTGTGTATCTGTGTGTGTGTGCTGCGTCTTCGTTTACAGCGTTTTTACAAAATTAAAGAAGTTTTTGCCAAAGCTGCCGGGGCTATATCTAGTACAGTAGGCACTGCATGGCATTTGATGGAATTGCAAAAAAAACATACAACAAAAATAACATATAAAAAAATAGTTATATAAAAGTATTCGTAGCATACCAAAATTGCATTCCTGTCAGTATTCAAAGTTTTTTTTTTTTCTGGTGTAGTGAAGCGAAAAATCAAACTAATGTCTTGTCACAGCAATAAGGACAGCTACAACAAAAACTTTTATTTTTTTTTGCATATTCAATTTGCAATTTCATCATGCACTTCAAAAGATTTTTAGGACAACAAGTTACAAAATAGGATTGACATTTTTGGAAATTGGTTCTCTACTACTGCAATGGCTATTGAGTATATTTTTTTGAAAAGAGATGTACTCATATTGTCAATGCCGGTAGTCAAATGCTAAGAAATTTGTTTAGTTATTACAAAAATTTTGATTGTAGTATCAAAAGGATAGTTAAAAAAGCACAATAAAGTAAAATAAAATTGATATTGTAGCCATTTTCTATCATTTTTCAAACACTTGTTTTGTTTCTTGGGAAGTTCAATTCTCAATTCAACTAGTTTATAGTGCTTTACCATAAATCGGTCAAGCATACGTTACATACAATTTTTAGAAAACTAGTATTAACTTAACCTAGGGCTAAGCCAAGGGAGTATGCGAACGCAGACGGTAACCCCAGAAACACAGACTTGGCAAAGTTCCTTTGCGCACAGCGCGAGCATTAGGAAAGTGGAATGCCTACCAAGATAGTCTGAACTTGTATAACAAGATAGATCAGAACAAGCACAAGCGAGGGAATATCAAAGGGCGTGCCAGACATGAATCTGGCACTCCAGAAATCTGACAACTCCTTTACTAATAACAATAAGGAGAAACAAGAACTTCTCTTGGTCACACACTTCTCTGGGAGCACTCCACAGGCAGAAGGCAGAATTTTGCCGACAGGTTTTTTTTTTCCGTAAAAAGGTACCTCACTGAGAGGAAGGCACTGCGACCAAAAGGTCTTTTGTACCATACCCTGAGGTCAATACAAAAGACAACCCGCTTTCCTCATGAATAGCAGTACGTCTTTTGTTGGAATTGACCTGAGATGGAAGGGACTAATCCGTTCCTTTCCCATGTGACAGGGTCTGTCCCATACAAGCGCTGGGCAGTCACAGAGAATTTGATCGGCTGGTTTCGTCGTCTTCTAGACAGAGCCTGCACTCTGAAGAGTCCGATGAGGCCAATTTTCTGTAGATGGTATCTAACAGAGTGGTGGACAGATAAGTAAGCTGCCAGGAGCTTGGGGTCCGCTCTGCCAAAACATTCTGTGTTGATCGCATCCAGAGGTTTGACTAGCACTTTTGCTTGACGAAGGGAAGAACCAGTATCTCCTATGTTCTCCTGCAGCTCATTTGTTTATCATGGTTTTGATTGTGGACCAACCAATACTACAAAACGTCGCAGGAGATGTAGTCAGGGTGAAGCAACCCTGTCGTGCTAGATCTTCAGTTACGATCCACTACCCAGACACCCAACATAGCACGACTTTCTTCCGGGCGGACCGGTTTGGATGTGGCTATGGCATTATTTAACCATCCTGGAGGAGATGTTCCAGGATGAGAATGACCTCTCTCTCGATAGCATGAATCTCCGCTTGAAAGCCGCTTGAGCCAAATGCTCATAGCGGTAGGAATTCAGGTGTTGGGTCCAACGATTCTAACACCTACACGCTGCTCAGTTTTGCACCCATCCGTGAACCATTGTTGCCACCGGGAGTTTCCATATAGGCTGCCATCAGCCCAAGTCTCACGACTTGGGAGAAAAGATCTACATTTTTTATAATGAAGGGAATAAGAAAAATGGCGGACGTAAAGTCGGGCGCGGACGACTTTAGGATACCCTGTACCACTAGCTTGTAATAAAGTCCGATTTCTTCACAAAAAACCAAAAACAGAAGAATTTTTAAGCAAAATTTTTTTTTTGACCGATCGTTCCTATGGGAGCTATATGATATAGTCAACCGATTTCAATAAAATTTGACACAGTGCTTAAATACCTTAAAAAAGATATGAATGCCAAATTTATTTCAAATATCTTTACAAACAAACAAAACACATCGAATTTTGTATAAAAAACGTGTTTTTGGACCGATTGGTCCTATGGGAGCTATATGATCTAGTCAAACGATTTGGATTAAATTTGGTACAGTGCTTAGGAACTATAAAATACTCACGAATATCAAATTTGATCCCAATATCTTAACAAACAAACGAAACACAACAAATTTTGTTAAAAAATCGATTTTTTGGAAGATCGGACCTATGGGAGCTATATGATATAGTCAACCGATTTTGTTCAAATTTGGCACATTGCTTAAGTGGTCTAAAAAATTTCCAAACGCCAAATCTGGTTAGGATATCTTTATTAAAAAACGAAATGTAGCGAATTTGTCTTTAAAAAAGTTATTTTGGCCGATCGGTCCTATGGGAGCTATATGATATAGTCAACCGATTTTGATCAAATTTGGTACAGTGATTGGGAACTATAAAAAACTTTCGAATGCCAAATTTCGTTACGATATCTTCATAAGCAAACGAATTATTCATCTAAAACGCTTTTTTTTTTGTCGAGGTCGTCTCAAACACCCCCATGGGAGCTATATAATTTATCCCCGATATCAAAAAAATAAAATAAACTTGCCTCCTATGGAATAATATGGGATCTAATGTGAAAGTTTGGTAACTCTAGCTCTTACCATCTCTGAGATCTAGGCGTTCACACGGACGGACAGACGGACAGACGGACAGACGGACAGACGGACATGGGTATATCGACTTCTCTATTCACCCTGATCATATTTTAGGTAACTTTGGGGTGTCTCCGACGTCTCCTTCTATATGTTACATACATTTTCGGCTTGCACAAACTTAATATACCCTCGGTACCATACGGTACAGGGTATAAAAACTTACAGGGAGCCAAATCATGTGAATTTGGTGGTTGTTGGATGGTACTTATTTTGTTTTTGCCCAAGTGGTCTTGGAAATCCTGTCTTTTGCACGGTTCCTTTTTTGCATGAAATTCCGGTCTTTCAGCACCAGCCTTGCAACGACCCATCTGAGTCCCAAATTTTAATGAATCCAAAATCAATGCCCAACTTCTCTGTCAACTCTCTAATGGTCAATTTGCATTAAAGACTGTGTTTTTCAGAGTATCGTTGATGAAAATCTTTTGTAACATTTAAAATATCGTCGCACCATTTTTAACTCAAGATTTAATAAAAACTCGCTGTTGCAAATTGAATGTCATTTTTAAAATTATAAAAAAACGAAAACACGCAAAATCCTTCTTAATGCGGCGCAACTTTTAAAAATGTCAAGCCGAAAATTTCATAGGATATCAATGACAGATCTGACAATTTAAGAAAAATAAATAAAAAAACATCAAATGATTCCTGGAACTTTTTCAAGCCAGTATACATATCAAACTTAATTATACTTTTGAGATTTTTATGCAGACAGACGGACACAGCTGAATAGCTATACGATGTTATGATAAGCATTTTACTACTTGTGGTCAAAAATATCATCTTCTATCAGTACAGGATACATTCTTTTCAGTTGGGCTATTGGGTGGCATATTATCTTTTTATTTATTTAGTTTGTGGTTTGGAAGTAGATATTAATTTTTTTAGCATTCAATATCATAATCGTTATCAATCTGAATTTTTAATCTAATCATCTGTGAATTTTTAAGGTTATTTTGCTAGCTCCCTCATGTACATATAAAAAATCGTCAGCATTATACAAAAAGAAACACGAATGCAAAACGCAACAAGATCACGCATACTAAACTTTACCTTCGTCGATTCGACGAACTCGACGAAGCTCTTCGCGTAGCAAATAAAAGCCGAACACCTTGTTTTTTGAAGATCACGAAAAAGAATGTTATTGTAAAGAAGCTGTATTCACTGAAATCTATATCTAAATCTATCTTGGTACCCCTTAAGACTATTTCGCGGTTTATCCCAAAGTCTTCTCAATTTTTCCATTTCACATTGTTCATCCATGAATAGAAGAGCCAATGAAGTCGATTAAATAGTTTGGGAGCTCTAGCCAAAAATAATCGCCGCATAATTTCTGACACCCAAACCAAGGCACATTTTTTTCCAAAAAGTACAAGTTTCTTTTAATATCCTTAGTGCTCAGAATATTAATTGCCGCCAAGCAGTCTAATAGTAAATTGATGAAAATGTCTAACATCTCATTTATTTCTTCTTAAACTAAAAGTTCTGAGTATGGCGCGCAGGTAATATAATTCTAAGCTCCCTGCTGGAAACTCCAAAAGTTACAATAGTTGTGCAACATTTTTAATATCATCTTTTTTTGCCACTTGTGAAATTTTAATGTCTTGCTCTACTAAAACCAAGTGTCTCACTCATAGCCTTTGCCACACCTGCTCCTTGTGGCACGCCCACACTTGTGTCCTACACCGGATGAGGCGCCTCCGCTCTAAGTATGCAACAATAACAATATTTAAAGGTATCTGCCAATTTATTTTAATGGCCGCAATTAAAGTTAATTACTCGCGTAGACAAAACGTGCAAAGCAGCGACGACGAGGACGAGCAGGAGCAGGAGGAGGTCCTGGTCCACGACCAGAGCGAGAACAAGCATGACAAGGATGAGGGTAGCTTCATTGTATATGAAAGCAATGTGCAGGAGAGATGAAGAGATGACGACAGCTAGGCGCGTTGGTTGGGCCCTAGCAGCGCCCAATTAGACATAATACGCTCGACTTGGCCGGGTGGGTGGGTTGCCAGGGCGGTGGCTCCTTCCTCCTACATCATGCTACCAAACTTTGTCGGCCGTGTTTAATTTTCGTAATGATATTATTGCAATTGACCCTATTAGAATTTGACAGCCGCAAATGGCTCAAAATGAATATTTAGTTGGAGCTGCTAAAAAATTTAAACGTTTTACTGGATGTGCTGTCTAATTGCTTGAAATGTGATATGCTAAAGTCCTTGGGATAGAGCATAAATGTAAAGCAGTTTAGATAGTTTCATAAGGGAGAATATTACTTACTGATGGTATTTAAGACATTTGTGAACTTTTAAGCTCTTGATCCTGATAAACGATATACTCGTATAAAATTTAATAAGCCGAAATTTATTGGAAAGGGTTTTGGCGCGCTTGATAGGCATTAGATTAATAAAGCTTAGAGGTCATCAAGACTTTCAGTTTAATACAATTTTTTGCTTAATAGTTCATACTTTTTGATCATAAAGTGATAGGAATGAAATATTTAAAATTGTTTATATTATTTTTAATCTATATATAAATGCCAACAGATAGGTCAGTGTGGTACCGATTTTATCCGTATGCAATAACGTTTCGAGGTTATACTAAAATTATATAATTGCCAGACCTTTTACGGTGTGCACAATAAAAGTATCACCTCGATAAATTCACGGTTAAGAACAGCACCAGGAGCAGGACTGTGAGGGTGACAGGAGTTACGACGTGGAACTGCTCCATAGGCCTTCTGGCTAAGAGGATGCATGTCCCCCACAACGATTTCTGTCGCAGCTGCGGGGATAAGCAGGAGATAGTAAGCATCCAACATCTGCTAAGTGACTGCGCTGCACTTCTTAGGAAACGCACCCAGGAGCTGGGGTGCCTTTCTTTTAAGATCTGGGCAGTCTGGCAAATGTGCCCATTGCGGACCTGGCCCCTTTTATAGAGTACTCGAAAAGGGTTCAGCAAACAGGATGATGCAATTGTACAGAGCGTCTGGATGATCTGAATTAAATAGAGATGGCCGGGGGTTGGCGTGCAAAGCACACAGGGGATCTCTCTATTTCATATTAATGCATTTATATTTTGAGTATTTATCAAGACAAATAAAAGTGAATTAAGCAATAACCGAGGAAATTTAATTCTCTCGGAAGAAATTGCAAATTCTTTTTTTTTTGTTTGCGAAATATAAAATATTTTCAGTTCAAGCCACCCTATACCACTTGTCGGAACAGCTGTTTAATTACAACTAGCCACAAACTAACTTTAACCCAAACAATTTTTAAATTGCAATAACTTCAAATACCAACAGAGTGTTGATAAATTTTCTTGCATTCCGTAGAACGTAAAATTCCGGTTGCTGGGGCTGATGGTCCACCACGAACAGTACGTCAAAGTCTTGGCGGTTTGCTTAAGCCACTGCAGGCCATGTCTTTTATGGAAATCTTAAAATGCTGCAACACTCGACACAAGACCAAATGACAGAGTAGCAAACGTAACGATAACAAATCCCAGACAATAAGTTCTTGGGGGAGCAGAGCTGTTAGTTGGACAGACGGGTCTTTGAGGTTGTCGCCGTAAGGAGCAACGTCGCAAGATGCAAAAATATTACAACCACAACAACAAAAATAAGCCAAGAAACATTTCAAAAAATATTTACTATGATAGCAAAATGTCTTAAATGGAAATTGTTTTCTTGCCGCTGCCAACGACAAACACTTGAAAACAATGTGAATAGTTGGCAGGACTCAGAGAGAGAGCTGCAAGGGATGAGAGAAGGAACACGTTGACCAACTGCAACCACAACAATAATGACTTTATGAAAAAATGATTATCCTGCCCGGGCTGTCGTCGTCGTTCTCGGTGTACCCAACTCGAGACGCCACTGGCCAAGTCTATTAAAAGAAATGAATATAGCCGGGTGCACTGCTTCCGCGCATTAAGATCTTCCATATAGCTGACTCTGTCACGTGGTGCTTTTTGGGGTATCCTTTTTTTTTTTTTTGCGATTTGTGGCAAATAAGCAGAAAATCTGTTGCCAAAAATTTGTCAACCACGGAAATGGAAATGACCAGGCATGTTAGCACTAAAAGGGGGGAGCCACTGTCTCTATAAGCCTGGTATGATAGAGTGGAAGGGTCTGGAGTTGGGGGTTATTACATTTGCCGCGCCAGACGCCACTTGCTGGCTGTTTATATAAAATGACAAAGGAGTCCGCCAAGCCAAACTGCAAAATTTTTGGTAACACACATAGTACAGGGTGTGTGAGTGTGTGTATCTATGTGTGTAGCGCAGTAGCAATTTTTGAGCTCTACTTAGCGACGACAAGGTACATAGTCATTCAACTATATGCACTATATATATATCTGTGGCCATATCTATATACAGTGAACTAGCGCATAACGAGTTGTTAAAGCTCAAAATATTTGCGCAGCATGCATAGTGACGTCACAAGTCACAAAACACTGAATAATTAGCCACCGAATCGAAGACAACTTAAAAACACTAGGTTAGGTTAGGGCGGCAGGCCAAGGATAGGCCCGTTGCGATACCGCTAGAGTGAGCTAGTTCACCACTCTTCTCCACTTGAGTGGTCCCCTATATGACGAAGATATCCGGCTATAATAAACCTTAAATGGCATTTTGGACTCTGTTCAGAGAGCTGAGATAAATCCTCAAGAAAGTGTGAGTTTAGGAACTTAGATCTTTTACTGCCCAACCCAGTGCCCAATGACAGCAAACGTGTTCCACCGTCTCCTCATCGCCACAGCTTCTACAGAAGTCATGGTAGGGAACATTCAACCTGGATGCGTGGTTTCCTACCAACCAGATGAGCACTGGGCTCTATTCAGACATCAAAGTTTGCCGCGAGATTCCACGGTTTGGGTATACCCAGGCCATCCTTGTCTTGAAGGACAATGCCGGTAGTTCCTTGTCCAGCCAGTTCAAGCGCAATACAATTTCCCTCAAAGTCCTTATATCCTGCGATTCACATCAGGTGGATAGAAAACTGCTCAGCCATCTCCCCTAGAGACAGGTGGCAGTCATTCACTGACTTCATACACGAAGTCATCGAAACTAGGGACTGAATAGACGCTTGGCTGTTCGAATAGATACAAATGTTTTTATTTTGAACTTGTAGGTTTCTTATTGTTATTAAATCCTCCCGGATTGCAGTGACCTCTGCCTGAAAAACACTGCAGTGGTCCGGGAGTCGAAAAGCAGTTCTAATGTTGAAATCCTCAATGTAGATACCTCCCCCTACACGGCCGTCTAGGTTGGAACCGTCCGTGCATACCTTTACCGAGCCCGCTGGGCCTGGTACAACTGTATTCCATTCCTCTCTGGCTGGAATATATTCTCTGAATTTGGTTGTAAAATGTTCCTGCGGTATGCAACAGTCTGTGCTTTCGGGGACAAGTGAGTTCCCCTTAAGAATCTTTGCCGGAGTAAAAAAAAATCATTCCATCAGCACTACCACAGCACCACACTAACTACTAAACTATTGATTAATTTCAAAGCGTTTAAGTCTGAGTATATACCAAATTCAAAAACTTTCTTTGAAATCCTCGTTTTCCCTTTTTATACTCAAACTACATTGTACCAGTATTCTAAGAAAAAAAAAAACATTCTTTAGTCGATCCCAAAGCATAATGCTTACAACTATTTTAATCCCATTAGCCAGCAAACTCTTGTCGCACTTTGCGAGTGTCTACTATACCAACGTATACCATTAGATATATGGTAATGGGCCGTTGCCATAGAAAGCGATTTTCACTTTGACTGCGGCAAAGTCGACTACGACAACTGCGTTACATGCTGTCCAGGCCACTTTTCCACCGATATCTTTGGGTTGTCATCAAAAAGGCAATGACTATCCAAGCTAGTCAGTCGTCCACAGAGCCATCAGGCAGACTCGGTCGAATCGTCGTCGTTGTCCTCATCGTCGTCGTCTAACTGCAGAGTTTTTGGTTTTTAGCCAAATTACTAGAAACTGTGCGAGGAGGACGCGCAGCTTGACTGGCTTGACTAAGGCGGAGCCATCTTCATGTCCTTTTGTCTTTTGTCTCCCAATGTCTATGTTCACGGCAGAGGGTGAAAAACTGATTTGGAATTGAAATGAATGAAAATAACATTTTCACATTCAGCACACTACTGTATTAGTTGTAGCACAGTGGGTGGAGGCGGGCATTTTTGGAAGGGGGCGTGAGTGTTTTAACTTTTGCCTTGGCTTGCAAAATTTTAATAAACTGTCATGGCCATGGCGGGGCCTTGGCCAAAATAAACTCAAATCAACTCAAACCAACTCATTTGGCAACCAGGCTACGTCATATTAATGTATCCAACCGTGAATAGAACTGGCTGACTGACGGAAGGACCCACAGAGCACCAACGGAGTGACTTAATGTCCTAGAGTTAAGACACAAATTTACATTTGACTATACAATTTGGCATATTCGAATATTGATTTGCAGCATTTTCTATAGAAGTATTTTCATTCATTTTTTGGGAGTCCGGCGCAAAGGATTGCAGCTCCGACTCCAACGAGTCTTTGTGGCTGTGGATGTGTATTGTGATTTAGTGACTTAATTAAAAGCAACTTCTATGCGAATCAGGCACAAAGTGAGCTGAGTTGGCATCAATTCATAGCGCTTATTAAAAGTTCTGCTCTAAATACAAAAGACTTGAGTCCAAGCTAAAAACAAAGACACAGTTTGGCTGTAAGAATAACAGAGCACATCCGGACTTTCAGAGAGATGGCTAGTGAAAGTATTGTGATGGAAACACACTTTGTCAGGGTTGCTCTATAGTCTCTGCTTAGTTAGGATTTGGAACAAGCCCAGGAGGTGAATATGTCTGCATATTTGCAAAACATCAAGCTCGAGGGAGTTTTTCGATTTGAATTATGAAAATTGAAATTTGGACAAAAGCTCACAACTGTTGTTTGTTGTTGGAATGGAGGTGGGTAATCGAAGCCTCCGAGTTCAAGTACTATCAATTAACACCATGGAAACGGAATCTATGGGACAATGGTTCATTCTGTTGAACTCCGGATATTAGAATAGAGGAGAATATTGATAGAAGCAAAACTCATGATGGAACTTAAGGCCCGGTATCGATGGTGAACAACGTTGAGCTCCAAATGCGCTTCCACAAAAGTCAAATCAACCCCTGAGGAAATTTTCTGCTCTTTTGAATTTCGGTGCTTATAGCCTAAAATGAAGAAGTTATAGCAAAAATAAATTTAAGGTAAATATGCTTATAAAGAAGCTACATTCTACAATATTTTTATTATTTAGAAATACTAACTCCAAGACCCAAGCAACTTTGTCTTACCATTTATCTAAGAGACTTTCTCTTTAGAAGCTTAAGACTCGACAAAGACATAGAGTATCATAATCACGCTATTATTTCCACAGATTGCTGTCACGAGTTTAGAAAGAGCGTACAAAGCGAATTTCGAATATGCTTTGAGATAAAATTTTTATTAGGAATTGAGTATAATTAATTCTATTTATAAAATTTAAGGCTAAAGACCTCATCCAACAAAAGCTTTCCACGAGTGTATCGAAGAGCTGGAGCTCACGAATCACGAGCTTAAAAACCACGTCTTTCGAAACTACATTTTCTTTAGTATCATGAGTATCTTACGATTTATGAATTGTATTACAAAATTTGTGATTTCGTGACTCGCGAACATTTGCGATAATTTTTTTACATTTCAACTATAATCACAAATCGAAAAAATTTATAGCACATCGTGTAAGCAAAATTTTCAATTATTTTATTTATTTATTTTTTTATAAGAAGACTAAAAAAGCAATCCTTAATCTGACCATTCATTCCATATAAAAATGCATGACATATTGGAAATATTTGACTCTTACGCGGGTTTCGCTTTTTAATTTTGATAACGATTCAAAAATTCAACTTACACGAGATTTACAAAAAGTGAACAACTCACGAATGTCGAAACTAATTTCTCGTAATCTATTAACCTAATGATACGCCGTTTAGAAAAATTAATTAGCATCGTGACTGATGGATGCTTGCGTGATAGTCACAAAGCAGACAAATTTCGGAACACCTCGAGTATATGAATATTACACAATTAATTTAATTTTACACGTTATACAAATTAGTTAATCATTGGAAATATTTTACTATGAAGCACCTCTTTAAAGTGATACCAAAGATATTGCTAGAATTTATTTTCACAAATTTAGAGAACAGCGAATCACGAACCACAAATACTTTTATTTTGAGTGAAAATTTTCGTGTAAATTTGAGTTTCTAACAAATTATTTCATTTTCAATATTTAGGTATTAAAAGCGTGACACGTGATCAAGAACCGAAAAAAATCCTATTCGGAAAGTTTAGGAAAAAAGATCGTGACTCGTGAATATTTACTAAAGTACTTCCACATTTAGTCGCAAAGCAGATAAATATCGTAGCACATTGTGCATAAATTTTCGAAAAATGTTGAGTACTTTGTGATTGATTTTTTTAAGAATCTTTCAGTATTAAAAGTGCGATTCCTGAATCACGAATCATAAAACAATCTACTTTAAATTTGAGCTTCTCTGATGTATTGTGATGATTTATGCTATTTGGAATAATTAAGTATTAAGATCGTGACTTGTAAGTAATTATGTTAGTCATCGTATATAATTTTTCATAGAATATTGAGTATTGAATCACGAATCATAAAACAATCTACTTTAAATTTGAGCTCCTCTGATGTATTGTGATGATCTATGCTATTTGGAATAATTAAGTATTAAGATCGTGACTTGTACGTATTTATGTTACACATCGTACATAATTTTTCATAGAATATTGAGTATTTTCCGATTTTTGTTTTCAAAATTTTTGTATTTAGAGCGTGACTCGTGAATCACAAACAAAAAAAAAAAATTTGGAAAATTTTGTTGTTAGGTTTCTCGTGAATAATCGTGACTCGAAGGTGATTCCACATTTGGTCAAAAGGCAGAAAAACTACGTAAGAAATCGTGTATAAATTTTCGAGAAATATTGAGTATTTTTTGATTTATTGTACTTTTAAAATTTCCGTATTAAAAGCGTGACTCATGTGGGAATCACGAACCAGAAATCGACTTGCTTTGAGTTTATGCATTCCCGAAGACTTAGAAGTTTTGGAATATTTATCGTGACTCGTAAATATTTATGAAACGATTTCCACGTGATGGTCATCGTACATAAGTTTTTGTGAAATATTCAGTACTTTGTGATTGATTCCATTAGAAAAATTTCAGTATTAAGAGCTTGACACTTGAATCACGAATCAGAAACCAACCTGTTTCGAGTTTAGCTTTCTCTGATGTAATAATGATTTATACTGTTTTAGTTAAGTATTAAGATCGTGACTCGTGAATATTTGCTTTATATCATAAAGCATAAATATATACCACACATCGTGCATTTAAGTTATTTCAATAGCTATACATTCACTCATTCTAGAAGTTGGTGAGACTCATTTAAAGTGTTAAGAAAAATGCTGAAATAATTTACGAATCAGAAACCCAAAATCTGCTTATAATGCGTGAAAAATTGAGTTCCCTAAAAATAATTCTCTTACGAACATTTAAATATTAAGATCAAGCTGGTGAGCCGTTTGCGAAGATATTGTCATTATTCGTCAAAATACTCACAAAGTATCAAAGCTTACAATACATCGTACGCACAATATTCATTGTAGAAAACACAAAAATCAACAAATTTACTCTCACCACTTAAGCCACCTGCACGCTCACGTCTCACGCGCACCTCTAGTCCGCAGTTTGCATTAAACCAATTCAACAAAGTGAGTCCTTTAATCTCGGTGCAGCAAATGCAAGCGGCTTAATTTATGGAATGCGCACAAATAAAATTTACTGTGCAAACGGGTTAAATGGAAGAGTGAAAGGATGCGAGGAGTAAAGTAAGATTGGGCGTCTAAAGGCAGTTGTGGCAGGATTTGACCCAGTCAAAGGCGTTAGCTGGAACTCGGTTTGCTTCGTGTACGGTGGGATAAATAAAATAAATAAACCAAAATTGCAAAGCAAAGAGTTTTTAGTTAGCAGAAAATCATGTGACCAACAACAAGGACCAAGGATAGCAACGACAACTAACAGCAACTAACAGAAGCAGTTGAGTACGACGTTGTTGTTGTTGCAAAGCATTTGCACAAAATGTGCAAAAATATAATTTGAAAATAGGATATGGCATTGAGTCAACAGGATCGGACAGAACACTCTAACCCAGTGGGCTAGATTTTTTGGGGTGTCGTAAACGAAGCGATGACTTACATAAACATTGAGACAAACAAACCGAGCGAGGGGAGGTCCTGAGAGTAAACAAAAATGACACAACATATAAAAATTTACACACATACACACACACAGACACACATGTGGGTCCAGTAAATGACTTTGGGGTGGTAGGAGCGGGGTGCTTGAGTTTTAGCTGGGGTTTGGCGGCGGCACAACTTAAACGAGCATCCGAAAGGATTTTGTGTACAATTTCCGTTTTATGACTCTCCAGAGTGGTAATAAATCTCACACAAAACTATTTCCGTTGCATTCGAGCTGCTTAGCTCCAACACACACACTCGCACACACACATAGATACACTCGCACACATGTGCAAGCCGCATTGCTGCACATTATCTTCCAAATCCAAATCCATTCAGTATAAATGGTTCAGCCGTAAAGAAGTTGGCCCTGCTCTGGGTTTAGCTCCAAAGGATATCGACTCGGCTAGCTTTTAGTTTAGCTTGGCAGCTCGCCGCCGTCTGACTGCGGTTTTTCGTGTGGTTCGCGTTCTCGCTTCACTCAACCCCCCTCAACCCATTCCCCACCCACTGCTTATGATTGTGCGCCATTTTGTAGCCGCTTATAAATGTATTGCGCCGACTTCGACTATGCCGCCATTTTGTTGGCCAGCACGTACTTAAGTTGATTGTTGTTGTTGCTGTTGTCTTTTGGACTCCTTTTGTTGCATTTCGTTGCTCTTTGTGCACTATTTCCGGTTCGTGTATTGAAGCTGAGTGCGCTTTTAGTGTGGCATCCGCTCACACACACAGAGATACTCTCTAACACACACTCACACACACACTCAATCCCAAGACATGGCTTATTAAAGCCGCTCAATTTGCTATCAAATATTACTTCTTTTATTTTATGATCAGCTCTTTGCCTGGTAAGTACAACAAAAAGTATCTGCCACTACTCCAAGAATTATGAGTAACATTGGCGACAAAAGTTCATGTCAGCCATAAAATGTCAAAATGCTTGGAAACGACTTCTACTACGACTAGGAAGGACTAAGACTATTCCTGCCATTCATTGAAATGCCAAAATCATTTGCAAGTCAATTTGTCAAACATTGTAACACTAAAAATTTCGTCCTTTATGTATGTACTTACTTGTACATAATGGTGTTACGCCTACAAATGCACAGTGGGACAATGTAAGCTTTTTGGGCATAGTTTTTTGTTGTACAGTAAAAACTAAGCGGAAAGCATTGCTTGATTTAAAATCACTTCTTAAATGTGGGTTCTAATAGTAAGTTGGGTTGTATTGTCATGCGGGGCTTAAAGGCCGATTTTTTCCCAGCTGAGTTGATATCTTGATCTTAGAATCCCGTGCGTTGCTTGGCTAAGACTTTTTGAACGCTACAAATTTGTTTGCATTTTCCAGATGAGTCTACACTCCAGATATAAGCCAAAATTTGTTAACTCTTCCGGTATGTATAACTGATGGATATTTTTCAACTCTCAATGTTACCCAAGGATATTAAAATAGAGATTACAACAATTCTACATATGCATAGACATGCTTTTCTTCTTCTGCTATACTTGACGCCCAGGTAAGCATAGGGCCTCATGATATAAAAATATATTTTAACTCTTCTACTTCTGGTATCGGTAGGCTTATCAATTGTAACTCTCAATGTAAAGGATATTTAGATTGAATTGTAATGGGTCATGCTGTATGTTCAAAACTATTGTCCAAGGGTCTCTTTGGTTCGTCAGCCATTATAAGATACGTCTAAAGAAATTTTCTGGTTCATCCGTATGCGCAAGTCGTCCTCAAAAAACGTATTATAGAAAAATTTATTTTTTACTAGACATCTAAAGAGATTTTATATACTCAAAGATTTTCGTCATCGATTCTAGATTTTCCAGCCATACCAATAAAAAAAACGACTTTCTGATCCAAAGCTGAGGCTAAGCTTTCTAAATAATTTTAGCATTGCTTTAAACTGCAATACGAGGTGTGTTCAAAAAGTATCGCGAATTTTGTGTTTTGTCAAAAATTATTTATTTATTCATGAATATCTATCTATTTTGCCCCCTTCAAAGTAATCACCATGAGATATTATACACTTGATCCAACACTTTTTCCAATCTTCGAAGCACTTCAAAAAATTATTTTTTATAATCTTGTTCAGCTCCTTCTTCGATACCGACTTTATCTCGTCAATGGTAGAGTAGCGTCGTCCTTTCATGGGCCTCTTCAGTTTAGTGGAACAAGAAAAAGTTCACAGTGGGCCAGATCTGGAGAATACGGTGGCTGCTGCCATTCGAAAGTTGATTGTGGCTTACGGAGAAGCTTCCTTAAAGGAACCTTTGTAAGCAAGTTCATTATCGGTGGTACAAGCAATGTCTTTCTTCAGAAGGCCGAGAAGATGCTGAACGGACTGAAGAGCGATGCCGGTAACGCTCCGTATTGACACTTCTAACCTTGGCAATCATCTCTATGAAAGCTGCCACGCACCGAATCAAAGAAACCGTAAGCAAAAGCTTTCGCATTCGCCAAACTGGTGCGTTTCGTCGATCTGCAGGTGGCGTGGTAGCATCTATTGAGTTGCTTGCCAGCATAGGTAGACACGGTCAATAAGCATATACTCACGATTCGTCACCAGTTATGACGCAATTTGCAGTCCAAGCAATCTCGCCAGCAACGCTCATGCGATGGTGTTGTGGAATGAACAAGGTACGAATTTGGCATTTCGCTCGCACGAGTCAACATGCCCTTGTCCTCAGCAACATCGTCACGGTGATTCGACGATTGGCCAATACCATTTTCTGGCCACTACATCAATTTTTTCATCTGTTGTTGAAGTGCTCGGCCGTCCGGCACGATCTTCGTCGTTCACATCTTCTCGGCCTTCTGAGAACATTTTGTACCACCGATAAACGTTGCTTCGATCCAAGGTAGCATCTCCGTATGCCACAGTCAACATTCGGAATGCATCCGCACACTTAATTTCGTTTTTCACACAAAATTTGATACAGGCTCTTGATCCATTTTTTTGAATAGGTAAAAATCGAAGATTTCAAGCCAAAACACGTGCAAGCAAAGCAGCTGTCAACAATTAAGTGAACATTCAAAATGGCCGAGCCTGTCGGCATAAGTGAGAGACATGAGTACATAATAACGTCACAAAAAAAATCGAAATTCGAAAATATGTACCCCGCGAAAATTCAAAATTCGCGATACTTTTTGAACACACCTCGAATATACATTTTGAAAAATTTGTAGCTGAGGGAAATGACCACATAGAAATATTACTTCATATTTCTTGAAATCATCTGATTCTCTATACAATGTAAAATTAGAAAGATCTAGTTCTAATTAATATTTCGATAATTTAGTGAAAAAATTTGAGCAGTTTTGCCACACCCTTATAAGAAACAATTAAATTTTTATTGCTTCCATTGGGATGTAGAATGTGAGCTAAATAAATCAGAATTAACTCCATTGCATCATTGTGTCAATAAAAAAACTGTTTTAAGATCTCACGTTTAAGGCACATCAAATATTTTTTCTAAAAATGGTAATTTCATCAAAATGAGTACTAACCAAAAACTACCTCTACTGAGCATCGAATCCTTTTCCTAAAACCTGACAATTTTTGCATTTTGATGATCCTTACCATTTTCCACCATCCGTTTAAAAACTTCCTCCCAAAAAACTCAACCAAAACACATCCATTTTTTTTTTGCAAAAAGTGTTGCTCAGCATCTGTAGTTGGTCAACATTTTTTTTTACGCTTATTTTGGCTACACCTTATGCAACATATTTGGACCACTGTGCCTGTTTATGTACCAACGATAGCGTCAACAAGATGGCGGCGGCTCTGTCGATGACAATATTACGATAAGGTTTGGCGATACGGAGAACATTTTTGGTACGCTCATCATTAGCGCAAAAGTCACGATTTGACTTTATTGAAAGCACTTTAATTTAATGTGCGTGGATTTTGGTTCCTATATTTTTGCATAATTTTGCATAATCCTTTTGTGTGGAAGCGTTTCTTCTATCGTTTGTTTTGACTGCTGTCCGTTTGCTGCGCTGCCGCTGCTGCTGCTTCTTTTTCCACTGCTGCTTTTGATGCAACAACGGGGCGTATACGTAACTTGTAATTTCATTGCATTTGCATGTTTTATAAGATATGCGTCGCAGCGTAGCGTCCCCCTCATCCCCTACCCATTCCCTATTGCCAATCTTCTGGCATCTTGCTGGGGTTTTGGCCAAGGCTAACAACTAACCAGCATAATCTATGCTGTTTTTCATTTTATATTGTAGTTACAAGCTAGGGCAAAGTTTTATTGACAGTAAACGTGGGCGATATGAAACTAAAAAGTTTTTCCAGTTGCCAGTTTCGCTCTGGGGATTTTCTACGGCTGGCAAGTACAACAACAACAGCAACAACGATAAGAAACACAACAACAATAACGATAACAACAACAAGAAACAATACAACACATGTAAGGACTTTTGCTCTGATTCATAAAACAAAAACCTGAAAATCTTTTTCAAATCGAAATAACATTTATGTACAAGTATTTAAAACTCAACTTTTACACGTGTCATGCATTAAAGATGCTTTTTGTATCTATGTGTGTTGTCTTGTGTGTGTGTGTGTGTAAGTGTGTATCTATGTAAAAGTCTTTGAAAATAGTTTGCAGCTTTTGGCATTGCAAGCGTGTGATATAAGCAATAATAAAATGCAATATAATAAAAGTATGAGCATACTTACGTGTTACTTTTGTATTTGCTTATGCCAGGACTAAGAATAACTTGGTCCAGGCATGCAGCAAAAGTTTAAGGCACGTGATTGCACTGGAAGATACAAATGTATCTAGATACAGGCAAACAGAGGCGTAGTTAGAGGGGTGCTTATGAAATCGATCGGCAAATGAGTCAAAAAAATTATGATTAAAAAAGATAGCCGAACTTAGCGGAATTAAAGTCAGCTTTCTTTGAGAAAATGAAAAAAAATATATATATACAAAAATTAGATAATTGGCTTTTTTTTATTAATCTTGCACTATCGCAAACTAAATTTGTTTAATGTGTAGCGTTTATTTTTACCTGCTCAATATTGCTTCATAACCTATTGGTTGATTTACAATAAAAATATTTATAAAAAATATATATTAATTACTAGCCGGCCTTCGGCCCGCTCGCTTCGCTCGCTCGTCTAGATCTTTATTTTCTTCCAATGATTTATTTTTGTGGCGAATTCACGAAATTGCATAATGTGCAAATATTGATCTGATCATATGTATTTTATACAGAAATCAAAACATGAATTGTAAGCAAAAATCGCAGAATTCCTTTCTTCTTAAGAAAACTTTCTTGGAAAGGAATAACTAAATCAATATTAATTTCTAAAATTGTAAATTATCCTACCGAGTTTTTAAATTCACTTGATTTGCCAGGAATGTTAGGAGTGGCAACCCTTATTTCTTAGGGGTATGAAAAATAGATGTTGGCCGATTCTCAGACCTGCCCAATAAACACATAAAATTTCATGAGGATCGGTCTAGCCGCTTCGGAGGAGTATGTTCACACAAAAACCAATATTCACAAAAATGCGTATATCTCACGAACCAATTCACACAAACACATCCCAATAGGCTTAAAACCTCCGCATTGACCTCTAACACACGCAAAAATCAGATTTGAAATTCATCGACTCGTTCATGAGAACACCGATAGCACGTAAAACATAAGTTTCTTCTTATATATAAAATTCAAGTTTCAAAATGTTAGTTACCATACTCCTCAGAAACGGCTGGACCGATTTTCATGAAATTTTGTGTGCTTCAATAAAATAAAATTTATAACGTTTATAATTTTTGTGATTCCTTTCGACAAAAATAATTAACTAAAAAATATTAGTTAATCTGACAATGTACACAATGCCAACCTAAATACTATGAGTACCAGGACATAAGAAGAATTTAAATTTATTGATCTTATTTGGAACAAGATTATTTATTTGTACAATATCAGATAGAATTTAAAATATTTCTGCCAAAAAAATATTGATTGACATATTTAGAAACCAAGATAGTATCCATTTGAGATCCCTTGCTCCAACTTGGAATTTAATCTAGGAAATTTAAGCTAAGCTTGTTTTACATGGTGAAAATATTTGCTCAAAATACATAAAATATTTGCACAAATATTTAATAGTCAGTGTAATGAGCAAAATTTTGCACCGAAATTTATTTATCCTCGTGTTTGCCGAATATATTATAACAAAAATTTGAACTTTTGACATATCTAGAAGCTTAATCTACCATTACATGATGCAAGTATTTGTCTTAAAAAATAAAATATTTGGTCAAACTTTGCGATCAAATATTTGCCAATTTTGAGTTACTTTACTACAATTAGATGCCCAATTTCAGAAATTTAAACTAAGCTTCAAACAATGCAAATATTTGCTCAAAATACATCAAATATTTGGACCAATATGTTAGTAGTCAGTATGATGATTAGAAACATTTGCAACAATGCTTTGCCAAAACTTATTTGTTATCGAATATAATTTTAGGCAAATATTTGCCCGATTGGCATTTTAAGAAACTTAACGTAGCATTATACTTTACGACATATTTTCCCTAATGCGTAAAATATTTGGCCAAACTTTGCTAACAAATATTTGGCAATATTTAATTTACGTCATGTTTGCAAAATATAATTTCTGGAAAATAGCTGATTCAAGTCAATACGCAGGAAATATTTGGCCAAATATTTAATAGTTTTAATTAATATTTTTTTGCCCTGGTATTTGCCAAATATAATTTCGAGCAAATATTTGACTCAAATATAATTTCGGAGCAAATATTTGATTCAAATATAATTTCGAGCAAATATTTGATTCAAATTTCACAACGCGGCAAATATTTGGCCAAATATATTGCTTCTTCAAAGAAGAAATTGGTATAAAAAATAGCAAATATTTGGAGGTTAAATTGTAATTTATCGAATCTTCAATATAGCGAGACAATTATATTTCGAACTTGGAAATTTTATATATTTTGCTTATAATTTTTGTTTTAAATTTATTTCATTCAAATAAAAAAGATTATCATCTTAGGCTAAAGAAATATTTCAACAATATTCGTTGGCTTATGCAATAGATGTTTGGGACAGACCCTTTAGACCCTTTAAACTTAGTCCATCATCGACAAATTTCAAACTTATTTAAAAAGAAGTTTTCTACACTGGCGGGCAAAAGTGATTCGCGAGCTCGAAAAGAGCTTCAAGCATGTTTTAAAATTGATCGAATAAGTATATTGAATTACTTTCTAAATTACATTAAAAAAAACGTGGGAGCATCTAGAAACAAAAGTACTTGAAAAATTTGTCAAGAGAATGCCTCGAATCGTCGCAAAAGTATTGAAAGGTGGATATTTTGACTAGAGAAAAGTATAACCGCTCTTTGTGTATAAATATACCTATTATCTGTTACAGTCGAAGTAATATAATGAATAGTTTTAAAGGAACAAGATACAGAATAATGGTTCTTCACATCCCATCAAAACTTTCAAACATTTATGATAATTTTTTTAAATTGTAACGAGTAATTATTAAGTGTCCGGAAATATTTGCCTGGCAGTGTTTATATATTCCAAATATTTTTTTAACGAAAAAAAGTTTTGGGGAATATATTTTATTCTACACTTGATTACATTACTTTTGATAAGGGTCTATAGAGGTCATACAAAAAGTTTGCTAAAAAAAATTGAATCGACAATTAGTAGTACTAAGATAATATTGAACACTTTAGGAAAAATATCCTATTCGACAAAAATCTAACTACACCACTGCCACCGATACCCACATATATTATACCTACCTATATATCTGTAAAGGTCTTAGCTTGTCAAACTGTAAACTAAGCGCTTATATAACAAACAAAACTAAATGGTCACAGCTCAAAAAACTAAACCCATTGTGCTCAAGTTGAACACTACCGACCAAAAGTAATCGCCTTTTGATTTGTTGAAATCTTAAAGTATACCAACAGTTGGCTTAAACTCTTTCAATCAACAACAATAACAAAGCTGGTACCACGTAATTGAAAACCACTAACGAGTTCAATTTCAATCCTAGAGTTACTTCAGTTTAGCTGTCAAAATATCAAACATCTAATTAAGTCAAAACTCCTCCAAGAAGAACAACAAGAAGAAGCAGCAGTGATAGACAAAACTATGTGGGCTTTATGTGGGATTTTTGTTGGAGTGGGTTAGTTGGGGTTCTAGAGTTATTGTGGTACATTGTGGTCTAGGCAACAGCAGTAGGTGCAAACCACCCGTACCCGGCAGTTAGTTCATTAGGCGCAGCTGCTGTTGGCTCCGGCTCCTCTGTCTCCGTCTCTGTCTCTGTCGCACGGCAGCAGTTGACAAACACGCTTTTTAGCAACGGTGGCGTATGCGTAATTTATACCGCACTCATACAGGCACACATTGGCAAACACACACACAGACACAAACATGCACACACACAAATAGGCAAACTGACGTAACTGATATGTAGTTTATGCGTCGATTTTTATGATTTCGATTAGTTCTGAGGAACTATTTCAATATAAGAAAAGTTATGCGGAAAGTCAACTATTTGTTTTAAATTGGGGTTTCGAGTTTATTTTTCAAATTTTCAGGTGTCTGAGTTATTGTTTTACATAAAAATGTAAGGATAATGAAATTACTAAAATTTTGTATTATTTTTTTGAAGTCAGATTTGAAATTTTTAATTTTTTACTTAGTGCGATAACACTGTCCTACAGAATTGACAAAAATCAAAGAACTTTTCAAGTGACCTAGTGTACGTTGTAGGTCTTGACGAGTAGATCACGATAGTGTTTTTCAAAATTGTCTAACACCCCCAAAATCGGAAGTTATTGCTTAAAAACCGTTTTTCGGGTACTGCGATCACTCCCACTATCACAACGTCGCCATTTTTCAACCGATTTTCGATTGCTTTACGGTTTTGGAAAGAATAAGATTCAAGCTTTAAGATGATATACATTTGTTTATACTTCATACAAAGCAACTACGCGATTTTTCTAAAAGATATCTAAGATTTACACTTTTTTTTCGTTTTTCACACTTTGAAGTCATTTTTATATAACATTTTGTTAAAACACCTTTACTTTTTTACATTTAATCTAAAAGAAATTTTAATTCCGAGTAAGAAAAGTTTTGGTTTATTAAAATCGGTCGATAAATGCTTAAGTTACGACGCTTATGTAAACAAGAAAATTCAATTTTCATCGACAAAAAAAAATGTTTTAGATGGATAATTCGTTTGTTCATGAAGATATCGTAACCAAATTTGGTATAATGCTTAAGAACAATAAAAAACTTACAAGTGCCAAATTTGGTCGCAATATTTTAAAAAACAAACGAAATACAACAAATTTTGTTAAAAAATCGATTTTTTGACCGATCGTTCCTATGGGAGCTATATGATATAGTGAACCGATTTTGTTAAAATTTGGCGTTTTGAAATTTTTTAGAGCACTAAGGAAATGTGCCAAATTTCAACAAAATCGGTTAACTATATCATATAGCTCCCATAGGAACGATCGGTCAAAAAATCGATTTTTTAACAAAATTTGTTGTATTTCGTTTGTTTTTTAAAATATTGCGACCAAATTTGGCACTTGTAAGTTTTTTATTGTTCTTAAGCATTATACCAAATTTGGTTACGATATCTTCATGAACAAACGAATTATCCATCTAAAACATTTTTTTTTTGTCGATGAAAATTGAATTTTCTTGTTTACAATAAGCGTCGTAACTTAAGCATTTATCGACCGATTTTAATAAACCAAAACTTTTCTTACTCCGGAATTAAAATTTCTTTAAGATTAAATGTAAAAAAGTAAAGGTGTTTTAACAAAATGTTATATAAAAATGACTTCAAAGTGTGAAAAACGAAAAAAAAGTGTAAATCTTAGATATCTTTTAGAAAAATCGCGTAGTTGCTTTGTATGAAGTATAAACAAATGTATATCATCTTAAAGCTTGAATCTTATTCTTTCCAAAACCGTAAAGCAATCGAAAATCGGTTGAAAAATGGCGACGTTGTGATAGTGGGAGTGATCGCAGTACCCGAAAACGGTTTTTAAGCAATAACTTCCGATTTTGGGGGTGTTAGACAATTTTGAAAAACACTATCGTGATCTACTCGTCAAGACCTACAACGTACACTAGGTCACTTGAAAAGTTCTTTTTCACTGTTGGACAGTGTAATCTGCAACATGGCACATGAGAAATTTTTGAAATAATTTAAATTTATACGGATGCATAACTTGGAAGACTAACACTCGCCTTTTACAACTCCTCTAAGCCATCAATCGATGTCTACTAAAATACTACGCATCTTCTGGCCATAAACTATTACAAATGACGGACTTTGAGCGTACCAAACAGTCTCTCATTTTTTTTTTTCCTAAAAGGGTTCCTCAAAGAGAGGTGGGGCACTGCCACCAAAAAGGTCTTTTGTACCATACTCTCAAGTTAAAGAAAAAGACTTTCCGCATGAATTGCAGTAGTATTGGTTTGACCTGAGATGGAAGGGATTAATCCGTTTCTTTCCCATGTGAAAGGATCTGTCCCGTACCATCACTGGGCAGTCACAGAGAATAAGTCTGGTGGTTTTATTGTTTGCTTGACAGAGCCTGCACTGTGAAGAGTCCGATAGGCCAATTTTCTGTAGATGGTATCTAACAGTGTGCTGGCCAGATAGGTAAGCTACCAGGAGCTTTAAGTCCGCTCTGCCAAGACCTTTTGTCTTGATTGCATCCAGAGGTTTGACAAGCACTTTTGCTTGACGTAGCCCCGGAAGGAAGAACCAGTATCTCCTCTGTTGTCCTGCAGAACATTTGCTTATCAGTGTTTTGATTGTGGACCAAATAGTACCATAAAACGGCGCGGAAGATGTAGTCTGGGTGGAGGCACCCTGTCACGGAAGATCGTCAGCGATCGTGTTACCATCCACTCCCGAGTGTCCAGGCAACCAACATAGCATGACTTTGTTCGAGGCGGACAGGGTTTGGAGGTAGTTGTGGCATTCTTTAACCATGCTGGAGGAGATGCTCCAGGATGACAATGCCCTAATAGTAGCTTGGCTATCTGAAAAAATTCATATGTTTGCTCCCCTAGTTGCCTTGAGAAGGATACTGAGGATGCAGATCTCTATGGCATGAATCTCCGCTTGAAAGCCGCTGGGCCAAATGCCCATTGTGGTGGAGATTCTGGTGTTGGGTCCAATGATTCCAACACCTACACCCTGCTCATACGTAAACCATTGTTGCCACAGGGGGTTTTCACAGGGGCTGCCGTCAGCCCAAGTCTCCCGACTTGGGAGAAGAGAACTAAATTTCTTGCTATGAAAAAGTTTCGTGATCATAAGATCTGATCTAGAGCAGATCGATACGTCAGGAAGGGAACAGTCTCCCATAAATGATGTAATTAAAAAACGTATGTAAATAAATGGGCATGGCTAGGCATCTTACTGAGAAAGGCTGAGTAGGACCGAACCCGAACTGTAATTGGCGATCGCTAACAGTGGAGGATATTTGAAGCGGCACCCTAGTCCTTGAAGGACTTATTTATATAATAATAGCCAAATTTTCATGTCTTATTTCCCCCAGTTACATATGTTGCATAACTCTACAGGACAGGATCAAAAAGTAGTAAGACTGAATTTCAATAGCTGGAGCGTAGCGTTGAGGTTGGTCAATCCATCGGAGCGGCGTAGTGCGGAGACTTCCGAAGAGACCGATATTCCTTTAGTTGTCTACGATGTTCGTGAACGTATGTTAAGTATCGTCACAGTCCGAGATGGGGATAAGACCTGAGTCATTAAAATATGCGTCAAACTTTGAAAAATAACTTTGGATTAGGTTTCCCCAAAGTAATGCTCCCGCTGTTCAATTGAGTGGAATAAGCTTTTGCAAGAGGATCGATAGATCGTTGAAGATAACCAGCGCGACCATTGCCATTCAATATCTGGGACTACTCAACGGCATTAAGATATGCGTCAACCTTGGCAAAACTAGAAAGGAGACCGTGGCTATTATTAGGTACCCCTACAGCTAAGGTACCGCTTGTCTCTCTAATCGAGTGAAATAAGCTATTGCGAAGGAATCGAAAGATCGTTGAAGATGAGCAGGGCGTCCATCGGCTATTAATAGCTGGGTTTGATCCAAAATGTAGTGCGGACTCTGACAGGCACACAATCCACATATCGTCGGTTTTTGAAATACAGAACATACCTCACCGCGCTGTTGTTGAGGAAGAAATAATGACGTGTCCACTTACGATTTATCCCTGAAGCGGTATCATCTGTCTCAAAATCTTTAATTTGTGGCTGGTATCTGTCTTGAATGTATTTTTTGGCCGCCCTGAGTATATCTGACATGATGTTAAAAAATATGTTTTTCAAAAAAATCTCAAGTCCATGCTTAACGTAGGATTCAAACCCACAACCATCTGGGATGATAGTCTAGTGGCAACGCTGTTTATAATAAGTGCCCGAAACCACGTGACAACTCTCGTATATAAAGATAAACCTTTCATAGCAGAGTGCAAGGTAGTATTAAAGAGTTCTAAATTTATTTACGAAAACTCATGCTTTTTCAACTTTACTTACCAGTTATGCTAATTAATTTAGCATTAATCAATTGCTTTATTTGATAATAAATATACAAATTATCTTTAATCAAATATAACTTAAAAGCTATAATAATTTGTACAGCAAGTGTTGCACATTTTCGTTCAGCTGCAATTTTGTTGATATGGCAACATCACAACTGAAAACAAAATGGCAAACATTAACTATTTTAATATGGCAAGTGAAAACAAATAATTAAGTTTGCTAATTAATTAAGTTTTGCAACAACTCATGGACTGCTTGCTAAATGAAAGGATGTGTGCGTGAAGCATATTTTGTGACCTCGTACTGCTGTTTACAACACTGCTTTATGTCTGACTGCTATTTGTTGTTACTCAACACTTTTTCTCTGGAAAATCATATAAATACAGCAGTCATGGCATTAAAAGTTTCAGTTTTTGTTAAGCAGTCGTGGTAAAGAGTTTTCTTTTTTAATAAATAAATATTTATTTAACATTATTATGTATATTATTATTTATTATTATTATTATATATTGTTAATCGTTTAGCTTTGTGATATTTTTTGGTATATTGTTCCTCTTGGTTGATATGTCACATTCTAAAATTATAAATTATATCGTAAATATTTGTATTTAACCTAAATGTATATTATTCATAAAAGATTATAAACTAAAGCTTGTTTTCTTAATAGGGTCTAGATTTCCAAAAGGAAGATAGTTACCACTTTTGACAACATTTAAATTAGATTTTATTCAGTAATCGTGGAAAGATTTACATAACAACAACGTCTTCAAAATTTTGAATCACAATCACTGTTTGGTTATTTAGTAATTAAACTTGGCATTTGAAAGTTTTTAGGAGTTCCCAATCAAGCAAATCGGTTGACTATATCATCATATATCACCGATTGGTCAAAAAAATTTCAAAAATTCGTTGTTTTATTTGCTTATGAAGATATCCAAAGCAAGTTTGGTGTTGGGCACTTTTTATACAATTTCATCGTATTTTTATTATATTCAAACTAATTTGAAATTCCACGATATCCGACCACCAACTAGAATAAGAACGGCACGGTCCGAAGCAATTTACTCATCTTTTTGAATAAGAATCAAGAATTGAAGTCATTCGATTGTTGTTCATTAAATAATTGCAATATAGTGAAAACTAGTAACATTTGGAGCACTGCAAAAACCCGTATAAGGAAATCCATTCTTCTATAAGATATTTTATTTTGTTAATGATTACTTTTTTGTGGCAAGCACTGTAGAATCTGACCAGTTATTTTTAAATGTATATACTAGGTATATATGTAGATTTATCGATAATCGGTTGTATAATTAAACACCTAGACTATGATCAAATTTTATCAAAAATATCCAGTAAAGCATAATACGCGGCTTTAGATTAGAATCTGTAGATGGGACGGAAGACTCACCTGAACACATTTAAAAGATTTTGCCAACACAGCTTTTTGATATTTTTAAGCGCATGCTGCACCTTACATGTCCGTATATACCACATTGTGTAAATCTATGCAGGACTTAGATTTACCCAGAGTCAGATTAACGGGGTGTTTTGGGGTCCAGGCAGAGTCGGGCAGGTGCGACTGTAGCATTTGAAAATTCTTAAAAATTAAGGAAAGTAGGTAATTTTATGATTCGAATTTCTGGAAATCCATGACTGAAGGTGTTCCGATTTCAGAGTAAGCTCATTCTTAAGAGTCAGGCAGGTACGACTGTAGCATTCAATAAATTCTGAAAAATCTGGCAGGAATATTTTTCAGGAAAGATGTCCTCCTATTTGCGTATTTATTGTTTATAGGTCACGAATAAATATATAACTTATAAGAGACAGACCTACAGTTCCGAGACAAAACAAAGTAATCTGAATTTGTAAAAAGAATTACTCAATTTCTTAGCAAAAAGAAGTTTTGTTAGCTAGATGGCGCTAGCAGTAAAAATAGCCTCGTTGGTCTTAGCGTTTAAAACAAAAGTAAATATGTTTTTTTTATGGCCAAATATATGAACGAGTGGTAATAATTGTTGTAAAACATTTATAGTCAGGCAAGATAGAAGAGTTATGTTTCTGTACTGTTACTGTTTTTTTTTTTTGTTTTTTACCTTGACTACATTTGTTTAAAACTTTCAACAACAATATTTCAGTTCACTTAAATCCGTAGAATGCCTTGGCAACTATTTATTTCAGTTTCTTCAGATGTTTTTTTGGATAACTATTTTAAAACTTTGCGATAAGAGAGCTTACTTTGTGAATAGTAGAATCTATTACAGAATGCTTGAATTACAATATTTCCTAATTTTAGGGGACATTTCTGATATTCTTTAGGGCCACAGCTCTAAACCGCAGAGATAGACATTATGTCTTCAATGTATGGAGTATACTTATTTAGTTTCATCGTCTTTTTTATTGTATCAAAATAAGTCAGCCTGGAAGTACATCTACTTTCAAAATCGAATCATTCAATTAAAGTCTGTTTTTAAAGTTTAGATGCAAGAAAATATCATCATGCTTTTTAGGATTCTTTGATGTACATTTGTTCTCGACGTTCCTTGAATTTGGGCAAAAAATTTGATCTGATATTATAGTGATCTTGATTTCGATTATTTTAACGTTAAGTTCGTATTTATTTTAGATGTTGTGGCCATTGAAAATAGAGATGATAAAATTTTTCGTAGTTCACGAATTTGGTTTATTTTCGCTTTAAGATGTCTAACTGTGGAAGTTCTGACCGTTTAAGGTTGAGACATTAAATGTGAGTCTTATTCGGAGTTATCTTGATTATCGATTGGCGTAAAAAATGCTATAGTTTGTTTTAGTCATGAGTTTATGATCGTTGAAAGATAATCAGATTTATTCATAGAATAAACGATCACGAAAATTCGAGACTCATTAGCGCTTTAAGACGTCTAATTTCAGCGGATAGATTTCTGTCAGTTTCTGGCTAAGAACAAAAATAGTAAAGTCTTGCAGCTGCTTACCGCTTTTATATGAAAATTATTAATAACACAGCCACATGAAAATTATAAATATTTTTTCGGGTATGGAGGTCAGAATATGTCTAATTCGGGAGTCGTAAAATCCGAATCCTAGGTCCAAAATTGACCCCAGCATGTCAGGGTTCTGACATAACCTCAAAAAACCTCATACTAACATTTGATTCGAGTCCAGGGGTACAGACCATGTTAATATTATAATGTGTTTTGTTACAGACTGAATACACGAATCCGCCCTTCTATACTGGTAAGTCCCTATCTGCACCCTCAAGCAGGTGTTTTGTCTGTTTTGATCCGCGAGTGGTATTTTATTTCCCATTGACCCTTCATAGTGTCGAGCAATCTCCTATAGCTGCCACCTGATGGCGTTCTCTTGGTGACGAGAGGCTAGATCCTCATGGAGACAACTCCTCGTCTATGGTCAACCCGCAGTTTTCATCATATTTCGTAGTTACTATACCCAAATTTGATATGGTATTAATCCAAATGATTTTTACAAGGACATCATCTAATCACAGATTTCAATGCTACGATTGGTGGGGAGCGTATAAATAGTCTTCTTTACGCACTTTTAATCTAAGTACGGATATTATACAAGCTTCAACACTAATACTAGCTAGAGACTATAAAAATTATTATACCAAACTATTTCGCAATGCCATTTTATGATAACTTTTTTGTAAGAAGATCTAGCATAAACTTGTTAGTCGACTAATGCAGACATGGATGTTAGCAAAAATTCCTAGGGGACTTGGTCTGAGGTGCGGCATGTGCGTGTCTGTCTCTAGTTGTATCCCTGTGTGTGTGTGTGTTTGTCTATCTGTGTGAGTGTGTGTATCTATGTGAGCATAAGTCTGAGTGTGAGTTTGTGTTTGTACAACTGCTAAACGAAATGCTAATGCGGTAAACTGAATGCAAAAACCATTTTAATTAGCACGAAAATCATTGTAACTCGTTAAATTACAAACACACACACACACACACGCACTCACACATAGCTAGTTATATATGTATGTATAGAGCATAAAGCCCAGGCAAGCCAACTACGTGAGCTTATATGATATGAGCTCGCATATTAAGTCAAATGAACAACCGAACCGGGCCAAAACCGACACGGCCAAGGTGCACATGGCCAATGAAACTTTAACCCCAAACACCGCGACCTGGCGACCAACAAGCTGGCAACACACAACAATAACAACGATGGGGACAACCTGGACAATGGGGCGCCTAGGGAAAATCGGGTAGTCGAAAAACATGTGCAAGAAACAACAACATGAAGCACACGCGCCTCGACAAAAACAAAATCGAGGAAAAGCCGAACATGGGTTAAGAGTATTTAGTAGCAGTTACAGCCTTTGGCAGGAGCTGGAAACGGATAACTTACCTTAACTTTGGCACTTGGTCATGTCCACTGTCTACTCAGCTCTTGTTGCGACTTCAAGTCTCTTGGTTTTTGTCTGCTGCTTAGTGTGGCAATTCCATAATATACGAGGTGTTCCGAATATCTTCGCTTTATAGATATTCGCTAACCGCGAATCTAGGCAATCTAGATGTAGAGACGGCTGATCAATCATCTTGATATTGTGAATAACTAGAGATAAGAGAAGGCCTATGCTCCACTGGAAATTAAGGATGGCAGAAGAAGAAGACATAGAGAAATCTTAATTTTTACTGATCATTATTATTATTCAAGTAGTTGAAGTCGGTGGCGGCTAGAAGCACAGCGAGACTCCGGGCGTTAAGTTTCTCACGCCATCAACTTGTGGTCATAGCAGTATCCTACTTGAGTTAGGCATACCTGTGCAGACAGGGATAGTGATTACGTTCCAAGGTTTAGAAATGGAACGTCAGCTGTCGCAGTTTTCCCGGAGACGGAAGATTAAATGCAAAAACTCTCTTAAAAGGGACGAGCTGATGGATAAGCGCACAGGAGCAGGCATCTTCTCTGAAGAACTTTCGACGAAGCTTTCATTTCGCCTCCCCGACTGGTTTTTCAAGCGGAATATACGCAGTCTGGCAAACGATTAGACTTATTGGCACCTTGGAAGAAGTAAAAGGAACATCGTAATTCTTGTCAAAAGTCAGACTGTAATCAAAGCTCTGTCATCGCATACTATAAAGGTAACTGATCCGTAACACGTCGCTAGCGCTCAACAGTATCCATCGCCACTCTATATTCCTTTGGTGGGTTCTGGGTCACTCAGGTGTTCCTGGTAACGAGACGGCGGACGAGTGCGCGAAGGACATAAAAAGAACTACAGGACTTCGTTTCGCAAATCAAGGGGACGGCTAGAGCTCTGGTGGAATGAGAATGGGACATGGAGTCCGGTTTTTGCATCTTCAATTCCTTTCCTCTCTCTCTTAAAATTAGGAAACACAGTGGAGCTTATAGACGATCTCAGTCATTATCTGAACTGCCTATTTAACCTAACCAACCTAACCTAACCTTATTCATAGGCAGCTGAAGCTTTGTCACTTCATATCATTATCTTACCCTTCAATTTAGTACAGTCATGCACATTGACGCTATTTATTTATCACCAATTATTAAAAAAACAGAAAATAATCCAAAGAGTATCCGGAAACCGTAGACGATAGACGACTTTGGCTTCCAATATTTCGAATTTCATAAAATTCATTTTGAGCAAATCATAGAAAAAGATCTCTAAAAATTAGCTGGATCATCAAAGTTTAAGACAAAATTCTAATCCATTGCCCTAAAATGTAACTACAAAATAATTCTACTATTCTATCGAAGTCATAGCTATCGAGTGTTGGCACTATCGATAGTATCCCACCTCTAGTTTGTAGAGCATTCAGTTTGAGAAAAAGCCATGACTATTTTTATAAATATATTTTTTTTTCTTAGCAATTGTTCGCTGTCATGTCAGACTGACGTTTTTCCCAGAATTGCTTCCAAGCTATTAAAGAAAAAAAGTTTCGTAAAAAAATGTCAGGCCAACTTTTTTGCATTTATTGCAATTCTCGGAACACATACAAATAGGCTTGTATGTTCCTTACTAAACCCATAAGTTTGAACAGTGCCAACACAACGATGACGACTTCTGATGAAGAGATAATATTGTAATCACGTTTGTTAGTCTGCTGGAATGCAAATAGTCCAGCACAACAAACTATAACAACCCTCCTTTTGGCTTACTCCTTCCAACAGGTAAAAGCTGCTGTTCGAAGGAATAAAACTTTTACGAAGCACTCAAACTGCCGCTCTAACCAATTGTACAAGTAATGCGAGCTGCGCTAATGAAAGGTTCATTAATCATAGGACCGACCATCAGGATGACAACAACAACAACTGAGAACTAGATCCAGGAGCAGAAGCACTATAGCGATAGTTGCAGTAAATTGCTCATACGCCCTGTTGAACGCTGTCAGTTGTGTGTCGCAGGCAAAAGCTCAAATATTTCTGCGGTCAGTGGATGCGGAGGGGTTCCTGGAAGAGATCTATGGGACAAAAGCAGACGGCGCGGAATGTGACCGGGAATGTTGCTTCAAAATTGCGCAGAAATTCCAAGTAGAAGACTAAAATCTGACAATGCCAAGTGCCAACTGCCAACGCCCAATGCAATATGTGTGAAAGTTTCTCTATGTGTTTGAGTATCTATGTAGCTAAGCAGCAGAGGGTATGTGTGTGTGTGCTGTATCTGTGTGCAGGCTAGTTAGTTAATTAATATTCCCATTGCCGCACGTTTCATGTTTGCATTAATTTGGCAGGTAACTTGTCAACCTTGTTGTTGTTCTTGTTGCTGTTGTTGTTGTTGTTATTACAACTGATGAACATGTTGATGCTGAGTCAGTTCTAGTCACAGCTAGAGGCACAGAGAGGCATTGTCTAACAAGCTGCATATGGAACGAACTTGCTGGCGAGGGTAGACTGAAGAGTTGGTAGTTGGATAAGTAAAGAGACAATTGTTAGAGAAACTTTAAGAGGGCTTATAAAAGTCAACGGTTTGTTGATAACCAGCCTGCATAGGAGTTCAGATTAATAGAGATAAGACCATTTTGTAATCTCAACTTATACTTTCATCATACAAGTTCCACACAAATAGAAGTAAAGAAGTTCTTTATTATTAATCTTAAGAGCTTAATCAAGATAAAAATAAACATAACAAAGAAAATTTCAATTACGACCAAGTGACTTCTGGATGCGCTCAAGACAAAAGGTCTTGGCAGAGCGGACCTAAGGCTCCTGGTAGTTTCCCTGTCTGGCCACCACACTGTTAGATACCATCTACAGAAAATTGGCCTATCGGACTCTTCAGAGTGCAGGTTCTGTCTAGAAGACGATGAAACCACCAGAAATACCCTCTGTGAGTGCCTAGCGCTGCTATGGGACAAATCCTTTCGCATGGGAAAGGAACGGATTAGTCCATTTCATCTCAGGTCAATGCCAACAAAAGACCTACTGCTATTCATGCGGAAAGCGAAAAGTCCTTTGCTTTAACTTAAGGTACAAAAGACCTTTTGGTCTCAGTGCCCAACCTCTCTGTGAAGAACCCTTTTAGGGAAAGAAAAGGACTTCTTTTTACAGTCCCGTACTGTACCCTGAAAGGCACCTTTTCGTCCTAACTCTCAAGATCAACCGTCTCACTAGCGACAAGACGTTCGATATTACCAGTTACCTAAATATAACATGAAGGATCCGTGACATTTTCAATAAGCCAACCCTTAATCGCTAAGACAGAAACTAACCTAGTTCACCCTTTTATTTTTAAATGTTTCTTCAGACTTCATTCAACACATTAATTAAATAATTAAATTATACACAACACCGAAATTTTTTCCAATGTTAACCAAATCAAGGCTTTAATCGAATATATGCAATCAATGTGGAGTTGTCTGTCTCCCATCGGACACGTCTTTCAAATGGTGGAGAGGGGAATGCTACCGAATCGTGGCGCCCTATGCTCCAAATAGGAGTTAAGGGAACATGTACATACCATCAATCGCTGCATCCCTCCTCCTTTTTTCATATCCAAAAATTGGGACAAAATATTTTCCACTCTACGCTTTCGGGTTTAACAGTCTAGTGTACTTTTTCCAAGACAAAGTCGTGGACTTTGCGAAATAGCTAAAGGTTCCAATGGGTTTACGATTTCAATTTAATTTCTTGATTTTTGAAAAATTAAAAAAGTTGCTCCCAATGAACTCTAGTTAGAATTTTCTGGGTGCTTGCTTATTTTCATAGCTGACCAAAATAACCGATTTGATGGCTTGCTTATATTATATATTTCCTTACCTTTGCCCATTATGTAGTAACTTCTCAAACTGCCCTCATATGCACATAACTGAAACGGTCATGCACAAAGGTGTATATATATTTACAAGCGTGTGTGAGTATGTATCTATGTTCCACTTGTAATTAGCAAAGATCGAAGTGATTTAATTACTTGGGTAAACTTTTAACATTGCCTACACGGCATACAAAACTTAACTACTTACTTAACTACATATGTAGTTACTTGCATAATCATGCATATAAGTCGGAATACAAGAAGGTAAGCTAAACTTGGCCCAAAAGTGAAAACATCAACGTTCTCATAATAATAATGTGTAGGTGTAGTTGTAACTATGTGTGGATGTGTGTGAGTGAGTTTTTATACCCTACAAGTTGCTAATTTTATAGGAGTATTATGGATTTGGTTTAGCGAAGAAACTGAGAGTCCTTAAGGCCTTAATGAGCATATAAAAATTGTGCTATCAAAAAAGCTTAAGTTTGGGATTCTATTCGTATTTATTTCCAAAACTTCTGAGATTATAGATACAAAGCAGATTTATTTCTCTATAACGTGACTCTCTATATATCAGAGATGCTTGATATCGCTCTCCACTGATCAGTACTTTGGAACTGCCGGCGTATCCAAGGCAACCCATTAATAACGAGCTTCAAGAAGAGTTAATTCCCCCTCGGGGTTACCAAATTGTCGTTGTTAGGGTGCTTAGTAGGGGCCATGAATTCAAGGGCGATACCGGCGGTAACATATAAACGGTAGGGTCACCTATACCGGTAAGGTCGATAAAGATTTCTAAAGATAAGAGTAGTCCGCAACAAATCCTGATGTCTTTTTGGCAGCCGAAATAGCATCAAGTAAGTGTCTATTTTCCTTCAGTTAGTCTAAAGATCTTTGAATTATCACTATAAGCTCCACTTAGGAGTCAAGAATAAAAGAAGTAGTAGTACAAGAGTTAATTTATTTTTCAAATGTAACTGAAATTTTGCTCGTCATAAAAGAGTACTACGCCTATTTTTTCAGTAAAGTTCAAAGCTTTTCAAGATTACTTGTTGCTAGGACAGCTGATATACGAGTTATTTGAAACTTATATCCAATAATAAAAACGATCATTCTCTAAAAAGTCCCTATTTTGGGAAGGTACAAACTGGTATTTAGTTAACAAGTTACAAAATTTTTAGTGATTGAACGATCTGCTACCGCAACCACCTTATTCTTTTGATTTGAGCCACAGGGAGCGTTACCTATTCGTAACCATACAAAAATGCTCCCTGGAGAGAGATCTGGCTCAAATAACAAAGTGATGACAAGAAAGTCGCCTATTCCTAGGGTTTTTTGAATGTTGGAGATACAGTTTTTGCAGATTATATCGCTCTCGAAGAAAACTATGGTCTTAAAAAATTAAAATTTAAAAAAAAAAAAAATTTTAAAAGTTATCCTACGAACTTTTAAGCCGATGTCTTATATATCCCTCTACTATTTAAAAAAGTTTTTTTTCTCATATTTTTAAAAGTGTAGAACATGTTGTGTGTATAGTAGAAGATATTTGTTTCTCATGTTTTTATAAAGTAAGGAATTAAGTGAAATAGGCAGAAAAAAGTTCAATTTGTCTGAAGAGGAAATGAAAGGTAGTGGGGGTTGGTGAGCGAAAGATCTATTGAAAAGATCTATTTATTTATATAAAAGAAACTTATGTTTTACGTTACGGATGTTCTCATGAAGACGTCGATGAATTTCAAATCTGATTTTTGCGTGTGTTAGAAGTTGTCAATATGGAGGTTTTAAGCCTATTTTAATGTGTTTGTATATATTGGTTCGTGAGACATGCGCATTTTTGTGAATATCGGTTCGCCTGTCGGAAAACCATCTGTTTTGTATATTTATACAGAAAACGCAAAAACAAAAAATATTGTATACCTTAGAGCTTTGCAATCAAATTGTATTACTTTAATTGATTCAAAATAACATGATTTTTTTTTAAGACTTTTTTAAATGCGCTTCGAGTCGGGCAGGGAGCGCTAGTCTATGATAAATTGATTTCAATTATTCTGAAAATTGGAGAGCCGTTAGAGCTCATTGACAAAAGCTTTCAGAGCCTTCTATTCTATGAAGACCAGTCTTACAAATTATATATTTTATTGAGGGTATTAGAGTATGGAGCTTCTTCTTCTAGCTATCCCTTTCTCCCAATGATGCATAAGGCCTGCAGCTTACTACTGTTCTATATACTTTTAGTTATTCCATTTCCATTTCGTTTCAAGTTTATCAAACAGTTCTTAATATTCTATTCTTCTTTATTTTTTGATTTTTTACCTTTGGGAAAGTTCATAGACTAGGGGGAAGGAGTGACTGACTCATGTGGAAAAACTTTAAAAAAAATTCCATTGCTGTGTTAAAAGAAGGATTGGGGAGGCGGGTCTATTTTGACAAAAGCCAACGTCACATAATTTAAGGATGATACCTTAATATAAATGATTTTTCACTTTCCGGGCAATACGTATGGGCTCAAAATAACGAAAAAAAAATTGAAACCACGCTAAATTCCAAAACCGTACGTGAAATAAAATTTTTATGTTTTCAATTATGCCGCTAGAGGGAGCTAAAAATGATGTATGCGAAAAATTGTTTATACATTTGATGAAAAAAATACTCATTAAGTCATCAACTTGTCAGCTTAAATGATCAATTTAAAGCTTAAAGACTAGCCTATAGTGTATCTTGTCGTCTCAATTACCGGCGTATATAATTCCCAACTTGTCTTCCACAGAAAAGTACTTTGAAGTTTGTCTGTTTGTTTGTTTGCTGGTTTATTTTACCGCTTTGCGAATTTGGTTAGTTATCAACACTTTTGGCCGAAATGATGATGGCTTAAGGGAGGTCGGTCTTGGGAGGTGTGCCAGCAATGGGCGTCGCATTGTTATCATTGATGCGAAATGATTGTAATTAGAGTTTTGCCAAAGGCGCATGTTTCGTAGCTGCTGTCGTCAGGCTCATCTCTCGACCAGGACCAATTGCCGTTCTACTAATAAGCTTCTAATTAGCCAAAAGTTGTGCAGGCCAAGAGCAACACAGCAACAAAACGCTATAAACTTTGCTTAGAATGCGCACAATTCAAATCAAAATAAAAGTGTGGACTGGTAGTTGATGTCCTGGCATCATGATATCATCATCATCCGCATACTCATTGGATGGGTGTGGTTGTGGGATGACTGAAAAGCTGGCTTTATACTCTACCCGGCAACAACAACCTAATGACTTGTCAGCCAAAAAACACGCGCTAATCAGGCTTATTTGTTTGTTTCTCCGGCTGTCTGGCGGTTTGTCGGTCGGGGTGGTAACTGTTCGACAAACATGACATTTATTAAAAGTGAATACATTTTATGCCAGTACAGCTGGAGATTGCGCATACGCCATGTATGGCTCAACTTTATCGTTGTCTCTCATCAACCCCTCTGTTTTACTCAAGTGTGTTAAATGTACAAATATTCTAATTAGTTTTATGCTAATTAGTACGTGGTTTTAATTTAATAAAATATTATAGAGCCGTAAACTCTAAGCTCCGAATTGTCTGCTAGTTGGTAATAGCAACCGTTTGGAAAGTTGGCCTGCGGATGTGGGAAGGCACAATTTGGGCTAGTTTTCAGGGAAATTCAGAGAGTCATTCGTAATGGAAGCTACTTATATCGATTGGATTAAAATAAAAAGAATTCATAGGAAATTCAGTTTGAAGAAAGTCATTCGAAATAAAACCAGCTTATATCGACGATTTAATCGATTGGATTAATATAAATAAATTTTAAATATATCTAAATCTAGAGTCGTAAGCAAACTGCTCTATATTTCCAAGAAAACTAAGTAAAGGAGTAGTATGTTCCTAAGCACTGGAGATTGCACACTTGACGCAGATTGTTCGTCGCATAGACGTATTGTTATGCTTTGCGTAAGTTTTGATTAATCTCCGTAATCCTAAAAAGATAACGTAAGACTATAAGACTCGTGGGGTGGCGGGATATGAAGGAATATCCACCTTAGTGTTTCCCTTGCTTGTCGTAAGATGCGACTAAATGGGGATCGTCAGGAAATGGGTGCGTGGCGAGATTCTTGTAACACTGATGGCATTAACAAGTGGTGTCAGAAGATGGGTGACCAGTCCCGCGCATTTGATACCAAAACAGGCGGGGTTTCCCAAATCCGAGTGCGTGGCGTTTCGAAGACAGCGTCAATGTTGGTCACATTCGACTGGAGAGTGAATGCTAACAGGAAGCCGTATTTATGCGGCGTCGCCGGATGATTGTAACACGGATTCCCGTGGGGTGGTGGGAGTAGAATTTTCACCTCAGTGTTTCCCTTGCTTGTCGTAAGAGGCGACTAAATGGAGATCGTCAGGAAATGGGTGCGTGGCGTGATGCTTGAAACACGGATGGCATTAACAAGAGGTGTCAGAAGATGGGTGACCAGTCCCGGGCATTTGAAACCAAAACTAGCGGGGTTCCTCAAATCCGAGTCTGTTGGGACTGAAAGGGGAGGGCAAACCGAGCCCTTAATTTCGTTACCACGGGTTGAGTATGCGTCCAAGCGTAGTCATTGAGGTTGGCCCCCTTGTAGTAGTGGCTATGATTGAAACCCAAATCGCGGGTAGAGTCAGCTTGGCTCGGCGTGATGTTGCGATCTCAACCGGGTGCTGGTAGCCATAAGGCAGAAGAGATTATAGATACATCTCGCCACTCACCAAAGGGGGAAATGCATGCCCAAAAACATTCTTTCAAATCGGCACCAAAGAAATACCAGTCTCGGCTGATTGCTCTGAGGGTCGTTAGTTTGGCGCAATCCAGACCCATTGTGTTATATGTTCACACAAGTTGCATATTTGAAAGACTTGGTTTTAATCCTGCAAAGGAACATACCACGTTAAATAAGCTCCGGAAAGACACCGGATATATTGTCAGCTCATTTCTTTTTTTACGGTCTTTCTCCTAACTTATCACTCTCACCTACTTTTTGACTCAAGTTGTTGTAGAGTGCACTTCATAGGTTAGGTGAGGTTGTATAGACAGCTCAAATAGTGACTGAGATCATCCAGGGACCATGAGGTCCATTGGATAACCTTATTAAAAGAAGGGGAGAAAGGGAGGGATTGTGGAGGAGGATCAAAAGCTGTAGGCCACCCCTAATCGCCTAAGTCTCTCATGTTGCAGAACCATTTTGAGGATTCGACAAAAGCAGCCAAATCCGCATAGGCACAGAGGTTATCCAGAAACTGGGATTGTCTTCTCAGAAGCGCCGCGCAGTCGCATAGCAGGTGTTGGATGTCTCTTCCGCAACTGCGGCAGACATCGTGATGTGGAGCTTGCAACCTCTCAGCCATATTGCGTATGGTGCAGAGCCCTGTTACAACGCCTACCACCATCCTAGTCCTGATTTTATGGAAGCGCAGAAGCTCAGATGCTTGCTTTGGATTATATCTTGGCCAGACTGCTCGGGAGATGCGACAACCGAACACCATATCCCATTCTCTTTCCGCCAGAGCGTTAGCCGTCTCCCTGATTTGTGATACGACGTCCTGAAATGGTCTTTTTATGTCCGTTAGCTGTCAGCTCTGATCCGTTCCTGTCGCACTCGTCCGCCACCTCGTTACCAGGGACAGCTGAGTGATCCGAAGCAGAGTATCGTTATTTTTTGAGGTAAATCATGGCGATGCAGTTGAAACTAGGAAAAGGAATTACAAATACTCTCAAAGATAGCCTTTAAGAAAAAAGGTCATAGAAACACCCTAACACACCTCTCAATAAAAGCCTTAAAATTCAAACAAAATCAAAATTTTGATATACATATTTTTATTTTAGTACATTTTTGTGCATAAACAGTTTAAAATTTAAAAGCTATGTATAGAATTTTTTTCGATTTAGTATAGAACATGAAGCGCAAAGAAAAAGGAACCTTTTTTTTTTATAAATGATAAGCTTGTCGCATGACCAAGTCAAAATAAGCATCATTATCAATCGAGGCACTAATGCTGGCATAATAGTTAACAAACTCTTCTTTGGTTACAACACCATCCGGATTGGGTGTGCCAGATTCGAAATTTTTCAAAAATTCGGTTAAAATTTCATTTTTGGTCATCTCGCCGCTAAGATATTTGGGATGATCGCGTACAGAGTAGACGTTCTTCAAATCATCGACGGTGATTTGGCCATCACCATTGGAGTCCATTTTGGCAAAGGCTTTGTCAATGATTTCCAAGCGGGAGTTGGACATGGGTGGCTGTAAAGGAGTAGACGGAATGTTTTGAGGCTTGCACTAATTAGAACCAAAGAAAAAGAAACCTACACGCAGCTGTATTAGGAACTCTGTCATATTGATGGTGCCATTGCCATCGCTATCAAAACTGTGAAAAATTAAAATTAGAAATAAAATATTTTAGAGCTTAAAAAGTAATGTTGACTACCGTTGAAACATATCTGCAATTTCCGACTCGTTGACATCCAGGCCTGTATCGGTTATGCCCTTTTTGAACTCCTCCATGCTTAAAGTTTTGCTGCCATCATCGTCCATAACACGAAAGGATCTAAAATGGAAACAAAAGCCGCATGCATATGAAATATAATTTAGAGATTTGAAAACAAAATTTATTTATTTGCATTATGCAAAATTTGAAAACAGAAAAAATATTGCTAGGGAGGGGCTAAAAAATCTTTAAAAAGTGCAAGATATATTGGGGGAAGGGGTCACATTGTGCGTTCGGCTGCATATATTGAATGCATTGAATTTTCCGTCTGGCAAACAAACAAATTGCATAAATACAAATGAAAATTCGCGCACACGACGCCAATATGGCGGCCAGACCGTTAGCTGGCTAACGGTACATATGTTGAAGTTGTATTTTCGCACAAAATGTCTATATATTCAAAACGGAAAATTGTTTACCCCGAGCTGGGGGCTGGCTGACTAGGCGACTGGGAAAGTGGAAAAGTGTGGTAAAAAGCAGAGATCGGTCAGGAGCAAGCAGCAGCGCATTGTATAAGCTGAAATTGAAATAAAAACTAACAGAACATGGAAAAGTCCTAGAGAGAGCGGAGCAGGTGAGCCCGCCCGGGTTGCAGTGGCTGCAATCGGCCACTGTGGTTGAGGTTCGTTCGGTGGGGTGTTGGGGCTACAAACTAGAGAAATCCAATTATGTTTGTTTGCATTCAGTCAGCGATTTTTGCCCACCTAAAACTCAACTCTCTCATAGTTTTCGCAATGTTTGTAAGCTCCACACACACACATCTACACACATACTCTGAAACACACACACTCTCGAAAGCGCTTTCAAAATGTTAGTTCAACATGCACTCGACATATTTGCATGCGCCTACCCTTAACTCAGAATGCTGCTGCTATACGACAACCCTCTTCTGACATGACCAGAGTTGCCTGAGCTAACCAACAAAACCTCACTACTTTCATTGACCAACTTAGTGTTATCAGAACTTTAACACCACAAACTTGTCAGAGGAGCATCTCTACTAATAATCTTGTTGTGTGCACAATACTTTGTTGTTAGGAGCTTAGGTTTTTGATACCCTTTCGCAGGGTATAGGGATTTCCAGCAGAAGTGGGTCTTTGTAACATATTTTGTTCGTCAGTAGCTATCGATAAGTCTTTGCAGTAAGATAAGGATGTCACTCATCCTTTAAAGCGAGTTTTTTTATATTGTGGGCTTACATATATTATCGAATTGAACATGACTCAGTCCCTGATGTCTTCTATGGCATTGACCAACGGCCCACCTAAAAGCCGTTAAGAGAAGGGTCTGTAGCTTTCAGTCGAGAAGCAAACTAGTTCCTATGGCAAGCTAATCAACTTCTCTGTTTTGATATCTTGAATTGCTTCATCGAAATATCTGAATTGGGATAGAATCCCCTTAAGACACTGACTGGTTTGGTTACGGTATGCTGCTGACGCAGGAATCATCGGAAATTCCAGCTCCTGCATGTTATGTGAAACTGGAAAAGGAAACCCCTTTATATATGTGTTGGCAGAATGTAGCGCTCTTGGGGGAAAAAGGATACTCTTTTCCATTGCACATAGAATATCGATGCGAGATGCAAGAAGACCCGAATCAACCAAAATAATGCAGTTTGCTTTAAGCTCTAGTGCTAGAAGGGAGTGCAATAGATCCTATGATTCTAACTTAGTTCCTATTTACTGTACTTAGGCTTAGATTACACCGGTTGACCCCTGGGGAGAGGCACACATAGACAGCATAGTCCTTAGTGGTGTAGCTAGACTTACATATGCTAACTTAAAAATCATGTGGATTCAATAAAAAATTGTATGGCGAAACCTTAACTGCAAGAAACAAAAATAATTCAGAGTAATACGCCTAACCCCGAAAAATTATCGTACGACTGCAAAACGTTCAGGTTTTCATATTTGTATTCTCAGTACCAACCCTTGCTTCGCTACTCATAAAGTGCTTTACATAGAGGAAATATGACTGTGTCAAGGCAGCACCATTCAGAGGACGTTTGGTTACGTTGAGTTTAATCTCAAAAACTGATGCCCCCAGAGATCATGTGCTCCATTGCTATGCCAAACTAAGGAAAGGATTAGAAGAAGGGGAAAGAGGTCGAGGAGGATCACAAGCTGTTTGCATTTGTAGTCACTCAAGACTCTCCTATTGCAAAACCATAGTTGCTAGGTCCGCTATAGTCAGATTGCCCAGGTCTTTAAAGAATGATTTAGCCAGAAAATGGATTCGTCTTCTTAAGACCGCGGTGCAGTCGCGTAACAGGTGTTGGAAGCTTTCTGTCTCCTCTTCGGCTCCACAGCTGCGGCAAAAGTTGTGATGGGGTGCGTGCATCCTCTCATACATTAAGCCTATGGTACAGCGTCACCTTACCATTCCTACCACAAAAGTTGCCAGATCCGCTAGTCATATTGATAAGGTCTCAAAAAAATGGTTTATCCAGAAACTGGATTCGTCTTCTTAAAAGCGCCGGGCAGTCGCATAGCAGTTGTTAGAAGCTTTCTGTCTCCTCCTCGTCTCTACAGCTGCGGCAGAAGTTGTGATGGGGTGCGTGCGCCCTCTCAGCCATTAGGCCTATGGTGCAGTGTCACGTTACCATTCCTACCACCATACTTTTTTTTTTTTTGCGAAAACGGAGAAGATGAGATGTTCGTTTTAAATTGCATCGTGCTTAGAGTGCTCGGGAGATATGTTAACCGGACACAGACACCCAAGTTCTTCCCGCCTGAGATCTGGCCATCTCCCTAATTTGAAACACAGCAAGATTGGTTGACAATGCCGTTCCTGGCGCACTCATCCGTCTCTTCGTTACCAGGAATACCTGAGTACCCCGTCATCCAGGAGAGGGTGATGGAGTGGTAGTGGAGCTGGTTGAGCGCTGCTTCTATCTTACGGACAAGTTTATTTTTAGATGTATGCGACGAGCCTTAAGAGAGAGACCTAACTCTAGCCTGACGTACGACAAGAATTAAAACCTTCCGTGAACTTTTATCCAGCGTGTTGTTATCAACCGCTTTCAAGATTGCATAAATCTCGACCTGACAAATACAAGTCGGGAAGGTGAAGTTCCCTTTGCCCCAAATTTTTCTGAGGAATCATCAGTAGAGAACGTCAGATTAAAATTAACACAACAGGAATACTTATCCGAAAAAAAGGGAAATATACAAATTTATTGAGAATAAACAAAAAGACAAAAAAAAATTTGTTGAATGGTCGGTTTTTTCGTTTTCCGAAGAATTAAATATAATATCTTGCCTTTATTGTTTTGTAGCAAATTGAAATTATAATGAAGTTGAAAGAAAAAATTTTTTTAAGAAAGATTAACTTTCGCTTATATTTTGTATGTTTTTTTTATAATGATTTTCTATTTTTAATTGAATGATTATTTTCATAATTTAATGAAGGTAATGGGTATAAAACTAACTAAAGATAGTTAAAATAAATTGTTATTATAATGAAGTTAAAAAAAATGTTTTTTATGAAAGATTAACTTTCACTTATTTTTTGTAAGGTTTTTAATATTCGTTTTTTATTTTTAACTGAATGATTTTTTTGCATAATTTAATGGAGCTTTTAGGAATAAAACTAATTAAAGATAGTGTTGCAATAATAATCTGTCAAAATTTCATTAAAAACGACCTATGAGTACGCAAAACACAATGCTCGTCGCTTAGACGTAACGTAATCCCTACTCGAAAAACAATGTCGTTTGACAGGGCTAATTTTTATAATTCTTAAGGAACAACTAATTGTTTTTTAAAATTATGAATAAAATAGTTTTTATTTCAAGCTAAAAGCCTTCCAACTTTATTAGTGCTCTTAAGTTTGTAGAATGTTAAGGATTCACTTCTTTAAGCTCCTTCTTTTTGTGAAATAAATAAATCAATTTTTATTTTAGTATCCGAAAACTACCTTATTCTGACTGAGTGTAAAAATTATAGACGAAACTTTCACAAATCATTCCGTTTTCACGTTTCACATGAGCTATTTTACGAGTCTATAGAAGTTTACTTTATTTATTATTTTCGTAATAAAATCGTATTTCAAAAAATCATCGTTTTAAGAAACTTTATCTATCAACAAAATGAGCTTCTATTTCGAAAGTGTAGAAAACATTTTGATATCCCAAACAAAGCGTTTTGTTTAGTACTTGTTTTAGTGCACTGCTATATCCGTTTGCCGGATCAACAATTTCATCATGTTAATATGCCCGGAACCGGCACGCCTTGTTGCGTTATGGCAAAAGTGCCGGCCATAACCCTCTACAAAAATCCGGCCCCCATAGAGAATATGATGATAAATATCTCGCATGGAGTAAACTTTTTAGCCGCACACATAGTCCGTGCAAAAGTTATGCAAACAAGAAGCAGCGGCCCGTGCGCAACTTGCACCACATTGTTGCTCATCAAATTGAGAGAGTTGTGTTTTTTGGTGGCGCCTCAAGTTAACTCATATGCTGGGGCTGTGGTTTTTGATGGGTGGGGGGTGCTTCAAAACTCACCTGGCTAGTCCCAAGATGCCCGTGGCGCCGCGACTGAAGCAGGCCAGACGCAATTTGTAAATTGGATCCTTGTCGAGTCCATTAGCTAGTTCGCGTTTGGCCTGGTTCTTAAGAGTGGCCTCCTTGTTGTAAATATCTTGACGATGCATCTGTGTATTAAATTTGAAAATGCGACTTTATAATTCTATGAATTAAAATCAACGCTTGCTGGAATCTGTTTAGTTACAGTTTGTTCTCTGTCTAATGCCAAAATTCTCAGCAAAATGGCGTCTTATATTACATAATTAATTTTCAGCCTACTCTTTCAGCTCTTGCCAACAATTTCAAAGCCCTCAATTTGCTGGCGGCAAAACGCCATAAATTTAACTTAACTAATACTTTGTTTATACACACACACACACAAATACAAACACGCACACATACTAATTGTCAGTCTTATATTTAGACGGTTTCTGAGGCGTTTTTGGACGGGTGTTGCCAGGTGTACGCATTAGGCTCAAGCCATAGCTTGCGGTTATTGCCAGTCAAATTTTTGAAATTGATTTACTTTATATACAAAACTTAGTGCGCTAACAATTTGCTTTTGCTTACGTCGAAATTTTGAAATTAATAATAATAATAATAATGATATTAATAATGACATGTAATGCCTTTTAAGCCAATGGGTTCTGGTTCAATGCTTTGGATTTGCATTGTTTTTGCTTAAAAGGGTTTGTCAATATAATTACCAGTCAATTGTCTGTTCTTTATCTAGATAGGTCGCTGGCAATTACCGGTAACTATAGTTTTTGTATGCAGAGCAGAGACGTAGTTAGCTTTTGGTGTCAAGGGGATATGTGTAAGTATTACAAGCCATATAGATTTGCTTGGAAAAAATACAGAATAATTACAAGAAGATGTCTTGATTCTTCTTAAATATATGATAAACTAGAGCTATTGAGATTTTTTAGAAAAATATTGTCTGGACTAATATAAGGGAAGAACATGCCAAACATCCAAAATTGTCCTTAAAGGTGGTAAAAAAAAAATGTTTGTATTAAAAATAATATAGTTTGTCCCCTGATGGTTCTGTTGTGGCACCATCTAATGCTGGAGCTGCTCACCCAGATCAATACCCTAACCAAACTTAATTTTTTACCCGATATCACGCGATTGTTAATAATATGATAATATGATATGCTAGCCAAAGAGGCGCCAAAGGCTTAGAGATCCGTAGCCAGACCAATGCCTAAGACAAACTTAATAGGATCGTCTTCTGATCTTTAAAGTCTCCAAGTATTTGTTGGAAGCTCTCGAGTTCCCGATGTCAATATTCCGCCATGCTTAGGAGAACGAAAAAAACCAAACCCAAACATTTTTTTTCGGTTTCGTTTTTCGTGCTCTAGAAAATAAATGATATTCTATCTCTCTTATATTAAAAGTTTTTTTCTCATGTTTTTTTTATGGCCGATATACCGTTATTTGTCTGTAGATTGTTTTACCAAAAGTGGTTGACGAACTCGAGTCGGTGTTTGGAGCTATTCGACCGTACGTATACTCGTACACAATTGAATTTTAGAGCCGTGGATTGGAGTTTCAAGAAACAACAGGGTTTCCCTTTGTATCGACGAAGAGACAACCACAAAGACGCTCACACCTATCACGGGAAAAAAGAAAGCAAAATCGTGTCTATCGACAACTCGATGATCGTGCCGTACAATCCGTATCTCTTGAAGAGATTCGATTGACATATGAAAGACGAATATTGCACCTCGGTGATGAGCATAAAGTACATCTACAAGTACATTCACAAGAGCCATGATCGAGCCCGAATAGCTCTAACGAAGGATGAAGCCCGGGACGAGATTCAACAGTATTAGTCATGCCGTTTTATTAATGCCGATACATTTGCCAAACAGATCACGTTTGAGGAAGGAGCAGAATTAGACGCTGCGGCCAAATAAAAAACACAAAATTGTTGGCATACTTTGATTTGAATAAAAAAGACTAACAAGCTCAAAATCCCACTGCATTACACTTGGGACAAGCCGAACTGTGAGTGGATGTGATGAAAGAACAACTGTAAAATTGTAACCCTAGCAAACATCGTGTCACCACGAGACGTTGAAAGATTTAGTCTAAACCAATGGAGAAAGATATCCGACATTTCAAGAGGCAACCAGATCAGCGGGTTTGACCAAGTCGCCCGAGTTCATGAACGATATGATGACTGAAGCCCTATAAACTGGGACAATTCTTTGTATATTTGTTGGTTTGTGGAGATGTAGACGCTTTTGCGCTGTGAGAGAAACTCAAGTCGAAATTAGGAGAAGACTCGAATGAACCAGCAGCACTTTCGATTACACAGGTCTACGAATACAGGGGTCATGTGAGTTGTTGGAAAGCTAAGGGTTATTTCCGAAGTAATTTGGTGCGTAGAATCCGAATCCGGCGTCAGAACAGGCCCATCACGTCAGGATTTTGAGATATTTGAGGTTATGTACCCAAAAAACGGCGTTTTTTCCTACTTTTGAGGTTATGTACAGGTGCGGTCTTTCTCTCCAGTTACATCATTTAGTACAACTCATACCCTTTAATTTAAGGGTTCAAGGGTTCAATTACGATTTTTTTTCGCAAAGTTATGGCTTTTCGAAGTTACGAGATATATCCCTTCGACGTCATTAGCATTTGCAATAAGCCTTTGAGATAACACAGGTAAACATGGTTCAGTTGTTGGAAAGCTAAGAGTCATTTCCGAAGTAATTTGGTGCGTAGAATCCGAATCCGGTATCAGAACTGGCTCATCACGTCAGGATTTTTGAGATATTTGAGGTTTTTTTGCGCCCTGTACATAACCTCAAAAGTAGGAAAAAAGGCCGTTTTTTGGGTACATAACCTCAAATATCTCAAAATCCTGACGTGATGGGCCTGTTCTGACGCCGGATTCGGATTCTGCGCACCAAATTACTTCGGAACGACTCTTAGCTTTCCAACAACTGAACCATGTCGACCTGTGTTATTCAAGATTTGTATACTAAAAGAAGTTGGATTGCCGGAAGTTACAAACGAAGATGAAATTATTCAAGATACTGTAGTGGACGAGGAGCTTGCCATAGGTGAACATAAACGTCAGTTTACCAGCATGTCCGAGCATATGAACGAAGACCAGATACACGCTTGCGACGTTATAGGAAGGTCGATGTTGGGTAAGTCCGCGCAAAAGTTATTCTTTATAGATGGACCTGGCGGAACAGGTAAGACTTTTTCTACAAAGCGTTAGTTCATATGTGCAAGGCCTTGAAGAGAAAAATCGCAAATATTGCCTGGACTGGCTATACTTCGTCCATGCGGGCGAACGGCTCATAAGACTTTCAATTTGCCAATTCACATTGGTAATTAACACGGAACGTTGAATTGGAGTAGAAAAATGAAGGAACAACTACACGACGTAGAAGTAATTATTTGGGATGATGCTTCGATCATACTTCAAGCCATACTAACTGACAATTGTTGTGAAAATCCTGCTTTGGCTGCTATGCTTAGTCATGGAAAAGGATTTACAAAGCTTTAGCCACATTATATCAAAAGTCGGCTTTTTATTATTAATTAGGCTTACATAAATGCATTGTTGCAATTTGTAGAAAAGTTCTCTTCAAAGCTGATCATTTTTTTTTTTATATCATTCATAGCCTTTATCCGATATTTTCTTATTTTGAATATCGCATATCAATGACTCTGGGCGTCAGATAAAAACTATACAAGATCGAGAGAACATCTCCTAAATCCGTTTATAACAGGAAAATCCGCCTTTGGGCAGGTTAATGTCTGTTAACTGTTAATGTAATAAAAATGCAAATCATATTTTTTGCCCACCCTGTGGTAGAACAATCCACAAAATACCCCCAAACTAAGCCGCTGATAAAAACTAAATAAGTCAGGCGAGGGAAATTCCAAGAATCTGGCGCAGCGTATGAGTAGCTGAGTCAATAAATGAGTGAGTGAGTGAGTAAGTAAGTGAGTGAGTGAATGAGTGAGTGAGTGAATGAGTGAGTGATTGAACGAACGAGCCACTTTGTTCAATGAACTGTAACCGCTTGAACTCCAGTTGCTTGATTAGTACTCAAGTTGTATGTATGAGTGTGTGTGTATGAGTGTGAGTGAATAAAAGTGTGTGTGTGTGTATGAATGAGTGTGCGTTCACCTCAATATTTCACGCTTGACATCATAATCGTTACAACAACAGTTTCATATGCATTTGCATATAGATAGTATATAGTATATATGTTCACTATCTATGTATTGTATTTATGTAAAACACGTTTTCAAGCCATCATTCCATCAGTCATACAATCGAAACGTTAAAATGATTTATAAATAATAAAACATTTAATTAAGGAATAATCGATTGTGCCAACATGAACAACCACATCACTATTTACTCTATGTATAGTCAGGTAATGCATGTGTCCTGATTTTTTTTTTTATATACAAACAAAAAAAAAGCAAGCCAAACTATCGGAGTGATATCATTTTGATATATATCACGCGTCATTCTCGTTGTACAAAGTTTTTACATGGAAATGCTTTATGGCGGGCTTTTTATATCAACTGGAACACACGGCAGCAAAGTAAACCAAATTAGGACGATTTAAAAAAAAGTTTTAAAGAGCAAACTATTGGATACACTTAATTCGTACAAGTCTGCGGGAGACATCTATGACTAAAGGGAAGGAGCGGAGCTAGAATAAATTCATAGAACGTGTTCCATATATGATAAAAGCACAGATCCTTTGGGACACGAAGTCGATCCAGAAGTGCAGTCTAACCAACGTTTACAATACTACAATAAATAGGAAGAATATAAAAAAAATAATTCCTTGTTAGACCCCTTGGAGGAGGGGCATAGGGGATCTCTATTAATAACTGTTCGAACAGAACAGGGACCTACAGTTTATAGCCGAATCCGAACGGCGGTGTATTTAATTAATTGAAACTTTCATGGCAAATAGCGTCTTTGAGCTAGCGATGCCAGTACTAAGCAATTGCACCAGTGCTACTGCTTTAAATATACTTTAAATATACTCTAGAAGGTTCTGCTTACCAAAGAGACGAATTTCCCATAACAAACAATAGAACATTATATTCCCATACGTAATATTCCCTCATAAACTATTCTACTCTACAGTGTATTAAAACTTCGGAAAACCCCTTAATTGTACAATATACTAAATAAGCCTGACAAAGCATAAAGCATTCAAATTAGTTAGAATTTGGTGCCGGTTTTGTTGTCTGTTCTGATGACATACTTAGATTACGTATACGTATTCCGAGGGTTGGTTTTTGTGGCTTTAATGCATGCCTCGAGCAATGCTGGCATTCAATTGGGGGTTAATTAATGTGCCACAGCTGACACTTAAGTGTTGCCCGCAAGGGTAACCAGCAACTTGCAACAAACACGCAACAAAACAAAAAAAAACAGTCTAGGGACTATTTTATAGTTGCTCTCAAACTGTAAAGCTTCTTTAAAGCGGCATGTTGCTTGCAACAAATCGATGCATATTGCACATGCAGCATCTGTTGTTGCAGCATCCAAGCAGAGCCACTGGCCACAAAATCCTTAGCCGGAAGTCAAGGTCAGCCAAACGTGCGGCAAATATCGATTTCAGAGACACTTGGCTGCCAGATGACGCATACGCCACGTATGCAAAAAGACAAACGTGAGCTAACGAGGCAAGAGAAAAATTCCTGAAAAAAGAAACGAACAAAAAACAAAATATAACAAGAGAGGAAAGCGATGAAAAAAACGCATAACGAACTGCGACAGAACATGAAAAATAAATTATTGCTTTATTGAGGGTAAACAAAAAGACAATTTAACACGTCAGCAGGACGCTGAGTGCCGAGCACAGAGAAGGATAATGGCCAAAAGGAATACATGTAAAAGCCAAGGCGTAAAGCGACACACATTGATGCACTGGCAGAAAAAATTGGACTGCTTTAATATTAAAGACTAGAGAAATCAGAGATAACAAGTACATTGAGATGCGATTGGAGATATGCAGCACAACTGCGTCGAAGTTTGGTTGAGCAAAGTTAAAAGGGGTCGGAACCCTCTATTATGAAACTAAAATGGTGGTGATGAAATTATTAACTCGATAATAATTTTTAAACAAAATTTATCGATCACATATGTCTACCTCTTGACTTTTATAGGTTTTAAGGTGAGATGGTTTCTAATACGTTACACAACCACGTCAAAGTACATCCAAATTTGGCGGGCAGGGGCCAGAACCCCCTATTATGGGATCAAAATGTAGTGATGGGATTATTATTAACAGTTTTGAAGTTATGGTTATATATTATAACCATATTCCTCTCTCTTGTGTTTGGTTGTATGGTAAGATAGAATTTAATACGCAGCACATCCGATTTGATGTATTTCCGAACAAAGCGAGCAGGTGCCAAAAGTCCCTAATTATGGAATAAAAATGTAGGCATTATAAACTCGATTATCGATTATTTTATCGAGCCCTCATACCTCTCACTATCTTTTTATAGGTTGTATGGTGAGATTGTATTACATAGCACATCCGCGCCGGAGTACACACGAGCAAGGCGAACAGGGGCCAGATTATAGAATAGAAATATAGTGAGGGCATTATAAATCAAGTTAAAGTTTTTAAGTGAACTTTATCGATTATTTTGTGTAGCCAATAAACCAATGTTTTGTACTTTTATAGGTTGTTTATATCTGTTGATCATCGACGCCGAAGTACAACCGTACAAAGCGAGCAGGGGCCAGTACCCTGTATTATGAGGAAATTACAAACTCAATAATAATTCAGAAGTTGAAGTTGTTGTTCCATCTGCATGGACAGTCAGACGCCAATGCGCACTATTAAGAACTTCTTTACCTCAATGGCGTAGATTGCGTAATTGTAGATTTCACTAGACTATAGAAAGAATTAAAATTTATGTGAAATTTGGTATAAGCTGATTCTAGCCTTCTTACAATCTCTGACAACCAAAGGCTCGGCTTCAACCCTGTTTGTATACTAGACTAGATGAATAGGGAAAATTCTTTAGTGAACTTTGGAAACCATATAATGTAACTTATGATTTTGTTAAATAAGCGAAGCAGAGAATTAATCTTCGCTCTATGTTTCGGTTAAGAACTGACCACTATTTAAGTGGTCCAAAGGAGACGGAAAGACTATGTTCAAAAACTGTCCCAAGCCCTGCTTAGGTTTCTATAGACATAGGCATACAGAAGTAAAATGATAGCAGGGGAAGTTGGTAAGAGGGCAATGCACAAGAAGGAGAACAGTATCATACGCTAAGGGACTAGGATGTGAAGGTGGTAGGATGGGAAGAAGGTAGGATGAGTAGGTGGTATGATGGGAAGGGGGTAAGAAAGGAAGACTCTAGGTTGGGAAGGGAGTAGGATGGAAAGAAGGTAGGATGGGAAGGAGATAGGATGCGATTGTGGTAGATGGGGATGGGTATCGGATGGGAAGGAGGGGAAGCAGTTAGGTTGGGTAGGGAGTGTGACGGAAAGGGTGCAGGTGACGAATTGAGTAGTCAGGGAAATACGAAGGAGGAGACGGTGATAAGAAGGAAAGGGGATAGGTGGGCAGGTGGGCAAGGAGAAGAACAGGATGGAGAAGGGATGTAAAGCCTGCAAAAGGGTAGCGAAGGGGGTGAAGTGTTGGGAATTAAGGGAGGGGAAACGTGGGAGGAGAATGCGATGGGAATGGGGTAGGTGGAGAATGAAGTCTGAATTTTACCTAGACATAGTGTTATTCGCTGCTTTTCAACCTTACGAAAAACTCTCAAAAATAAATTCTCTAGATGTGGCCAAATCTTAATATACGCAAGAAACTTATGTTTTACGTGTTACGCAGGCTCTCATCAACGCGTAGAGGAAATTCAAATCTGATCTTTGCGTGTTTCAGAGGTTATCAATACAGAGGTTTTAATTCTATTTCGATGTATTTGTATGAATTGGGTCGTGAGATATACGCATTTTTGAGAATATTGGTTTTTGTGTGTATGTGTATTGCCATTTATACCAAATCTTATATTATTGTTATTTAATCAATGTTCGAGGTCCAACATCGTTTCAATCATTGGGAACAGTGAATGGCATATTGTGTGCAATGTATTGAGAGGCATGACAAAAATTTAATTTGTTGCAAAATGATTTGCAATCGGATCAAACTTTAGCAAATGCTGCTATAACTGCTCGTCCATATCAGATACGTGTTTTATTTGCGATTATTTTGGCAACATGTTTTCCGTCAAATCCACCTGAATTTTGGAAAAAAAATCAACATTATTGATCAGAAGATATTTTGTTTCGAGTAGGTCAAGCAAAACGTAATCCAGTGATGGAATTTACGCCGGAAGTTTACAATGAAGCTTTAACTCATATTGAAGATCTATGCTTGGCGATGGCTAATAAAGCATTAGGACAATTGGAAATGCAGGAGATGGCAATCGATCATTTGATGTATTTCAATTGGAAGAAATGCAACGAATCAAATTTATTATCAATCTTATCGTACTGCCCAGGAACGTGAAAGAATTCGGTTAAGACAGACCCGTGAAGCACGACATTCGACTAATAATGGTGCAAGTTTGAATCGAGCTGCAAACTAATCTAAAAATCTTATATTTTTTTGCAGATAAGCTAACTAGAGAATCTTACGATGTTTATTCACTTTAAGAGTATTCAAAAAGTTTGGGCAGGACAATGTCTGCCGGGCTCACTAGTATTCTATATAGAAACACTTTATTATTATAGCTTTACCCTTTGTCCTTATAAATTAGTTCTGTTATCTATATCTCTAATGAATATGTCAGAGTGACGCAAACTGCCCCATTTGTGATGGATGGGCATTTTAATCTACTAAAAATCTTACCTCAACATATTTATAGAATTTTTTTTTCTTTGATATTTTGAAATTTGACATTATGGTTTTCCGTTTTTTTTTTTTTTATTTACACTAACTCCTATTATTGATTAATTTCAGACTGCATTTTTGATAAACGATTTTTCTCTGTGTATCATATAAGTTGCACGTTGCAAGACGCAGGATGTGGGAGCATTGTCAGCCAGGCTGGTGAAATAAAGCAAATAGGTCACGTTCAAAGACAACATCGATTAACCATAAATTGCGAGTTAAGCAAAAAAAAATAGATAAAAAGGGAAAGAGTCAAGCGAGCGCATACTGTACAGGACACAATCAAACAGGCACACAAAAAGATACAAATACACAGATACACAAATACACACAGTTGCAGAGATACAGATACAAAGACGCAGATACAGCTGAGTTTAAGCATGATTTGTGCGTGTCTTTATGACAACCAACACATTTACGCGAATAACTTTATATACGAGTGTTGTGCGTGTGTGCGTGAGTGTTTGTCTTTGTGTCAGGGTGGCAACTCTGAAAGCCTTTACACTAACAATGGCCGGCTCTGTCTGTTATTGACACCGCAGCAGCATCAGTAGAGGAACAGGAGCTGGAGCAGTTGCTGCTCCCAATGGAAACGCCAACGCAGCAATATCCACGCTTGGTTGACAATCTCTAACTGTGTCAACTAACTTTTGTCTGGCACTGTGTGCACTGTGCGTGTGTGTGTGGCAAGAACTTTCACAATAATTAACAGACATGTCGATTATTTCTTGACTTACATTTTCACCTTTTGTCTGTGTGATTGGCAGCAAGGATTCTTTTACAGCTCCCGTCCTCTCTCTCTATCAGCACTTTTTTCTATTATTATTATTACTTTGTGCCACACACACTTTTTATTTTTTTTTTCTTTTCTTTCGATACTTTCGAGTTTTTATTCCCGCTTAGATAGCTGTAGCTCAACTTTGCTGCACGCACGCACGCTTGCCACTGTCACTCGTGTTGCACGTGTCGCGTGTGCCAAGCTTTGGCAACGAATGCCACACTGTGGCACAAAAACATAGACACAGTCCGTCAGTCAGTCAGTAGTCAAGTAGTCAAGCGTTACATTGCAGCAGCGCGTCAAGTCCCCCTCCCCCTAGTTGTAGTTGTGGCTGTAGTTGTTGGGTCCCACCCATTTGTACCCATAAGCGGCAGTCCTTGGGTCAGACATCCCACTGCGCGTCCACCCATTACGCTCCATACAATAAAGCTCATATAAATAAGTCTAATGACTAGAAACAGCTGTTTAGACGCTTTTGTCGCTCGGTCGGTCGTTCGAGGTACTTATAAGCTTGGCAACACTTTTTTTGGAGCAGTATTACGTACCAATTGTGGCATGTTCCATGCTTAGATACATTTATATTTTTTTTTCGTTTTTTTTTTATATTGCATCATCGGCCGGGTATTTGTTTAGCCACATTTGTTGCGCACCTTTATGAGCGGGTTATAGCTCAGTACAGTGGCTGCTCACATATTGTTACTAGTTGAATTTTTAGTTTAGTTTAGTTTTTGACAATCTTATTGCGGGATTCTTATTGAGACACAAATTCAAATCTCTGTTCCCTAAAATTATTTTTAATAATTAAATAAAAAAATGACATAAATAAATACATATGGGGTAAGCACATAAGGTAGATATTCCTTAAAAGAGTCATTATGTTACCAATAGTCAAGCCACCATCCTTGACCTATAATTACGTGTGGATCCAAGATATGGTTTAGAAGCGGGTTCTTCACTATGAATTAAATATATACATACTATATAAATCAAAAAGTTTTTGGAAGTTTCGATGAATGAATCGGTATATTTCTTTTTTTATTAGGTTGGTAGGACTGTTTTTGACATCTTGTCATAATTTCAGCGCAATTGCCTTATTAGTATTGGTTTGGCAGCTGTTGTTGTTAGTCAAAAAAACTACGCTCTTCGATTTTTGCAATGGGATAAAAAGTGTATTAACGAAATTTTGGGTTGCGAATGAATTTTCGTGAACACTCAAAGAATGTGGTCGCTCAGGCTCCGTATTCACCAGATATGGAGCGTGTGATTTTTTGCTGTTCCCCAAACTCAAATTGTCATTAAGAGGGAAGCATTTTGACACCATTGAGATCATCAAACAAAATTCGAAGAAGGAACTCAAAGCATCCCTGACCAGTACTACCAGAAGTGTATGGATTATTGGATCAAGTTTGGAATTTGTGAGTAGGCTCTAATGGTGAATACTTCAAAGGCGATAATAAAGATATTAATTAAAATGTAAGAAAAATGTTTTTTTTTTACAATTTCCGCAAACTTTTTGATCTTAAGGTATATATAAATGAGCTCGCAAAACACTTTTAACAAATTTTTCCAACTTTTAGGAGGGTTCCTGGTCCAAAAACCACCCGATAGATCCGACACTGCCTTATTGTAGGCATATGAAAAGCCATTGAACATTTTGAATATTATGGAAATTTTTTGTTGTCTAAAAATTTGTTTTGACGATTTGCATATATCTATTTACTTCTATTAATTACTTACTACTATTAATGCAGAATTTTTAATATACATACAAAACAGCTAGAAGAATGGGGCACAAATTCTAAGGCGTTCCGATCATTGTTGCTAAAGTCGATCTGAGAAAATGATTCTTTTCTTCAACACCGTGCACCTCTCGTTCTTGTCTTCTTCTTCAATCCCGATTTACTGTTAGGCGTCTGAGTAGCTTCGGGATATCCATCTTCTCCAATTAGGTCGGTACCGGCTCTCTCTTCTCATCTCTGCCACAGGCTCTGCCGCACATTCTCGATGCGATTTTCCCAAGTTTTTCGGGGTCTTCATCTCGGTGCATTGCCTTCCATTCTCATTTCTTGTACCTGTTTGGCTTTTCTTGACTCGTCCATCCGATGTAGATGTCCGAACCATTTTAGCGGCCTCTCCTCGATTCCTTGTATAATCGACTTCTTCTGCCCTACTTCTGAACGTATTCTTTCATTGCTGACCATATCTCTCACGGTTTTTCCTGCGACCCTTCGTACGTACTTCATTTCTATTGCCTGAAATTCACTCAGCTGTTTTTCTAATGGCGATAGACACTCGGTACTGTGACATTGCTATTGGCACTATAACCATGATGAAAGCTTAGTTTTGTTTCTAGCTTATCTCGCGTTTCCCCTATTGTGTTACTTATCTGCACAGTACGCTGAGACCGTTTTCTTGGTCCGACTTAGCACTTCTTGGTCTATTTTTCCCTTACAGATAACAATGGTTTCAAGGACTCATCTTCTATAAATCTTTACCGTTGCATGTTATATGCAGATTCTCTGCATACTTGCTCTAGGTTATATTGACCTCCATTCCTTTCTTTAGATTGTTGGACCACTTCTCTAATGCATTTCGTAGCCTTTCCGGATTGTTGCTTTTTGATAACACATATCGTCCAGTCATATAATAGGAATTGCAGGTAGATAGGTTGAAGTCTCCAGTTCCCAATCTTTGCTTTTTCTATTTGCCTCTGACACGATCTTAGCTATTTCATCCATGAATGAGATGAACAGTAGCGGGCTAATGACTGTCTCCTTGCTTCATAATCCTTTGCATATTTCGACATACGTTGACTTGCTCCCTGACCAATCAAGTCTTACTTTCCTAGTCGGCTTGTTATAGACGCTTTTATCAGCGTTTATCAGCCTGTCTGTAACATTTTTGTTTTTAGTGCCTCCCATACATGCTGTCTTGGCACCGCTTTAAAATTAATTTGTGCCCTGGTATTAGAAAAATAATATACCTATCCTTGACCTATCCTATTTCCTTTATTTTTCCTGTCTACTCTTCATCCTTATCCCTATTGTCGGTATCACAAAGGGCCTGTTTTTGGCTTTAGTGGATTGGAACGCCAAGTCCGTCAACCTGCCGCCTTAACCTATCTACCTATCTGTCTACTATACTGGAACCAACTTTTGGGTGTCTTTGATCTTTCTTTCCCTATCTAACATAAATTAGTATTAATTTAAAATACCCCTCAACTTAAGGCACACGGTATAAAAAGTGTTGTTAGTATACAAAAAACAATTTATCTGAACATTTTTTAGATATTCTATATTTGGAACCACAATTTCTGAAATACGTTACTTTTGGTGCAGAATAGACCTGAGCACAAAACCCAACAAAACTCGTAAAGCTTTCTCAGCGCTAACAATTCCGCTTAAAATACCTTGACAACTCAATTACCTTAGCTTTCCCCGTATACCAATGCTCACTGTGCGTTTCGTGTACGGCGGAGTTTTGTTTTTATGAGCTCACACGGCATTATCATTACCATTATGTGGCGTGGAAGTGCATAAAATTGATGATATGACAACGTTACAACAAATTGATGGCTACAATTTATGATTCTAGTCTATATATGTATTTCATTTTATTATTATTATTTCTTTTGGCATTATTTGGGCTTGATATGATTGGTGGTGACAAACGTAAGGTACCAACTTGCCGCCCCCACACCCTTGGCGCATTTTTCATTGCCTCTAATGGAAGTTTTTCAACGGAATTTGCATTTATGCGTCGTCCGTGCGTATAAGTAAGAAAAATTGCTTTATCACGAGAGATTTTTCTTGGCAACCCAACCTACAACCCCAGTGCCCAACCCCAACCCCATTCCCATACCCAGCATACCCGTATACACTGCCCATTGCAATATCATTTTGTCACTATTTTTGCGTGTGAGGTTTTCCTTCAACGCTTTTTACTGTCAACTACATTTTGTCAAATTACTTATGCAAATCTTTCAACATTTTACAACCGCGTCACCAGGCGTCCTTGTTGCCACGACATCAACTCAACTCGAGTCTGTGAGACGACGACTCCTCGACTCCTTTCCACTCAGCTCAACACAACTCAACTCGACTTGTCTTGTCTTGTCCCAGCCCCCAAAAACTCATCTAGTTCAGTTTTTGCAGCTTTTCGCGATTCTCGACTCTTCACAACTTGAACGCTTGGTCCAAGGACAGTTGGGGACAGTCAGTCACTCAGTGAGCGTGCAAAAAGCTCGTTTAGTACGAGATTTTTTTACTTTTTTTATTTTTCGCTTTTGGTTTCAAGAAAAATTACGTTCTAAGTCTGACATGAAGTGACGGCGTGATATCAACACACAAAAACACACATAATGTACACACACTTCTAAATGAAGGGAGAGGCGCTTGGTTACAGTAAAACCTAGAAGAAGTTTCTAAAGTTGAGGTTTAAGTCTATAGAACTGATGGGTTAGGCAGTTCGAATACTTGAATTTCAATTTATATTGTGAAATAAGGGGAAAAAGTAAGACTTTAAACTAAGGTTGACGCGATAAAACTTTTACCAAAGGTGTTTGTTTATTGTTTTCAGTGGACTTCACCTCCCAAAAATTTCGAAAAATGGGTTAAAAGTCTTTTGCGAGGTCAGATATGCATACTCTTCAATGTGAAGAGCCCCTGCCAAGACTATATACCAGATCCGCTAGATCGATAGTATATAAGCTGAGGTTTCTTACGATCATTAGTCCCGGTCTACTGCTCCCAATGAGATGGACTCTATATACAGACACCTGCTAAAGAGATGCACTCGCAGGAGGAATGCCATTCTGATCCTTTCCGAATGTATAGTGTTATGAATCTTGAGGGCGAGACTCCCATCAGCAGTATGGTAAGGCAGCCATTCTTTGGAAACAGCTATAAATGAAAATGTTAATAATATTACGAGCAATGGCGCGAAACAGAGAGCATTGGAAATCCTTTTTTAATAACATTTGTGAAAGACTACGTTTATAATTTCTTTAAATTATGAATATGTCCTTAATAATAATAAATCAAATTTATCATAATTAATCTATTTAAAGCTTATTCTTAAAGTTTTGACTGACATGTTTGAAAGCTCTGAATGGGTCTTTAGTTACTGCAGATAAGTCCTTGGCAAGTATGATATCATATTTAAGTAAATGCATATCCTCCATATGGTATCCAGCTGTAGTGATGTCCCCTGGAGTCTAAAGACTCTACTTTGAAATTCGCCAATAATAACAAGATCAGATGGGAAGGAAGGATTGGAACAAGATCAGAGTGGAAGGCACTTCAAACAAGTTAAAAAAAGTTATTATAATTGGCTTCGAGTTGAAAAAGTCAAGGCACCTAATTGGATGAAGGAGCTTTGGAAGGAAAGAGAGCTATAGAAACCCATCAAAGGAGAAGACTAAGCTACCATTGAAAAAAACAGGTAGTTGACATACTAGTTGACTTTAGAGGAAAGGGGTGAAGCAGACGAAGCCGTGACACTAGGAGGGACGCTTAAGAGAGTTAGAGATCTATAGGAACCCGTCAAAGAAGAAGACTAAGCTACCATTGAAAAAACAGGTAGTTGGCATACTAGTTGACTTTAGAGGAAAGGGGTGAAGCAGGCGAAACAGTGACAGTACGAGGGCATCGAATTGAAAAGGTCGAGGCTCCTAATTGCATGAAGGAGCTTTGGAAGGAAAGAGAGTTATAGGAACCCGTCAAAGAAGATGAATAAGCTACCATTGAAAAAACAGGTAGTTGAAATACTAGTTGACTTTAGAGGGAAGGGGTGAAGCAATGCCACTATGAGGACGCTTTACGCTTTCCCCAAGAAAGGTAGTCAGAGCGAAATTAAGTGCCTGAGTTCATCTTTCAGATCACATATTGATAGAACCGATGATGAGCCGGATCTTAGACTACCGCAGCCATCTGCCACTTAGACGCAAAAGAGCCATCTACAATATATTAGTTGCAGCACATGGAGTTACGTCATGCAGATCTCTGGTATAGCAGATCGCTCGAGTCCTTTACTTATCCTAAGGTAATAAAACATGGCACTTCGCCTTATTAAGGGTTACGACTGGTACGTTATGCATTCGACCCTGAATCGAAACTTCTGATAGGAGACCGTCTACCTCAAGATCTATCAACATATCAGTCAAACAACAACAAGCTAAAAGACTCCAAAATAGGCTAGCTAGGGCCATTATCAATTGAAACACCCCTATAGAAGCTATATAATCTAACGACGATATAAGGAAAAAAAAAATAAACTTGTCTCGTATAGAATAACCTAATATGAAAGATATAATATGAAAGACCTAATATGTAAGATCTAGCTCTTACCATCTCTGGAAGCTAGAGCCAACCACATTAAAGTTCTTCTAAAAATCATTTCTTTCAAGCACCTACTGTACTTGCATAAATTCGCCAAATAGCTCAAACTCCGTCATAACTGGGCATGACGGTGGCAAGTGGCAAGAGAGTTTACTAAAAACCTATTTGACTAGCGTGTGGCATCAACTTTCTATGGCCCGAACAGACCTGTGGACCTGGAAAACAGGCAGTCAAGATCTGAGGCAGTCATCTTAGTGGCATTAGACCACAAAGTTGCCTGTTATCACTGAAGCTGCTTGCTTGCCACTTGCCACATCAACTCTTTGCCAGAAAGAGAGAGAGAGCACTAGCGCTTTGCTGCTCTAGCCTGAAATGAATAAAATTTATGCTATGACGCATTATTGCCTTCCTTGTCTTTTGTTGCCACACTGTTGATTGTTGTTGTTGTGGCTGTTGTAGTATTTAAAAGATGACAAATTGTTGCAGCCGGCGCACAGGTAAGGCCGCAACTCTTCTTTGCCCACGACCACGCCCACTACTCACCCTATTACCCTGGACTAAAACTCATTTTGTGGCACTGATAAATTTGTCGCCTATAAAAATGTTGCACAACATTTTTTATATGATAAATATTTTGCTAGCGTTTTGCTTTTGTCTACGACGACGAGCAATACTTGCCCCCTTGCTCCATGCCCCACGCACCATGGCAATGGTCGCGCATAACTGCCAGGAGTCGCCTTCAGTCCATTATTTATGAGTGTGTTGACATGGAATTATTCTTAGTCTTTATTACTATGCTCTTTGTGGTTCGGGTTTCGTCGACCTGATACCGGGAAAGTAGCTGAAAAGCTGTCATCAAATGCTGCCGCGTCTACCGTGTGCAAATTTCAAGATAATTTTAAAGGAATACGTGCAAGACGGTGGGACGGGCTGGAGAGCGCAGTATAGGACAAGGCCAAATACATATACTAGCTATATGTATTGTAGTATGTATTGCATGTGTATAAAGGTAAGTACATAGTGCTACCTGGGTGCAAATATTTGCTTAATTAGTGAAATGGCGGACATTGTCATTGTCATAGACGTAGTCGTAGGACAGTCTTTGTAATGCGGCTGGTGCTCTACAATGTCCTTGTCGCGTACAAACAGCAGCTGGACCAAGGACATTGAGACTTAAAACAGTAGCGCGAGCGATTGAGGGCAGAGGTGGGCGTGGTTGCTTTAAAGCTGCATTTTATTGCTATTGAAAAGCATTTGTTTGCTAAGTGTTAAGCGGAGAAGAGGAAAAGCGTGGGAAAGTGGAAAGATGAATGTTACAGTAGTAACTCAATTATGGCGAATAGTTAAGCATTCAATTTTTTGTATGAGCTGTTATATGAGTTTGCACCTTGATTTAGTTTTAGATCTTAAAATTTATTCGGCATGGTAAAGGAGGACTATTAAATTTATTATGCAGAGAAGGTCAGCGAATTCCTAATAAGAAACATTTTCTGTGAAGTGAGTGAAACTAACTAAAACTTATCCTAGTACTCGTTCAGTCAATTGGATTAGTTGGCAGAAGCTTTCAGTTCTGAAGGAAAATCACTACCAGTCTGCTAAATCACTAGAATAGCTGTTCCAAAGTCGAGATGACTGAAAGCGCTTAAAATGGCCCTGATGGGATTTTCCATGGCTGGCCATCAACCAGCACAACCGACAAAAATGTTGGACGTCTCCGTTCTGAGCTGAATTCTGCCGGACGCGTCGGTTAAATATCCGGAGTGGTCGCAACGGAGTGGTGAGAAACGAAATACATAGGTTGAAACTGTTAGGTCCAACTCCGAGTAGTTGAATCATCAGTTTCGCTCCTCCTATGTCGTGTTGGCTGAACGCGTTTAATGATGGTTGGGAAGTGGATTCACCATCCAGTACAACCGACAACAAAAATGGTAAGCCTGTGTTTTGTGTTGAATTCCAACCAAAACGTCAGTTAAATATACGGATGAATGAATCCACCGCGCTTCTAAGAAAGAACTCCGTTTTTGATCGATTGATGCAATACAAGACATCGAGAGCCTTTACAGAGCGTTTGGGCTAACAGCATTTCTGATACGTATCAGGGTAGGGAGTATACTCCACCTACTCAGAGCAGTCTAATGGAGTTATCACATTACAGCTGGAAGTCCCAGTCCCATCATCCAACCGACCGGAACACTGTGAAGCTGTCGTTAATAACCTAATAAACATATTGACATTACCTTTTGAGTACAAAGCCCAGACACACACCACCAAATCCTCGTTGACATCAGAAGCAGTAAGTTCCATCAGACTATACCTCAAAATGGTAATTAAGTCATATTTAGTTTATTTTTGTACCGTTTTATTCTTCTCAAATTCAATTGCACTGTTCAAAGGGCTTGGGTTATTGCAGAAGGGTGTCTTCAAAGTGTAATATCAGTCTCCAGGGAGTGTGCACACTCCTTAGTTGCTCTTATTAGCATCCGAGGTTATAGTAATGAGTTAATGGTATAGCGCAGCTCCCTCGACTTAAATGATTGGGATTCAAAATTCGCTAGATAAATAAATAAAACACTAATGATAAATACAAACTCTACCTTGGCTATGGAGCCCCCTAGAGAAGACATGACCCGCAATTAACTAAGAGAAATGGAACCCAAACCGTCAAATAATAAAATGCATCTATCTGATTGGACTCGTTTGGATGCTTCCAATTTGAGAAGGTGGTGCAGATGGAATACCCCATGCACTTCCTAGACAGCTGGGCTCGCCTGAGAAATGTGCCTTTGAACCCCTTAAAGTGGAAAAGGTTATGCACCTTGAGAGAGAGACTGCCACCAGCAGTATGGTTAGGCGTCAGTTTCGGTATTCTGAAATTCTGGAGAGCGTGCAATATTCAAGTTGATGCATATCCTCCACGCGATGTTCACACTGCTTAGTTGCTCTAATTGTCACATGATATTAAAGCAATAAGCTAATGTGCCAGCTAATTCCATGGAGGTATAACACTGAACGTCACCGTATTCTGCTTCATAACTCTTTGAGAATTTACGGATCATCGTAGATTTTCCCTCTTGGGCCATTGCTTTGCGCACCCTAGAGTAAGGGTGCCAGGGAAAACAAAAACTATTCTCATTTCTGAGTCTTCACTGTACTATAAAGGTTAGAGGTATTTTCAGGCTGGCGGCCATGTTTATTGTTTTCTCAGGCTCTGGCATATTAATTGAGTTTGCAGTGGTTTTTGACCTTGTCCGAAGAAGCGTGGCACAACATTGAAGTTTTTATTATAATTTGGCATGCTCTTAGGTTCCGTCAAGATGATGACCATCATCATTTATCATGAGCATTCAGGCGCTGGGTCATAGATCATCCGTAGGAAAAACAAAAAATTTCATATGCATGAGGTAATAGACTTTAGTAGCAAATTGCAACACTCTGTCAATAAATATAAAACATGAAATATTTTGTAATACAAAATTGAAGATTATAACAAAGAGTGTGTGCAACAAAATGTGGCAAATTTATAAGAGATTGGTGGGAAGGGAGTCTGGGGGCAGGAAACTGCTGGCAGGCAACAATAAAACAATTTACTAGCAATATTTCAGGAAAACATCAAACTGTCGTTGACAATTACGACAACCTAACGTTATTTTATTTAATGAATGGCACACACACACACGCACACTTGTATATATATGCATATTATATACATATATAAGCAGCTATATATGCAAGACATGTGCTGCAGAGAGCTTTTAACATTGTATGTTCTGTATGAAACGCCTTAAAATAACTGCTAAAGGTAATAAATTATAGCCATGGACAGGCCACATGCTAGCCAGAGAGAGTCCCAGCCGGAGCCAAGGCGGCATCCAGCAGCTACCACGTATTTTATAGATAAAATAAATCCGGCAGGCAACGGACAAATTCACTGCACATTTTAAATACCTGACTGTAACGCTCAAATTGTTCATTGTGTCTGCAAGGAGCAGCCGGAACCGGAGCCAGCAGGCGAGCAGAAGACCATCAACGTCATTATCAACACTCTGAATCAACTCGGAATTGTTGGAGGGGCAGCAACTAAAGTAATTTGCAAATATTTCAATAGAAAACCAGACCCTAAAAAAGGAGCAGCCAGCACTCAGAGAGAGAGGGCGCTGGGAAAAACATATGCACTATATGTTGGATGGACCGGACTAGAACAATAAATTATAAGCACCAAGGAGCGTGCAGATTGGGCATGGCATCCAGTTGGTGGTTACTTGGCTTTTGAAGCGGTGAAGTGGCATGCAACAGCGCATCTATGCAGATACCTACTACAATATACCGAATACTTGGCACAAGGCTGCCAACTTTTTTTACGTTTCCTTTCCTTTTTTTTGTATTAATCATTGCGCCATGAATGCCAGACGCCATAGACAACAAACGAGTCCTAGACGCAGGACATGGCTTGTCCGTGTCCATACCTGTCGTTTACCACTGATGCAATGTGTTATTTCGTTAATTTACAACCGATGTGAGTGAGCTGCAGTGTGAGTGTATCTGTGTGAATGTATCTGAAGGGGGAGCTCTATGTGTGCGTTAGTTGAAGAGAGCTTGACAAAGGCGCCAACGGGCAGCGTAAGTAATAAAAGAGACAACGGAAACAGAGGAGCTAAAAGCATCAATTGGAACTGGAGTCAACGCAGGAGTCCAAGTTGCTGGGGAACACAGAAAAAAAAATTGAGAGTGAAAATTAGAATGAAAGCTATGAGAAGAGGAGATACTCTCTTTGATTAGGTAGCCATGTGGGGAAAAAAATGGCTTTCTGTGGTACCTTAAAAAGTACCAGAAAATGAGCATAGTAAAAAATAACGTTTTTATACCCGAACAAACCAATAAGAGATCATATATTTCAAATTGTAGTTCCAATTCCTTCATAAGCAACCAAAAAACAGACGAAAAAACGGCCCTAAGTCTATTTGATATAGGCAACCAATTTTGATGAAGTTAAAACATCCATAATATACCCTTTCTGCCATAAGTTACAAAGCTTACCTACATTTTCGGATATTTAGAGTCAGAATCGTTCCTATGTCTCTATGTCGTAATGGTAGATCACATACTGCCTATTATTTTACACATCAGGACTTAAAAGTCTCAATCTTTATGTGTCCGTCCGTCACGTTTCGCTGTCCGTCCGTCACTCGCGCAAAGCAATACGTTTTGTTGGATAGCCGAAAAAGTCGATGACTTGTGAGAGAATCATTTGCAAATTCTAATTCCTGACCCTTTTACCTAACAAAATATCGATTTCATCGCAAAAAAGCTCATCTCGATTCGCCGAGTTATGAAATGGAACAGTAAGCAAGGAATATTCATGTCTTTTGTGTCCGTCCGTCACGCTTCGTCTTTCAACGTCCTTATCAGCATTTATAATTGTTAGTTAGGAAATTTCCCCCAATTTTTTTCAGTGCTTGATTCATCGAGTCATTTTTATAGGTCTTTGCGCCATCGCGCAAAATGTTCAGAAAAAAACGCACGAATGTCCGTCCGACACGCGTGAAAACGCTCATTTATGATTTTAAGGAATTTAAATAAAATTTTATTTCGAAATTATTATTTTATTTTTTTTATTACATTTATAGAATAAGTCCATAAGTAATTTTCACTTTAAGATTGTTATTCACTTTCGTCACAATTTCTTATTTTAAGCCAAACACCTGCAAATATTTAACATACCTTTATCCCTTTTTTTAAAGTGTATATTAAAAATGTTATCCCCCTTTGTGCTTGGCTGCTTGACTCCAGTAGTTGACTGTACTTATTGTCCCTGTACCTAGTTGTTGTTGTTGTTGTTGCTCTTAGTATTGTTGTAACTTTTGTTTTACTCTAGTTTTAACACGCCGGAGCTGCCACTCTATGGAAGAGAGTGGGTGCTGCCAACCTGTGGGATATTATAACAAGTGCTGCATACATTTAGCAGCACCTGTGCGTTGCTTTACTTTGTTGTTGTAATCACACTGGACAGAGAGAGGGGTGGGAGAGTGAGGAAGGGCATCAAAGAGAGTGCATCAGGGCGCAGCAGAGGCAGCATCAGGTGAGTTTAGAGCTCTGCGCTAAACTGGTTTGGTCTGCTCCTGAAGGCTTTATTAAAGCAGGATTCTTTGTTGGGCTTTGTGTAGGAAAAATTGTCATTGTGTGTGTGTGTGTGTGAGTGTGTGTGGTTGTGTTTGTGTTGGCATGTCAACAAAATATGTTCAAATGTTGTACAAGAACAACTACAATTACAACTACAAACACAAATGTCAGCTGGGTGACCATGCTGTGCCGGAAATTTGACTTGTAACCAAAAATGCACACACACTCAAACACACTCAAGCACACACATACACAGACATAGTGTTGCCACATAGTTAGGCCTTTTGATAGGCTTTCTGCAAATGCAACTGACATTTTGTGTAAATTGTACACGAATTTCTTGTCAAGATATGTTTGAAAAACTGCATAAAATACAAAAGACCAACGAAAATCAAATTTCCTTATATAACAAGAGTTTCAGCAGCATAACTCATTTGTGTATGGGTGTGTGTTAGAGTGTGTCACATTCAATTACAATTACAAGCCGAGAAGGGCCTCAAATATATGGCCTTACTTTATTCACATTTAGCTAAATTGTAGTTAATCAGCAGCACTGATAGTGTAAGTTACTCAACTCCCAACTCCCTCCAACTTACACTCAAATTCACACTCAAACTCACACTCATACGGGTAACAGTGACAGTGCCTGTCATTTATAATCAACACACAAACGATATGTATGCCAACCATTGGAATGCGCACGGCTTTGGTTTTTGGCTAGTCAATTGGCTGGCTACTGAGAGGGGCGAGGGGTGTCACAGTAAACACACACACCCATACACACACACACACCTAATTTGGTGTGTTAAGTGATAACAGTGGGCGGCATTTTGTGCATATTTCGAATGCTGACTGTACCACAGGGCGTATGAATACACGTTGATATTGCATTTTTAGTGCACAGCGACCACACCAATTTGGTGGCAACTCTACTCTCACTCACACACACGCACACACATAGCTCTCTCTAGTCCACACGGATATAGAGAGCGCAATGGACTAAGCAAATTGAAAGCAATTTGCATAAATTGCAACACAACAGCGTTGCCACCCAGTCAAAGTCAACGTCAACGTTTACATCAATGACGTCAGCATTGCAGTGAAATTCTACTACTTAGTTATGCTTTAGTATACGTGAATTAGAGATGGACGAGGCCTAATGTGACAAAATTGATAGCAAAAATTTTACTGGCATTTCGATTTTATAGTAATTTTTGTACTTAGCTTGTAGTTCCAAAAAAAAAGGAATCAGTAAGTGGCAGTGCTTTAAGATGAAATACATTTAGTTTACCTTTTCTGGGCCCTCAGTAGCTTTGCAGATGTATTGTGACCAGCAATTACCTTTCACGTTACTAAAAATGGATTTTGAATTTGAACTTTTAAGCATAAAACTTTTACATTTTAAGTTTAGTATTTTAGGTCTTTCTTTATCAAACCCGCCACCCCCTTTCCACATATCAATTTTAAAGATAAATCAACGTTTTTGCGCCCCAAATTTTCGTCTTTTGGTGTACTTTTTAAAGTTGTATGGAGATTTTTCAAAATGGGGTAGCTACTAGTACCGCCAAGACAAAATAATTTCATAATTTTATAATTATTTTTAGCCTTATTCCAAAAAAAAACATAATTGCAACCTCTTTTATATGCTATTCAGCCTCTTTTTCTATTAAATAGTTATACAAGATCGTTTCAAAAAACTGACCCACCTCAAGATGAAATGCCCAGAATGCACTGCGAAAAGACGTATTTTTAGGACTTCTCTTTAGAAAACCTTTAAACTTTAACATAGTAAAACGAAAATGACAAACCTTTCTAAAGCCGAGATATTTCCAAGAAAACATGTTTTGGGCAGTTTTTTCAGTTTTTGGTCAATATCGCGTGAGCAAAAATCTGTATCTGTATCGACATGAGCATGATTCCATAGCATTAACAATTATTACCCGATTCTAAATGTCTAGAACTCGAAATGTTCGTAAGAGCAATCTCTTTCAGCTTAAAGCTTAAAATAATCAAAAAATTGTTAGTAACAAGCAGACCGAACACATGTAATTTTGAAAAATAAACATTTGGGAAAATATTAAAGGACGGATAATGAGTTATTTGCAAATAATCGATTTCTATGAGCTGTGACTTCCAATAAGTGGATACATGATCCCATGGCAGCAATTTTTATTTTAAAATCCTTAAATTTTTTTTAGATCGTTAAATGTCAAGACGAACATTCAGGTCAAGTCGAACCCCTCATCTTTGAACTTCGAAGAGTTATGCTTATTTGTAAAATTTACTATGGGGGCCATGCCATCACGAAAACTTACATCACTTCTACAATTCTATGAGTTACTAAATTATTCACTTTTTTTAAGTGGAAGATTAATTTCAAAATAAAAATATACAAAATTTTTAAATATTAAAAAAAATATCATAAAAACCTAAAATCTAATATATGAATTTAAGAAAGAAGAAAATTTTTTAAATGTATTTTTTTATATAAGATGAATAAAAAGTTGCTTCATTATCTTTATTCGTCAAGGGCAGAAGACTTGTCAAAAAAGATTGTTTTTGCAACTTTCGATTACTCCATAAACAGTAGAAATTTCGCAACAAAATCTGATGTGATTGACTAGCTCTACTGAATATTGATGAAAATTCTAAGGGGTCGAGGAAAAAGTGGCTTGCTTTACATATTTTTATACATATATTTCTATATCGATTCTCTATATGTTACTTTGTACCTGTTGGTTAGAAATTGAGCAAAATAATAAAATCGCACCAATCTGTAAGTTTATGTTAGCGATCTATGAAAATCTTTCAAAGATACCAAGTCAGAATGTCTAACAATAAAAACTTGCTGATAATAAAAGATTGCTGTGCATTGATTGACCTCACTGGAGCCCATCTTTCTATTTTACAAAAGGTTATTATTATGACATAGATATTTACTTATAATTGTCTTAATCTTTTTTCTTCTACTTATAGTATCTCTTACCTTATCTTTGTAGCGCAGAGAAGATTTTGTACAGTTTAAAATATTGCTTTCCTTAAAACGGTCATCTGCAGCAAATAAAGTCGGCATCAGGCAAATCTGTGACCAATTAGAAATTTTTTGAAGAATTTGGGAAAGTCGAAGATGGACCATGCCTTGCAGCTAGGGCTAGGCGCCTAATTACTTTATTTAAGAGTATTTATATTAGTCTCACGCTCTATTTGGAGCATATGGTATCAACAACTCCTTTTCGCCATAGGTGACTTTGACGTCACTCCTTGATGTTTTAAGGGATTTTATTTTGGCCTTAGTTGATCGTCGCCATGTGATACGCAGTCTACCATTCCTACGGCCTGTTTGCTGAAAAGGATTCCATCGCAACGACAGTTTTGCAACGCCGCCATCGCCAAAAGAGCATTTTTAGCCATTTATTAATTTTTTTCATTCTTTAATGAATAAAGATTCTTGAAAATAGGACAAAATCATTAGCCAAATTGCACTTCTGATATTCATTGAGAATAAAGGATCACAAATTTAATACTCAGCCATATACAGACCATGCATTCCTAATATTTTAGTGGTCGCTGAATGCGAAACCGGGGCATTATGCCTAATTCGTCAGGGCTCCGACATAGCCCTTCATAAAAAAACACTTCATAAAATGAGTCTTAAGAGTTTGCAGGTTATTTTGACATGATAAAGTTTTGTTTACCCTCGATTCGGATTCAGCGAATCAAAAAACATATACAAACATCGGCGAACAACCTCAAAAAAATTTGTTCTTGATTTTGTTAAGTTAGTATAGATCCGTGGTCAGCATGGCCCTCTCCCATGGGTCACGATTTGGGCTCAGCTCACGCGTTCTATATTATACACAAAATACATGCATTTGTACTGAAATATTCTCAGAAGATTTGCCCCTTTGCACCGATTCGTTTATCGGTTACGGACTCAGGTCGTTGAAGTATATTGGAAAACATACGCCTTTTTACAAAAACAAACCATGCAGAAGAATTCATGGATCGAAACTAGGTTAAATTGTAAGTCCTGGCCTGTCGGTAGCGGCATCGAAAATAAAAAATGATTAAAACAGTTTTTCCTCAAATCGGTTCCATCCATACGAAATAATTACATCTAGTCTCTGGTTATATATATTTCACTTCATAGATTTTACGAGTCCTTGCCCAGTGGAAACGCTCTGGCTCCAATGCCTATTGGCACAGACTGCCTCTCATTCCAAAATTTTACAAAAATATTCCCACGGGTTGTACATTGTCCCTGTCCATCTCTAATCTATGCGATACTCGAACATGGTTACATTGCAGATTTGTGGCTTTCAGGCCAGTCGGCTGAACACGCAGCAACCGCGTTGACTTGGTTTTGTTGGATTTGGTTTTGTTGGTTGTTGCAACTGCAATCCATATGCAACTACCTCGGTTGTTGTTTTTGCGACTTTGTTGCGGTGCCACAATGATCCATATCTATACGGTGGGGTGAGGGGAGTGAGTGTCTGTCCAATTGTCTGTGTGAGTTCCATCCGTTTGTCTCTCCGTGCTCTGACATTATTTTTGTTGACTAGTCACTAAAAAAAATTAGCTTAGCTGCTTGTAGTCTTATGCCGTTGTCACTTTTGTTGGCTGCCACGCCTACCGCCTGCACCCTGCCCACATCATTTCTAACAACTATTCGGGAGGAACACTTCGTTGTTCTGTGGAAATCCCAAAGCAAATGACCGCCGGGCCTGTCATCAAGCAGCGACAAATGCCGCAATTGCATATTTGATTATGAATAATTAATAATGTTTGGCATTCATTGAATTAATTAGCGTGCCAGGCAGCACGCCCCCCCTTTGACTCCCACACTTGCAACACCCTGCACCCCTCGTTTAACTCATTGGGCCGCGTATTGTCATCACTTTGGCATTGTTAATTAATTAGAAACTTGTTTTCAATATACACTTATATAATTATGCTGTGGCTAGGGGGTGTTCATTCGGGATATCAACTGCAGGTTTTGTCATGACAACATACAGAATTTATATATATTATATACTATATATAAATATATATCCACTATGCTCATATTGAAATTGTTAACAATTAGTCACTTGTAGCAAAACAATGACAAATAATTAATTTTAATTGCGTGATATGCATAAATAAATGCATCTGAATTTTAACAAATATTAAGTGTGAAATTCATTTGATAAAATCGATACAAATAAAACAAATTAAATATGACAATAATTAGCGTATGATATTAAGTTCAATTAAGTCAAACACTTTTGCAATATGTGTTATACATAGATTTTTATGCTATATACATATGTATGTATGGATTATTATATAGCTCAGGGCAACAGGAAACGGATGCAGCGGACAGGCTTAAAAAAAAACAAAGACTAAAAGAAATGTCAGCATTGACAATTGACAAAAACAGACTAGTTGCTTTGTGCACTATTTGTTACAGTCGTACACATAGGTATATATAGAGTAGAAATTTTTTAATAAAAAATTAAAAGCTTTAGTAAATTGCAATGGAGTGGGATAGCCATGCAAAAACTCGCATGAAGTTTTAAGGAAAATATTTAATGATTAAGGGACCTCCTTTCCCCCTCGTATATCTCGTTGGGCACCAAGCATTTCAAAATGTTTTAAAAATGGTTATTTTGAAAAGTGGGAAGCTGTAAAGAAATAATTTCTTCGGCAAAGTTTCTTGTCATAACCCATAGAAGCAAAATCGTTTGGAATCCATCGTCCATCGGAATCGAATCGTCCATTAAATTTTCCTTACTGTTTTACATATGCTTAAAAAAAAATGGTCATCATTATCATGTTTCTCGCTTAAAATTATCCTAGACGACCCTTAAATTTGTAAACTAGTGTAATTACTACATATGCTTAAAAAACATAACATACATTCTTATTATAATATAATTGATGACGACGACGATGACTTTTTGATGTTATTAAGAGAAATGTCTAAACAAAATATTTAAATAGTTTTAAGGAACTTCAACGCTAATTTTAATAATTTTAAATTTATTACGGAATCTGTCGCATAAATACATTTCGGTTCAAAACTATTCCAAAATGATAACCCTTTCCTGACAAAATATTATTAACCACAATTTCGTAAAGTTCATAATAATGAAAAAAAAACTTTTTTTCCTGAATTCCATTACAATTTTTTTTTAATTTTGTTTGTTGTACATGGCATCGTATTCTATGTTAATAAAAACCAAAAAATGTCTTTCGTAAATTGTTTTATTTCAACATACTAAAATCCTGCACAGGAGCGCTTGTTTTATGCACAATCTTTTTATTTATGGAAATGTATAAAGCTAAGGTTATTTTTACACAGTTTTAAAAAAAATATATTTAGCCTTCCGTTTTTGTGGTCTAAAAATTTTCACAAAATTAATAAACTTTTGGAATTGACTGTTCATATAGAAAATATAGCCTTATATATTCGAGAATATTTTCGCTATGGAATTTTTAAGCATTCCCAAAGTAAAACACAGGAAACTGGAGGTGGAGTTCTTAAAAAATATTTATATTAACGATGACAATATATATTTTTACCGTAGATGAATCTGGTGGATTCTTTTTCTTCAAGTCCTTCAACCCCGGTTGGGCGGCGACAAACTTCCTCCATCCTTGCCGATCTGCGGCCAGATACTTCAGCTGTGGCCACGTTTTACGCTGTGTTGCTGCTTCGGCCAATACTGTTGATTTCCAAGTAGTTCTTGGTCTACCAACTCGCCGTGTACCTTGAGGATTCCATTCGAAGGACTGCTTCACGATGCTGTCGTTTGGTCTCCTCAACGTGTGGAAAATCCAGCGCCACTTCCGCTGTCTAATTTCGACATCCAAAAGCTTTTGACTCGTTATGCGCCACAATTCTTGATTCGAAAAATCTCCAGAGATGAGACTTATATTTTATGTTAGGGCAATGTTTCAGCATTCAAAATCCGTATTTTTTATTATCCTCTTATACCCTGTTTTATTTCTAGGACTATTTTAGTGAAAAAGGAACTTTTTCAAAAAACGGTTTCACATATGATGTCATAAAATCTGTACTGATTCGAATTTTTTCAAACTTTTTTTTTCCTGAAAAGTAAAATAGAGTACCTTTCCATAGTGTCCCAAATCATAAAAATCGGTTGTCTAAAGAAAAAACTACAGCCGAAACTGTGTGCCCGAAATGCCAAAAAACACAGCATTTTGGTGACTTTTTCTACAAAAAAAGTAATTTATTTTAGAAAAAGTCTTTGACACCTGAAAATTTTATTATTTTATGTTATTGGTCATGATAGATGCGATTTCTATATAATTTTATCTTTTTATGATTAAAGATGACCGACTTATTGCATTTTTAGTAAAATTAGAAAAAAAAAATTTTTTTTGGCAATTTTTTTTTTCGTCTCTTTTAACTGCATTTAACCTTTGAAAATTGGTTCATTCTTCTATAATTAAATTTTTTTGAAAGTAGATGTTAGTAGCTTTCAAATAAGCAATTTTTCGAAGAATTCGAGCATGTGAGCATTCGTGTTTTTGGACCGATTGGTCCTATGGGAGCTATATGATCTAGTCAAACGATTTGGATTAAATTTAGTATAGTGCTTAGGAACTATAAAATACTCACGAATGTCAAATTTGGTCCCAAAATCTTAACAAACAAACGAAACACAACAAATTTTGTTAAAAAATCGATTTTTTGGAAGATCGGACCTATGGGAGCTATATGATATAGTCAACCGATTTTGTTCAAATTTGGCACATTGCTTAAGTGGTCTAAAAAATTTCCAAACGCCAAATCTGGTTACGATATCTTTATTAAAAAAAGAAATATAGCGAATTTTACTTTAAAAAAGTTATTTTGGCCGATCGGTCCTATGGGAGCTATATGATAAAGTCAACCGATTTCGATCAAATTTGGTACAGTGTTTGGGAACTATAAAAAACTTTCGAATACCAAATTTGGTTACGATATCTTGATAAACAAATGAATTATTCATCTAAAACGCTTTTTTTTTGTCGAAGTCGTTTCATACACCCCCATGGGAGCTATATAATTTATCCCCGACATCAAAAAAATAAAATAAACTTGCCTCCTATGGAATAATATGGATCTAATGTGAAAGTTTGGTAACTCTAGCTCTTACCATCTCTGAGATCTAGGCGTTCACACGGACGGACGGACAGACGGACATGGGTATATCGACTTCTCTATTCACCCTGATCATATTTTAGGTAACTTTGGAGTGTCCCCGACGTCTCCTTCTATATGTTACATACATTTTTCGGCTTGCACAAACTTAATATACCCTTGGTACCATACGGTACAGGGTATAATAACGATGTCCGAGGTTAAAGCGAGACGTGGCGGGTATTTGGTCAATATAAGCAACAAATAATAAAATGAGATTAAAAATAAACCAAGACATTTCCATACAATAAATTTCAAAATTAATTAAACTTTCTAGAAACATAAGCAAATATATAATAAATAGTAATCCAAAAGATTATACAACAAAAGTTAAAAATAAGACTATAACTTTTTCAAAGCATTCTCCAACTCGATTGGCCTAAAAACATCCTTCTAAAAAAATATAAATATAATTGATATCATAAGCTATTTTATTAAAAATACTTCTTGTAGTATTTTTTTGGATTCGTAAAAGTAAGTTGAGTAATTGAAAATCAAAATAAAAATATCGATGATTGGAAAATAGTAAAAAAACATCGATATTACTTCCATCACAAGTAATGGCCAAAGATGTTCAATCGTTTTGCAGTTTATCGTTTTCTGTCGATAAATAATTTATAAGAGACTAACCTGCTGAAAATTTCCAAAAAGTAACAAAGCAAACTTAGAATATTCTGACGTTATCAAACTAAAACTAATCAAATTATTATATCTATACTAACGCAGTAGTTCGGGCTTTTACTAATAATTAAACTTGAAAACAAAAAATAACAAAATGTTGCGTGCCAAGATTTCCACTAAAGGCAACGACAATGATAACCTAAAACAACCTTTTAATGGAACCTTAATGCTGGAACCCACTCCCGGATTTTGCGTCAAGAGCTTCAACGTCAACCGCAATAATGAAAAATTCTTTATTAACATTTGTCAAGCCCCGGAAGTACCAGCTCCAGATGATATTTCCTATGCAGAGCTTATTGAAGTCATCAATTCTGCTAATCCTGGCTCCTATCGCGTGCCCATGAGCCTGTCCGCTCCACACAACACCAAGGATCGTTCTGGAAATGCTGCTCAAGCTTGTGACATAGCCATCAATCCCAAGTTTTTTGACAAAATCAAAAATTCTCAAATGTTTTACAACTTTTTCATACAAGTCGTTTTTGGAGCGCTTAGCGAGAGATTCAATATATTATTGGAAGAATCCATATTATTGCAAAAACGCGAATTTATAGGCAACTTGTTGCCACATTGTATACGTTGGGATAAAATGAAGCGTGCCACAGCTGGATCGGAGCAGCAGCTAGTGCGGGATATTGATGAGAATGAATTAAAGCAGCTAAATCTTAAAAACAAAGATGATCAGGATCATTCGATTGCTGCGTCGGACAATTCTACGAAGCCCATTCATAAACTACGTGCCAGGGTTCACGGCAAGGTGGCTACGGAGATAATTGCAGAGCTGTTTATGCCGGAGTGCATTTCCTCAGCCGAATTAACTGTGGACATAGGTGAGGATCGTATTTACGTCGAGTCTCTAAAGGGTGGATATGTTTTTGATAAGTTCGTTGATTATCGTTTGCAGCCGGAGCGGGCACAAGCCGTATTTGATAAGACATCCAAGATACTACAAATACGCATTCCTGTGCAGTACTAATGCTTTATAATTCGATTGGAATAATATTTAAATAAAACGAACAGATTAAAAAAATAAAAATTTAATACATATTGTATGTCAGTTCTGTTCGGAGCTTAGGGCGAAGGGCTTGCAATCCCTAGAGGGCCTTCACGGTCGCCCAACGGACCATAAATTGGGTTGCGTTGAGCTAGTCTTCGCATATATTTCGATTGGACACCGAGAGATGGTTACATAATCTTAAAAACTGGGTAACGTAGTTTTTAGTACGGCCTGTACGGGCTGTGGCCACGTTTTACGTTGTGTTGCTGCTTCGGCCAATTCTGTTGATTTCCAAGTAGTTCTTGGTTCGAAGGACTGCTTCACGATGGTGTCGTTTGGTCTCCTCAACGTGTGGCCAATCAAGCGCCACTTACGCTGTCTAATTTCAACAGCCAAAAGCTTTTGACTCGTTTTGCGCCACAATTTTTGATTCGATATAATTTGCGGCCATCGGATCTTAAGAATGTATCGAAGGCAGCGGTTTACAAATGCCTGTATACTTTTCGTGATGTAGGTGGAGACTTTCCAGGTTTCACAGGCATACAGCAGTACAGATAGTAGATTTGACACTGGATTCGAAGAGCCTTAACTTGGGGCGTAGGGAAATTTGACTAGATTTCCATACTGAAGACAACATTCCAAAGGCGCTGCGGGCTTTACTTATTCTGCTGTTAACATCCAGATCCGATCCTCCTTCTGACTATACGGAACTTCCTAGATAGATAAACTGTTTGACCTCCTCAATGGGCGTCTGTCTCAGAATAATGGGCTGATGTGCTGAGCGGCCAGTGTGCATTATTTTGGTTTTGTTGAAGTTGATCCTAAGACCAGCCATCTCTCCATTCACTTACAGTGATTGACACATATCGTTCAACCCGCTGTTGGTACTTGCCAGGAAACAGATATCGTCAGCATAATCCAAATGGCTTAGCCTCTCAAAAGGTCTCCATTGGATACCGTGTCTCTCAGTTGTACCTACGGTAGCAGTCAGTACATCGTCTGTCGCCCGTAAAAACAGGAATGGCGAAAGAATATCCCCTTGCCTTACTCCCTGTCGCACTTCGAAAGAGTCAAAGAGCTGCCCATTATGTAGAACGAAGCATCTTGCGACATGATAGGACTCCTTTATAACAGCAACAATTCCAGATCCATTCCCGGTTAACTCGGTTAAAATCTGGTGGATTAGGCTCACAATATAAGCACCAAATTGTATTGTAATCTGTAAGTAATTCAGGTTTTAAGAGCTGAGAAACTTTAATAACGACCAAAAGATACACATTTATCCGCAATCAAATATAGTTAGGCATACCTGTTTTTGAAAGATCGGTCCTATGGGTGCTATATGAATTGTCAATCCATTTCGATAGAACTCTAAAGACTTTTGAATGCCAAATTAGGTTACAATATAAAAATTCGTGTTACTTTCAACATATTGCGAATACATTTAGTTGTGTAATTTTTTCGTAATCAATTTATGCTTAAATATTATGGATTTATCGAAATACTCTTCTATGTCAGTAAAAATTCCTAAATGGGACTAACTAATTTAATCAGCTTTTTTCGTCATTATTTCTTCATTTCGCCTTAAAGCGCCATTTTGCAAAGTTTTCCAAAGTGGATATTTTAGGTTCAGCAGTACAGAGTACCATTTATATTTTCTATTAGAACAAAAGTGACATTTGTTTTCAATTCACTACTTACTATCTCCATCCTTTTGGTTGGTATACATTTACCTTAGCCTCGTGAATTTCCAGGTGACGACTTACGTGCTTAATAAGAGCTTTATTATTTCTTCTCTCAATTAAAAGTTAACTCTAATAGATCCAGCATATTAGCTTTCTTGCAGCAGTCAACACCACAAAATCTACATTTTGCAAACTAGTCACCTTTTAACTACTTAAACCACTAGTTACGTATCACTCCCAAGTACTTGAGTTTGATGCACATCTGTTTATATGGGTAAGTTTGCATTAATTTTTAATTACGCGCTTCAATGGAGAATTTCGAACCAAGAGACAAAGGCAACAAGCAGAGAGAGAGAAACAAGAGCAAAGAAGAAACAAAACCATTTCCGTTGTGGCTTGCTGCTTCATTTCCAAATCCCCAAAGTCCACATATTGTACATAAGTGCTGACACGTAATACATATCTACATATGTATATATGTTTGTCTATATATAAGTAGGTATCTATATATACCATCCAACTTTGTTAGCGCTCTTTGGTCTCTGTCTGCATTATGCGCTGCTCCTTCTTTGGGGTTGCCCAAAGTGAAACATTTGTAGATTGCATTACGTCCAATAATTTGCCATGTGCTGCCAATAACCCAACAAACAAAAATTACAACAACCCGTTAAGTAAGTACTAAAGCAACATTAAAGTAACTACCTCCATGGCATAATATCTATAGATGGATTTAGAGAGCTCTGCTGCCTTGAACCAACTTTTTTTTACACCTCAAAAAAAAAAACGTAGTTGGCTATAATGATATGATATAGGCAACTCAACCCGTTGGCCCTGGCCGTGTGGTAAGCTCGACTCTTCTTTTTTGGAAAATTTTTTTTTTTTTTTTTTGGCTCAATTCGCTATCTCACAAATCCACATCTAGCCATTGACAAGCTTCGACCAAGTACCGACCACGACCACCAACAACTAAAAAGCTCTTTCAATATCCTTCATTACCCTCAAAAACTGGCAAAATGCGCAAAAATAAAATCATTGAAAGAGTTCAGCATCAAAGTTAGAGCCGGAGACCGAGCCGGAGCCCAAGCATGAGCCCGGCCAGACCAGACCCAGACCCAGAACCGTAGTCGTAGTCAGAGTCAAAGCCAGTCAGGCATTCGCTTTGTACGTAATGCGTTTGATTCCTCAGCATTTTCATGTGCACGGAGCAAATCCGCCGCAGGTTGAAAAAGTCTAAAGAGCATAGAAAATATAAAAAAAGGAAGAATCATTGGAATAAATTTAAATCTAAGTGGGAATGCTTACATGCTCTTACAGCGTAAGGCAGTTTCTTTTGGTGATAATATGAGCAAGTTGATCGATTAACGATAAATTTCGTTGTTATCTAAAAAATGTCTTCAAACAAATTGGGTTTGTTATTCTGGATAGAATATATTTCTAAAAAAAAATAAGTTTAAAGTTGGGTAAGTAAATGCGTGAATCAGAAAATTTTCAGAGTTTTGAAATTTACAAAGCCTTTAGGAAACTCCTGGGCCATGGTAGTCCCTCTTTTGTCATCGGTGCAGACCTGTCTAAGACACTAGTTATAAAATTTTCTTGACTTCCAAATGAAGTCACTTCATCCATAACTTGCAAAATATCTAATAATAAAAATACATATGTATATCATAGTTACTTGAGTCTCAGAGGCAATATAAAAATTCAAAATGCAGTCTGGAGTAGAATAGAAAGTAAAAAATTTTGTCGAAGTGAATTTCATGGCTAAAAATTAAAAAAGACTTTTATAATATAATAAGAAATAAATAAAAAATTCTTTAGCTCTAAGTTTTCAATAACATTTGTTTGCCATTCTATCGTGATCTAAGTTCGGGAGTTAAGTTACATATTGGTAAGAGCAGCATAGATGTTTTTCATTAATTAAGTAATAATTTTTGTATATTTCAGGTCCTATATTTTAGAAGAATTGCTTAAATTAATAACTATTTGTGTTAAATTTTTAGAATGGGGTTTCACTTCGAAACGTTCAACTCTTTTTTTTCCACTTTTGTGGTGACCGGGTCCGAAAACCCGTTCCATGGATCCCTCACTGTTTTATAGCATCTCATTTATAATAAAAAGAAGTACTCCGCGTCCCCATTTCTCTTTCTTTATAGCAAGGCCGCTAGATGTCGCAAGCTTATTGTTGTCGCTAGATGACGCCAGCAAATTATGGCATATTTGTGTTCAAAATAATATAAATATGATTTAAACAATATAAACATTATTTGAAAGCTTAACAATTTATATTAAACAATTGAAAAATTCAGTGGTGGGGTCTGTTGTGCCAAGCGAGCAGGAAGCGGAATCTGCGTCATTTCCGTAATAATCATGAAGCCAGTATTTAGAGATATTTGAGGTAACGTCATATAAAGGGTGCAAAAGTTTTGTTTGGTCTCTCCCTTCAGCTACACCATTTCGAACCACTCTTGCCCTTTAATTTAAGAGTTGAAGCGATCAATTACAATTGTTTGTCGCAAAGTTACATATGTGTATTCGAAGTTACGGCGAAGTTACGGGTACATTACCTTACAGGTATTTCTTAAAATCCTGACGTGATGGGCCAATTTTGACCCCAGATTAGAATTCTACGTAGAAAATTGCTTCGGAAATGACTCTTAGCTTTCTAATAATTGACATGATCCCGGTATTTGTGGGTCTGTGTTATTTGAAACTGAATCCAACCAATTCTAGATCACAAACCATCAAGAATTTCTGGAAGACAAATTTGACGATCTAGTTTTACCATAGCTTTTTTTTTCCTCAATGGGATGAAGACTTGAGACGATACCTGACCTGTTTCATATGATCTGTTTTGACAAAAAAATATTCAGAAAACTGGACAGCTTTTGATCACAAATGAAAAAAAAGTAATCGGGATGGACCTAGGGCTATATATCCAATGTTTATATGCTTTCCTTATGAATATTTACCTTATATATACACCATAAGAGACTACTGTTCCTGGGAACTCATTGTGGAAGCTGCCCAGATTACGCAAGGAATAGATTCTTCTTATTAAAAAAAAAAAAAAAACAGAACATTAAAAAAAGAAAATAAATAAAATTTTTACCATTATTAAACTAAATAAGCAAATTAGGTCTTAAAAATAGCTTTCGGAGTCGCTGATCAGAAACCTGGGGCAAGAATAAAACAATAAAAGTGTCTTAATTTCCGCCGATCATATTGGGATCACCATCCAAAGTTTTTAATATGGTAGCGCCCAGATTCGTGGTCTCCGACCCCGAAAACTCATATTCGCATTACCAACTTGTGGTATAATTACAAAAATGATTTTTTTGTTTACGGCGGCCATCTTGGATTCGCCGTTTTGGAGTTCTGAAAAACTAGTAAGGTGGCTATAATCAGCTGAGGTAGCTACCTCAAAAGAATCTCAATAGCATATAATAATATGATGAAATATAGTGTTAAAATTATGGACTTACTTTGCTTTGGCGGCTATTATACATAGCTCCGCCATTTTGAAATATCAAAAATCACCATACGGCTTCGAAAAGAAGATAAGAAGACAAAAATTTTAGTGAAGGGGGTGTTTCTGATTTGAATGACCTATATATTTTTTTTAATTATTTATTTATTTACTTATTGTTTAAAACCCATCCATTTCATCAGAAATTACTTAGATTTAAAAATAAATTTCCTAAGAAGACAGTTTTTGAAAGTAAATTTTGTTGAAAAACCTTTTTTTTTTGAAAAGAATTCGATGTTACGGTCACTCCTTGTCGTCTCATATGAATCAATACCTTTTTTTATGATATGATATATATAAGTTCCTTTAACTCCGGGTGGAGCGTAGGGCCAAATATGATAGAGAATGATATGATAGAGAATGATCTATATATATTTTTCTAAATTAAGTATTCATTTTTTTAAAGCACCATCCATTATGTCAGAAGCTATTTAGAATTTTCAAAAAAAATCAAAATCGGATTTTGGAAGATGTACACTTTTTTAAAAAACATAGTCTTTCAAAAGGTTCAGAAATTACAATCATTGCTTATAGTCTGATTTAAATCAGAACTTTTTATTACGATGTTCTAAGAAATGGATCTAAAACTTCCCTTATTAAATTGACAAAATGTCTCCCAAAGTCTAAGTTTAAAAAAATATATATCAATTTTTTTGTGTTTTCTTGACTATCGAGCTTGTACACATATTCTTGTGTTTTGGGTGAAATATATGTTCCTTACAAATTTTGTTTTCTTACTCTTCTTATTTTAAATACTTTTAAGGGTGGATCTAAAAAAAGAGCGTTTTATTTTTTAAAAGTTCTGCAGTAATTTCTTGGCTAATAACGAAATATAACTTTGATCCAAAAGTTCCCGGAACCGTTACAGTAGCAGCTTATAATTCATAATTAGTTTAAGCACAGCTTGTCTTAAGATGTAGAATATTTCTTTAAAAATTATATTCATTTATCTTTTTGTTTTTTGCTGTTCTCAAAATGTAAATAAGCTTCTATTTAAATGGGTCGTGAAAGATTTGAAAGGTGGTATTATTAATGCATACCAAATAGATCAAAAAGTCCTAGATTATTAATCAAAATAGATATTTTCCCCAACAAAGCATTTCCCATCGATTGGAACAAATTTAACCGTCCCCTATTAAATTCCATGGCAACATCCATATACCCTCTTAAAGAGTATACATTGTCTACTAAATGTGTGTGTGTCGATGTGTCCGTTCGTACATAGTTGCAAATAGATAAAAAGTTGCATAAAGAAGTTATCGAAAGGTGGTGTGGTGACTGCATGTGGAGCTACCCCTTAAAATCTGTCCACAACCTTTGCCATGGCCCAGACGGGCTACCTACATCAATGAAATTGCTTTCAACATGGGGCAGGCCGCGTACAACTCTTGGTCCTTTTTTTTCTAAAAGCAATAAGATTTTGGCTGCCATGCAACATGCCACAGTCGGAAGCAACAACAAGGATGTTGTTGATCAACATGATGACGACTTATTGGCGTAAGCATGTTTGACGTATTAGAAAGTTGAGCAAGTGCCTCTGGAAGTCTCTGTGCGGCAGAAAACCCTTGGCGCATTGCAACCCAACGAAGCGTGTCAATCAATTTGCGTTGCAACAACAGACGCAACTTTGCCCCCCTTTTTTTATGCCACATATCAATTGCTGCTAGGCTCTAAGGCTAAAAAATCCGCGTACTAAAGCTGCACCCAGCTGCACTTGAAAGAAATCCCGAGTTCATTTAAATGGCTCAATGCACCACCTGCCCCTGCCCCTGCCACATGCGGCACTCGCTCTAATGACCCTTAACAGTGCTAATGAACTCGCTGTGCCGCGTGTCAGTTCCAGTGGCTTTTACCAGGCGACTTTTGCGGTCACTGACGACGTAACTCTGCTGATGACTCTCGACTCCGGCTCCAACTGCGACTACGACTAGGACAAGGACTACGGATGCGGCAGCACTGCCTCTGCCCATTTGCACTGATAGTGCGGGCTAATGAAGTCATCAGCGCCATCAAACACGACGCAGTCAGTTAGTGGGTGTATGTGTCGGTGTGTCTGTGCCACATGCCACAGAGTGGAGAGTGGCCATGTTTTTATTTGCAGCATTTTGGACAAAGCCCACAAATTTAGCAGCACTCGGTGTTGGCGTGCTAAAAAGTTGTGACAGGCGCGTGCCTGCCAACAAATTTTGAATCTGCAAAGACTATCAGATCCACACACGCACACACTCCTTCTCACACACACACACACACGCACTCACACAGAGTCGCCTTCACACACACGTAACATAGCTGATGGCGTAATGATGCCTACGTGATGGCCCTAAGGGCAACCAAGAAGCACATGCCCGATTCCAATCCCAGTCCCAATCCCAATCCTCAGCCTAACGAATGTGTGGCCTAGCCTAGCCGCCTAGAGGGCCAAAGTTTGCCTAGCTGGTCTTGTTGTAATTCACCCCGTTTAATCTACCACGTGCTACAGTGTGCAAAAAAATTCCCGAAATTTCAGTGAAAATAAAGAATACCCGGAATATTTCCGAGTTTGTTTAAGATAAAGATATAAGTTAAAAAATAATCGACGGGAAATAATATAAAATGGGTTTTCAGAACGATTATGATTTGCAAAAGGCTTGCTAGGAAAAACAAGCAATGAGAAAAAAATTACCAAAGGCTTGCTAGGGGTAATAAAGAGCAAAGAGAAAAAAGTGAAAAAAAACTGAATTCCTCTGCGGTACATTTTGTTAGATATTAAAGAAATCGACGATAGTTACTCGCTGGCGTATCTATAATTTCACCTTTTTCATAACTTGGTTTCCCTAAAGCAAAAGATAATCAGACCTCGTTTTATCAACTCGGTTATTGAAGTTTATCCAATATCTTATCCTGCTTTCTTAGTACTATATCGAAAATTATTAAATGCAGATGTTTCTATCTTTTTTTTCGATAAATGAACATTTGGGTAGACTTTTCCTTGACTTGTAGCAAATCTCTCTTAGGTCCGTAGATTTCGAAAAGCACTAAACAATTTAATTCTTTGAGAAAAAGGGATAGACATGACAATATTCCCCATCATTCGCTCTCTGAACTCCCCTTACTTTTCGGCAGCTTCTCTTATTATACTCTTCTTCTTTTTCTTTAATCCCCATTTGCTGTAAGGTGTCGAAGTAGCCTCGGGATATCTTCTGCAATTAGGTCGGTCCCGGCTCTCTCTTCTCATCTCCGCCAGGGTTCTGCCCCTCATCCTACGCACCTCCTGGATGTGATTTTCCCAAGTTTTTCGGGGTCTTCCGTTCTCATTTCTAGTACCTTCTTAACTCGTTCATCCGATGTAGATGATCGAACCATTTTAACTGTCTCTCCTCGATTTCTTGTATATTATACTCCTCAACTCTTCTTATTAGACCTTTTTTCTCACTGTGTACCAGATAGGGCCAAAGTTTGCCCAGCTTACAGACAATGTTGCCCTCTCCGAGTTCCGAGTTCTTGGTTTTTCTCACTATTTATCTGTCTATCTCCACAAGCGAAAGTAAGCAAAAGGCAACAAGCTTTGGCATGCTTTAGAGCCAACAACAGGAAGGACATCTTTATCAGCCGACAAACGTGCAATGCCAACACCAACTGGCTCGAATGACGTCCTTTGCTTCTGGCCCTGCATCATTGGCTTTATTGTCAACTGGGCAGCAGCAGCAGAAGCAACAGCAGCTCATCATAATCAAGAGCGACGACAAGGACTAGGCAAGGACTAGGGCACCAACAGCTGTCAGCAGCGCCAGAAATGTCGCACATACTAACACACATGCCATCGTCATCGTCAACAGCATCATCATCATCATTATCATGTGCAACATCATCATCATTGTCCTCAACGTGTCTCCTCCACATCCTTGTTGCCATTGTCGCTGGCGCTGAAGTCGCATAACTTTGCATACTTTGCGGCATAGTTTTGACAGAAAACTTTCTCGCTGCTGACGACACTCGACACACTCTCGACTGGACGTGGTCGCCAACTCCCAAACCCTCAACACCGACACTGGGAGCATCTTACAAAATGGTCACACTTACCACCAGCTCGTGTGTGTGTGTGCGCCAGTGTAGGTTAACACTTCTGCTGCGTCTTCTTGCTGGGCTACTCCTACATGTAAATTGTCGGTCACGTCGCAGTCACAGCTGACGTCAGCGCTGCAACTGCGCTGCCGCTGCGCTTGATGATGTTTGCTTAGTCCATTGTCCCTCACTGATTATCCCGGGGTTTGCAGTTTCCAGTTTCCGCTCGTGCAGACAGCTTAGAACTTTGACAGAGTCAGCTGCTGGGTGCGAAAGAGACACAAGCGAAGTCAGAGCGGAACTGGAACTACGGAAGTTATGGGTGGCAAAGTTTTGCGGGGTACCTCGAGGTCAGTTGCTGTTAAAGAAATGTCTTTGCTTCTATTTGTTTCTAAAATATGCAAAAAAAATTTTGGCTTAATTAACAGTCGCTCCATGGCTTAGTTTGAATACGGTTGAGGGTGCTGGGGCTGGAGCTGGCTAGCATCCACATTAGAAACTTGACCTTATTGCACAACAGCAGATAAAGTTGGGCTCTCAACTTTAAGTCAACTAAGTTTTGTCTAATTAAAACGGTTTGTTTATGTTGTTTGATTTAACTAATTCGCATGTGTGAAGTTGGGGCAAGTTTAGAGAGATGGGACAGTGGGCAGGACAGGATGGGAACGAACACGATAAAGGTAGCTTAAATATAGTAAATTTTGCAGTCCAGTGCTGGAGGTAAGGAGGACATTTTATATATTCAGCTGCAAGACATTTGAAATCTGCTTTCGACGAACAACGCTATCCATCTTCTCCAATTAGGTCGGTGCAGGCTCTCTCTTCTCATGTCTTCCAGGGTTCTGCCCCTGATCCTTCCCACATCCTGTATGCGACTTTCCCAAGTTTTTCGGGGTCTTAATCTCGGTGCATTGCCTTCAGTTCCAGTACCTGTTTGGCTTTTCTTGACACGTCCATCCCATGTAGATGTCCGAACCATTTTGGCTGTCTCTCCTCGATTGCTTGTATAATCTACTTCTTCTGCCCTACTTCTGAACGTATTCTTTCATTTCTGACCAAGACCGAGGCTCGTTTGTTGGCTTTGAATCGATTATAGCACTGGAGTAGGTGATTAGCCCAACTCTAGCCGCCGTGAACCAGGCTGGGGCCCCTCGCCTGTAACTATCACCCGGGGCAGGTGAACCACGGTTTGTTGACGTGGTGTTACTCCCCCCACCTCTTTTTTCATCCGGACTTGGGACCGGCATTGGCGGAGTTTCCCGAGGCTACCCCGACGCATGACAGCAAATGGGGATTGAAGAAAAAGAAGAAGGAGCCGTGCCGGTCACTTTGGTATCAATTAGGTTTCCTGTCCGTTCGTCCGCCAGCTACATCTCGAGGAACTCGAATTTTGACCAAAACATTTGCACCCTAAAAAAAAACAAAATTGCCTTAAAAACTAAGGTTTAGAACTACATAAAAAGGTTGGAAAAACATTTCAATTCATTCCACACCATGCGGAAGTACAGGCAGGTATTCGAAGATGTCTCTATCGACTTCCCGAGTTACCTTGATAGCACACTTGATAAATTTGGGTCGTCACCGACGATTTTATGTAACATAATTTTTTTGACATTTAAAACTTTATTCACTTAAGATATGGGGTATAAATTTGACTTTAGAAAGCAAAATTCTTGCATATAAATCTTAGCTGGCACTACCGCCCAAAATCCGAAAAATTTAGGATTCAGGATTAAAGGAATCCTTGAAATAAACTGATCACCTAACATAATACAAATACAGTGCACTTAGGTCAGTCCCAAAAATACTTAATCTCAGGCCTTAAGTAAGCTGTATCCATGATGTGACTGCTTACCATCTGTATTAAAGACAACACAATCAGCTTTGAGGAGTGTTGGGCGTGGCAGCCTTTAAGTGGGAGGCATTAAATTTCTCTGTGGGCATTTTTAACATTTTTGTTATTTGGACTGGCTTTGATTGTTGTTGGGCCCGATCGTTTGGGGGTCATTCACACAAAAGTAACCCAAACAGCAAACACACACACACTGAGATACATTTACATAGATACTAATACATATACATATATGTGTATGTGTGTGTTTCATTTGTTTGCTCGTTGACTGCTGGCTACATAAACATAACAAACTCATCGTTAACTTTTTATTTGTTGCTCTTTTTGTAGCAAGTCGCATTATTGCGAACACTCTCCCCGCCTCAACCTCCTGCCCCTCAGCACACAATGTGGCAGCTGCCCCCCAGTACTCCCTCCCTCGCTTGGTCCATTTCAATTCAACCCAAACTTGCCGCCTTGTCGCTGCCACAACACTTGCCCACAATGCGTTACAAATAAGCGTATTATGGGTTCGCATGTCCTATGGAATGGACAAAAGCAAATCCTTGACACGCTGTGATAAGGATTTCTTCATTTTTTATCTGCCCCCAGGGAAATAAAGTGAAAAGGTTATAAAACAAGCAAACCAGCCAGTGCGTCCAGCAAAGAGCCAAAAGAAATCAACTCCCGACGTCGTCTGCGTCGACATTACCGACATCCTCGACATGACTTTGTCCGCTTAACTACCTCGACGGCGCGTGTGAGCATGTTGTCCGGCCTGTATGAGCAGCATCATATACGCCCCTGCATTTTGCAGCACTCTACTTCATTTAGTGCCCGCTTAGCTACTCCTACGGATTTTTATTATTTCTGCAGTCATCATATTGGACATTGTTGGACATATGGCAAACCCCTTTCAGCTAAGCCACTGTACACGCCAAAAAAAATATAACAACGCACATTGTTGTAACTCGTATCTTTCTGTATCTGCAGATCTTCTAACCCCGCATTACTCACTACTGTACCCTACCCGCCGCCCTGCACTGCCTTCCAGAGCTACGACTCCGTCATTGTAATAAGAATAAAATGTTTCTCTGGCTGTGTATATGTCTGTTTGTTTGTTGCTTGTTGTGGTCCCATAAGTCCAATTCAAATGTCCTTTTTTATACATTTTTATTTCAACTGTGATTCAGTTGCGGCCCCAGCACTCCCAATCCCCCCGACCCCAACAGCTGCGTGTATTTTATTTGCGAATGTAAACCAAACCAAACCGAGCCAAGGAATGAACGAATGGTTCAGCAAAAGAATAAACGAGCCAACGCAAGTGCATGCAGTGAGTTAATGGCTAATGTCATGTTCCGGACTTAACAACAACATTACAAACGAGCTGGGCCAGCAGCTAGTGTTGGTAGTACGAGGGGGTATGGTTACGGCTCCATAGCCGGACAGCTCACGGAGACACAGAGAGAGAGAGAGAGAGAGATCCAGCGTAATGTTTGCGTCCAGCGGCCAACAAGCACAACAAAGTTCCCTAAGCAGCCACACTTAACAACAACAAAAAACAACAAGAGCGGGAATCGGAAGCGAAATCTTAAGATGTCAAACCAAAGTTGGTATACCCTTGTTGGTAAAAAACAATAGAAACCAATTCTGGGAATATCGCGAGCTTTGTGGTCGCACCTGCTAATAGTTAATTATAAGGTTAAGGTTTGAGTTGATTTTGATGGAACTTTATCCTATCAGTAAACAATTCTTGGACATCTTGATAGGATTAGGTAAACTTTGGTTAACCTTCACATAGATTAAAGTAAAATATATGGAATGATTTACATTGGGACAATTTCAATAATTAAATATTTGACGGTTAAGCTTTGGTCTGCTCAAATAAACGTTTATGATAAGGGTCTTCTAGGCCGAGTTAGTTGACAAAATTCGCAAATGGTCATGAACGATTGACGAGACAACTCGTAACATTAAATTGGAACCATTTTATTGGATTTTATGATTCATCTTTTAGGTGATAGTGCCAGGTGATTAAATTTAAACAATAAAAGGGTTTTCCTTTTTAAGACCATAATTCATTTTTATTGTTCTCGTTACAGCCAAGAATTTTGGCATATATTCCAATTCCGATGGACATCTTAATACTGTAGGTCACCCTGATCCGATGTTTGAAAAGAGAATTAAAATAAATTGTTGATGGTTTGGCCTAGGGCCCCCTCCCTCTTTAGTTAACAGCGGTCCGTAATCGCATTTCTTGTCATATTTAAAGAATTTGAAGTATTCCCAAACCTTTTCTTAGAAATTCGGGGCTGAGTCTACCTTCCCCTATGAATACGCCTTTTTAAACTGTAAATTCTTCTAGGACTTAATATAATAACAGAGAATTATCAAACGTTAGCACTAGTATGAGCAGCAAAAGCAAATGGACCAACTTAGAGGAGATACATCCTATGCAAAGGATTGCGTGGTATATGAAAGAATCCTTAATATCTGTTAACACACCAGCATATTTTGTCGGGCAGTCTGGCGCTCCATAAACGCGGAGAAAACCAAAGGCAAACTAATACTATCTAGGGCAATGGAACAATCGTTTCCCTTTGATGGGTCCCAGTACATAAAAAAATTCCTGGGAACGAAGTAGTGATAGACTGACAAGAGACGGTGCTGCGAAACTAAAAATGGAGCTATGAACAATTTATTCGTATTGCCAAGTCAAACCATTATCCAGCTCCTAAGAATCAATCCACTTGATCAAGATGACAATCGCAATGGACAAGCACGACTGATTTACGACAGTCCAAACAGCTCTTCGGTTCCCATGATTTCAATATGTTCAAGAAAATCTGTCACTTGGACAATAATTAATTAAGAATACTTACTAAGTTGGTTACGGTACAATAGATTTTTAGGACGCAGTGAACACTTTCTTTTGTGAGATAACCCACCAACTTAAAAAAAAAAATAGGTTCATTTTAGGACACCACAAGTTCAGGGAACTCCAAAGCATGATGTGCACCACAACCTCTGACAACTATAAGTTCTGTAATATTAGGGTGGATTCCTTCCAACATATACTTACGGAGAAGAACGATCTGCCAGAAGAAGGGCATCCCTCTTAGGCAATCACATAGTCTGGATACGCAATGTCATAAGACTAGAACCTTCCCAGACAATTTTAATTTTCTCCGGAATTGGACAAGTTGGGAAGCTCTAGAGCTAGTAGGGAGTGCAATAAATTTCAAAGGTTGCAGTGCAGGGAGAGTACATATTTTAACCCCTTTACAGAAAACATTCATACATTCTTCCTTCGAAACCCCTTCTCCCCATTAGCAGGCTAGCTTAAAACACCAAATCCTTTAGCATTTACCATAATCACTTACTTTATTATCCTGAATTTAAAGCATACCCCGACGATGTTGGCTGCTGCATAGAAATACCAGATTCTTCCGATTTTATTTTTTATGTTTCTTAAATTGGGCCTGGTTCGCATATAACCTTAAGTGAGTGTACATATTTTGCAGGGTATTCTGTTTTCTTCAAATTTACAGGACCCTTTAGAAAAATTTTGATTCTTTCCTCGAAGCCCCCTTTTCTCCATCGAGACGCCTGCTTAAAACTCCAATTCCTTACGATTTACTCTAGTCACATGACATTAATATCCTGAGTTTGAATCATAGCCCTATGTTGGCTGTTACCTGGCCCATGGAAGGGGGATTGGTAAGGGGGAAACCCCTCGATCTTGGAGTTTTCTTAGAGGCCCGGTGTTAATACTGTTGGACTACCGGATTATCTAAGAATTGGACTTACTTACATAAGTGAATTAATCTATTCTGAAGAGCATAGAGGTCCGGCAACTTACGTGCTCCAAAGTCGAAATTAATTTCTCTACGGTAAATATTCTAAAATATGATGAGCAGTTCCCACTTGATAAGCAGATGCGTAAAGTTTTTAAGATTTATCACACCCCACATATTACATTAAAGCTATCGGGAAGCCTTTTGCTGAATAGGAGCAATAGCTTGTCAAAAAAAGCCAACGGGTGAACTTCTTTCACGAAGTTTGGGGATGTTAAATTGTTATTTGAAGGACTTTATGAGTCTTTTCGAAAGCTTTAATAAAATTTGTGTACGTTACAGTCCAAGGAGCAAGCCTCTGAGCGGAATAGGTCAAAACGGGTCTGTCTGCTGACTTTGTATGCTTACAAACTGATGTCCACGAACTTTTTGGATGACCTTTCGATGAGTTTAAAAAAGACAGTAAAGCTCGGTACGATAGAGTAAACAAAAGAGCTCATATGTTCCAAAAAACTTAAGAGTTCAGCTACCAGCCAAAATAAAGGATTTATTATTTTTTATCGTATTTCCTTATGCTTTGGACTTAAGATCCTCACACTAGACTTATACTTTCCTGGAGGAAATGTCTTAATGGAAAGAGATTTATCAAGAATGTTACGATCATCTTTAAGACGCTTACATACTTCAGGAGACATATCTATCATGTTTTTGATAAATTTTTTAAAGGATCGCTGAATTTATTATATTGACCTGAAGTTCAAGACCGCAATCTACAAGAAATATGAACAGAAATCGTCACAAATCTTAGACATTACGTGTATTAAGCCAATTTGTAGCAATTTTATATACTAAAGATCGGAAGTTATAAAAAAACAAGGTGCTCCATTCACCCAGCCTTTTAATGCGCTTAACTTCCCAATTTTTTCAAATCTGAAATTGATTTTTTACCGCCGCACGTTTATACTATCCACATAAACATCCAAAATGGAAATTTACATTTAAAAAAAAATCAAAATCTAGGAAGCCATTTTTCTTATGTCAAGCTAACAAATTTTTGTATAGGCCGAATTTTGATGTATTTATTTTAGTTTATTCTCGTATTTTATTCTGTGAGCACGTTTCGTAAGCTACAAGCAAACTGACTAAAATAATTATTTTATTAATTTTATCACGAAAAAAAAGTTTCTAAAAACAAATTGTCTAAAATATTTTTTTTTATTTTTTTATCACGCGCAAAATTAAATTTTTTTTCTAAAACTTTTATTTTTAAATAAAAGACTAAAAAAATCATCATGAAGTCGACTTTGAAGAAAGTTGCTGAAAAAAATAATAAGCTGAATGCGCAGTCCGAGATTTACCACCACAATTGCTGCGCCCATAAGACCTATTCCGTGCAGTTGCGTCCTAACCAAGTCAGCATGGCTTGCCAATGTCCAAGTACCGTGGAAGGTTTTGATGTAGAAGAAAGCGTCTCGGAGGAACTGGTGAAGGAGTTTAAGAATCTTTTAAGCAAATCTAAAGAAAATGTGGAATAAGCGTTTCACGTGTTGCTGCGATGTCGGATGCGGGTTTTTTGAGCATGTCGGAACATCGTTAGCCTAAACTAAGGACTTGGAACTTTTTTCGAAATTAAATGTTGGTAGTCAAGCCCAAAATTGCACACACCGGTCGTTGTCACAAAAAAAAGTGTGCCGTGAATTTAAAAAAAACCAAAAAAAAAACTATTCTGTTCTCTTCACGTTTTATTTAAAATCTGTCTAAATTTCCAAGATAATACTAAAAACAAAAATTGCACCTCAAGTCGTTGTTACAATAAATGTGCCGTGTATTTAAAAACAAAAATCTCTTCATATTTTATTTAAAATCTTTAATTAATTAAATCAACCAGAAGAAATTCTGAAGTTTCCGCAATCAAAACCATGATAAACAAATGGGCCGCAGGAGAACATAGGAGATACTGGTTCTCCCTTCCGGGGCTTCGTCAAGCTTAAATTCTTGTCAAACCTCTGGTTGCGATCTAAACAAAAGGTCTTGGCAGACCTAAAGCTCCTGGTAGCTTACCTTTCTGCCCACCACACTGTTAGATACCATCTACAGAAAATTGGGGTGTTGGGCTCTTCAGAGTGCAGGCTCTGTTTAGAAGACAATGAAACGACCAGACATATTCTCTGTGACTGCCCAGCGCTGATATGGTACAGATCCTGTCATATGGGAAAGGAACGGATTAGTCCCTTCCATCTCAGGTCAATAAAAACAAAAGACCTACTGCTATTCATGCGGAAAGCGGAAAGTCTTTTGCTTTAACTTAAGGGTATGGAACAAATGACCTTTTGGTCACCCCCAAGGAAGCTGACGAGCGGGAAGGCCAATGGAAACCTGACGACATACAATATTAAACGAATTGTCCCTTTTCCAGTCTACTAGCCTCGTCCACTCGTGCCCACCACATGCATTTGGCCGCGGGGCGGTGGGGCATACTTGTCTGTTGTTTCGCCGGGGTGGAGGTGACCGTAGGTTCAGTTCTCTCTGGCTTCAAGCTTATTTCTGGGGTTGGGTGTGAAGGGGCGACTGTAGGTCCAGTGTCCGCTGCGTTCTGCCCCCTTGTAGGGGGGACCTCTCCGACCTCTTTATGTTTTTTATTTTTTGTTGGGATGGTTCACCTGCGCAGAGATCCGCAAGACGCAGGTAAGGCTAATTAATCTAGGTATCCAGATGCTCCGTTTGCGACTGGGCTATTTTTAAAAGGGCCTCCAACCTGGCTGATCATCGGCACGGATCGCATGACACCTTGATCCAGCCCTACACAACCTCTGCTGGTACACAGCCTAACAAACTGTGCCAAATAGAGTCCGGTGTAAAGTTCTTGTAGAAGCCCAAAGCTCCCTGGAGGAGTACTTAAAGGAAAAAAAAAATGCTCTTATAGCTCCTGAAGAAAGTAAATCCCGCCTTTAAGCATTACAAGCCTCTTAACCAATTCCATATGCTCGCTTTAAAGCGCCCAAAAACAACAACAAACAAACATCAATTGTCCATAAGAAAAGGTTGCGTATACGACATGCTGACCGTTGCTGCTCGCTGTATCTGTGTACGCCCGTGTATGTGTGTGTGTATGTGAGTGTTATAGCTCATAATGTCCATGCCCATCCAGTACAGAGCACAACAACAATAGCAACAAAAACATGTGACTACTGGCCGTAGTCCATGGTACGGAGCAATCCTCGACTATGTTGTCAGCGTCGACGTCATCATCGTGCTTCTCGGTTGTGATTTTCAGTCATAAAGCGAAATTACAGTTATAGCTGTGGTCCTGCCAGGCTGCAGGACAACATACACGCTGCTCTGGCAACCCTGGTCAGTGTTAAGGTTAATAAATATAAAACAAAAACAACAAAAAGATAACAAAAAGTCTGTGGCAACAATGGCCACGCAGGTTGCGCTTGTCTCTTTATCAGTCAGTCACTTGTGACTGCGTCTGTGTCGGTGTATGTGTGTGTGTGTGTTTTGGCCATGGCCAACTGTAATGGCTGCCTGCTGTTGGCCATTTTCTAATTTCATTTATTTTTGAGTTAATTAAAGCTGCAATGTGTTTTTGTTGGCGTTACCTGCTGAGTTTTATGTCTTCATCTCTACACGGTCATAAAAATGTGTCATTGAGATTGGGGCAAACGGCAAAAGTCAGATAATTAGAGTGACCAGGTGCCATAAAAAAGCATAGATATAAGTGTGTAGGCATGGTCATAAATAATATATACTATATGTATGTAGAGCAAGCTTATTAAATGCCGATTCACTGATTTGCCACATGGGTAACATTTTTTGCTGGACAAACGCGCAAACGGACAGGCATAGTTGCAGACGGCAGGACATTTATATGGACAACACGTGCCAGGAGGTCGAAGTCATCAGCAGTCGAAATCGTAGTCGTCATCGATGTAGACATGGCAACGACTACTATATGGGTTGCTTATTAAATGAGTGGAAGGAACACAGTGAGAAATGCCTGGGATAGTTTACTTAAGTGGAGTTCGGAAAGGAATGGGAATAAATATCTAGAAAATTAAACTTAAATGTATATGGGCTCGGGATGGCAATAATAAAGAACATAGAGAGGAAACCCGTAGATATTAAACTCAAATGGATATGGTAGAGAGGTGAAAGTGCCGGGGTTTCCGAAAAGAACCCTAGGTGGATGGCCTTTGTCGAATCGACGACGAACTTTTTTCAAAGCTATTTTTTCCTGTTTGTGCTTTTTCTGTTGTCCTATTTTTACTGCAGCCTGGCCCGACGAGTGGGAGAGGGAATGGGATGGATTCACTCGGCTTAGAGTTTTCTCTAGGGTCCGGGGGTAATTACTGCCGTTCTGGGTCCTGCTGTCCCATTTTTACTGCAGCCGGCCCTGATGAGAGGGATGGATTTCCCGGCCTAGAGTTTTCTCTAGGGCCCGGTGTAATTACTGTCAATCTGGGTCCTGGACCCTCCTGGATCTCCTGAACCTCTCTCTTATTCCCTAGTACAAATAAATTCTCTAACTTTTCTTTCTATCTTTCTTAAAGGGAGGGTATTCCGCTTCCGGAACCACCTTCATTTTCATTTTCTTAAACCAATTTCTTCTTCCGCTTTTTGCCCACTCACAAATTCATATTGTGATTGGTATTTTTTTCGCTGTGTAGAAAATTTGAATATATTTAACAGCAGCTGTGACCAGCTTTGATTTGGCTCTGATGATGTGAATGAAGACGATGACGACGACATCGACAACATTGACGACATTGATGACGACAACAGTGACGAGGTTGCCAACTGCCAACTGCTCACGTAATAAGCCGCAAGTCGTAATCGAATAACTTTGGCATGAACTGGTTAACCATTTGGCCAAGGACCCATGGCTGTGGTTGGGACCAAAACTGCTTTTAACCCAATCAATATTAAATTATGATCTGTCACTGCATGCAATGTGAAGCAGCCGCCAAAAGGGTCACAGTCCGGCCGGACGCAAACCAAATGAAGCATTCACTTGGCAAACTACACGGAAAGGAGCAACTGAGACAGCGGTTGGGTGTTGGCGATGTGAGAAGGAGTGGGCCGTAAATATATAGAGCAATTTGCACGTGTCTGTTGCAGACCTCTACGGAAGTTAGCCAAGTGACAAACCACAAAAGGTTTTGACATTAACTTTAAGCACTTTGAGCTGTTCCATACACGCACACACACTCACACGCACACACATGCGGTGCACCGCAAATGTAACTAATTTTGTGGTTATGTCTGCAACAGTTGTCGACAAGGATTGGGGTTTGATTTTGGGGTGTGAAGTCCAGAAACTTGATGATGTATTATTGCTGCATTTGTGGTTGGGATAGCGCTGCATTTGATGCGTCTTATTCGCCACAAATCACAATAAGTTCGTGAGCAGATAAGGCGAGTGGCTTAAGAAAGTTCAAAGCGGTGGAAAGGTGGAAGCTACGCCACAATAATGGATTTGACAGGGAATCGGATTAACAGAAGTGGTTTATTTTTACAACACGAGGTGTATAGCAAGGCAGGTGTTTGCAATTTCATATGAAGAGAAAGAGCTGGATTTAGGTAAAGCTTCAGTGTACAACAATTTGTTTTTGAATTCCTTTATATTGAGAAAAAATTGGGATTTTTATTTTTTTCCAAGCCACATATGCAACAAGAAGTGAGGCTTACAACAGAAAATAAATCTTTAAATTTTTTGCAATTTGAATATAGTATTTATTCTACGGAAGCATTCGTCATTCGCATCACCAGCGAATTGGACTCCGACATCGATAATCGCCTGTTTGATCCGAGCCATTTGCTCGGTGGTAAGAGGTGCAGCGTTTGAGGTGAAACACAGCTTGAATCCCTTGACTGCTGTAGAACAACTTGTTTGACTCGACATGAGTCTTTTTGGGTTTCTTTGTCGCCGTATGTGGCGACTTATCGTCAGATCGGCTTCTCTTGACCAGTGTCGCAGGGGTTGCCGATTTGACGGAAGCTAGAGCTTCTGCTCTGGAGAGTCCTTTGCGAAGAGCAACCCTGAGGAGTCTCTTCCGGGAGCTCAATCTAATAAAGGAAGGCTCTGTCTCCAGACTGAGGGTCTGAAGGGTGGCTCCGATACTGGGCTAGACGACTTCAGCGAAACTACATTCACATTGTCATCTCCGTCAGAGACCAGGAGTTCATCTTCAGAGCTAGAAGCCGATACCTCGAGCTGCCGATGAAAATGCGGTCCTTTCGGTTGAAGGAGTACCTGCTCTTTCTGCACAGATTTCAGGTCGTTGAACCCAAGTCCCTTCCGTACGCCTACGTGCCGCTGGTTGCTGCACATCAGCCGCTGGCTGGCATCCTTAGATCAAGCTTCCGTATATGATGAAGATAGCAAAATATCTTTGGATATCACTTGCTAATAAATTTGTTCACTTCCGCAGCGACCAGGAAGTACTGGATAAGATTGCAGCTTCGAAGAATATGAAGTCCCACAGACCTGAATGTTTAAAACAAAATAAATAGGTCACTTGTTCCGGTAATGTTACTATCCTTCTCAGCTAAGCCAGGTCGTTTCCCTCCTTAGATGAGCTGAATTCGCAAAGATTTGAAGTCCTTATCTTCTGATAAGGTAGTCAGTTAAAACTAGTCTTCAAAACACTCATCCAAAATGTATTGGGCAGATTTGTTGGACGAAAACGTTTTGATACCTGAATATATAGTTTTTTAATCATGATATTCGACAATATCGACAGAAGAGAATAGCCCTGGAGCTGGCTATCGAAGAGCCCTCAGCGAAAACCTCTTAGCCGAAGAACTGGATTGATTCACAGAAAAAATGTTTGTGATACTTTTAGAGATTTTCTTACAAAGCTGAGTCTCCCCTGTCGAAAGAAATGCTGAAAGACCAAAGAAGACTACCAATATTTCTCTGCAGGGTTCTTAGAAATTAATTCTTAAAAAAAGTATATACAAACTGGTGATAAAACTGATGACTACATTAAATTTAATTTATGTTTCTTAAGCTAACTAAAACTTCTTTTAAGTATCAAACTATTCTAACATGGCATTAAGAGCTGCCAGCAACACCTTAAATAGCAGTTCGAACTTTAAGGTGAATCCATAAAATTATTGCATACCACAAATCTTTAAAGCTCCAAAATATTTTCAATTAATGTATCAACTCTAATAGATGGAATGACTTAACATATTAGGCCAACTGTTTCTTTCGAAGTCTTTACGAAAGCCGGAATAGGCCTGCCGGGAATACTTTCAATATTAAAATTATACAAAATTAAATTCAAATTAAAGCTTATCACTGGGATGCTGGGATGCAGCCTTTGTGGCTAAGATTTTTTAGGTGATTTACTTAGAGTTTTCATCTCTTTATGCAGAATCTATCCAAGCACTTTGGTTTTACAGCTGCTTGGCAACCCTGCAGCCAACATGAATTCAAAGCAATACCTTCGGCTAAATTTTGTTTTTAAAGAAGAAGTATAAACGGAATAGACATTAATTCAATTCAGTTAATGGAAAGCCATCTCTCTTATTTATGATTTTCTTTATGGGAGGAAGGAAGAGAGTTTCCTTAAATCTCAGCATTCAGTTTCTTCTTATTAAACATGAAGGAGCCTTCTCTGAGCAAGATAAATGAATGAGCAGTTGTAAATGAAGATACTTTGCGCCGTAAGGAGCTGTATTTTATTTACATGAAGCCATAGCGACTTTAGTAGCTTATAGAGGATTTGCAGCTGGTCTGATCCTAGCGATCGAAGGTTGGTCAATGGCTTTAAATAATTATATTTTTCGTGTTGACACGTCCTTTATTGATAAAGAGCTCGAAAACACATGGGTCATGTCTCGTAAGTCTCTAAAATAACAACGAAACAGCGTTATTAATATAACATCTAATGATTGTTTCCTTAGGGCAAGCTATAAAATAGATAAGCAAAACTATGTGCAGTGTTCTGAGCTCCATTCCGAAGTTGCGAAGGAATTTGTATACTTGGGAACCAGTATTAACGACAAAAAAAATTACGTCCGCATGGAAATACGTCGACGTGACTAACGGATTAATCTTGGTCAACTGGTAGTGTACTTTGCTCTAAGAAAGGAATTCAAGAGTAAAACCTCTCTCTCGACACACGAAAATAACCCTTCTGCAAGTCCTTCATTATTCCAGTGCTTCTCTACGGCTTTGAAGCATGGAAATTATCATTGTTCCGATAAGGGGCTTTCGAGAGAAAAATCTTCCAAAGTATCTTCATTCAGCTTCATACCCAGCCTCATGCAATGACCCAAAGAGGTGCACTTCCTTCATTCATGACGTTTGGAACTGAGAGGGTGAGGCTCGGACCTGAGTATCCCCCAAAGGAATCCAATCAATCAACAAGCGTCCATATTCTGTCTTACACTCTTGAATTAAATTGATGTGTAGTATATTAAAGTGTACCTTAAAGTCGAGCTCTTTGTACTTCAGTTGGTCCAATAATTTTTGCTATCGGATTTCTCGCGCAGCTGCTGTGGCTAGCAAACAACAAAAAGTCAATCTATGATATGGCAAGGCTATACCATGTCCGGCGTTTGCATATGCACTGATGCATAACCCACACCCGGAACCCACAACCGGCACCCACACCCCACAAACATACCCACACTTAAAGAGACTGAGAGTGATGTGTTTCGAATTTTGCCACATAATGCGGGCAACCCGAACTCAAAGTGAATCCCTAGTCCAGCGTAGTTGTTGTCGCTTTGTCGCATGGCTCGACTGACCCGTCTGACCCGACTTTAGCTTTAACACTAAGCTCTCCTATGCAGGTTCCGGAAAATTGCAATAATATTGTCACATACGGCAGCATGGACAGAGAGCAGCAGCAGCAGACCAGCGTTTACTTTGTCATGGTTTTGATGCGACGCTTGCCAGGATTCTCGCTCTCTCCGATGTTTCCATTTTAACAAAGTTCAATGTTAATTTTAGACATTTACCTGAGCTAATATTGCCAGACGAAACACACACAGACACACATGGATACCTCTATACATATATTGGCATACAGCTGTATGAGTTTCTAAGCGCTGCATAGAGCCTGTTTATCGTTTGGTACGCTTGGATTCCTGGCTCCTGGCCAGCGGCATCCATTGTGCAATATGCGATGGCTGCTGTTATTTTACTGTTACCACAGTTGTTGGTTTTCCTGCCCAGTTGGCAACCCCAAACTCCGTTTGCTCCGTCCCATCACTAGCAAACTATCTGGTCGTCCCACTCTGGCACACTATCACCGTCCCACTCTGACGGCAGCACGCAATGTTGTTTTTTCTGATGTCGTTTGTTATTGTTCGAAATTGCGCCATCAGGAATATGCACAGGTGCATTTTAGCACAATAAAAACGTAATTGCTACCAATTTAATGTTCCTACACATGCACATAGATTGAGTGAGGGGGTGGAGGGAGAGGGTTAGCGTGAAAGGGCTATAATGAGAGAGAGAGAGAGAGAGAGAGAGCCCACACGATATTGCATGCTTGCGGTAAAAGTCCAGTACGGGGTGATGCCATCAAGTCAAATTTCATATGCCACATTTCATCACAAATTCTCATATTGTTACACTGAGAGAAATACAGTGGCAACAATCGTTTCAAGTTTAAATGAGATGCTTAGACTTTAAGGGAATAAACTTTTGGTCTAAGCAGCCCCGTCCAAAAGAGTGGTGAAAAGGGGAATGCCCCCAGGCCCAGAGATAATCTTCATCCCATTTGCAACTGTTTAGGGTGTAGTTAATGTTTTAGGAAGCAGTCAAATTTTTACGTACTTTGCTGACACACTAAGACTATGACCGACTGATTGTGTTCAGAGGCTTAGCAGGTTTACAGACACAATCTGTAACTCTTTAAGGTATTCATATACGACACAATTTTTAGCTAAAAGTTTTATCGATGCTAAAAAACAGCACTTTAAATCGACGGTTATAATAAAGAGTAGGACAACCTTTAAATCTCTGCGTAAAGACTTTATGTATTAATTCAGGATATGTCACATTCAAGGAAAACAGATAGTAATTTAGACAAAGTGTGAAACATTTGTTAGCTTTTTTTTTTGAAATTTAATGATTATTTTTCTCATAGTAAGAAAAACTTTAAACTTCGTTTAGAAGAATAAAGTAGTCGTATAAATTGCAAAACTCAATATTCAAACAAAAAAGGAACTTTTATATCTATCAATAGAAGAAATTGTAGTTTCTGTAATTATTTAATGCAAAATAAGTGTTTCATCATAGAACACTCATGGGATCAAGCATGCAGTCTAATAAGAATACACCGTGGAGGAGATCTATCGGCGTCCGCTAACAAAGACGCACCAACTGCATCTCGGTACGGACGTTGGGACCTGAATAGCAGAAGGAACGATCATAAGCTAATGGCAGCTCGTGATTTACAAGTCCGCAATGAATACCGTGTTCTTTGCATACAGGTAAAAAAATCCGCCATACGCAGCAATCGCAGAAAGCGCAGCCGGTAAAACTAACATCCCACAACCTAAAAAAATAAATCTGTAAATCTACTTCTTTCTATGGCGCAACAAACCCGATGTTAGGCCTACGGTCGTCTCCATTCTTCCAGAAGTGCCAACGATTCAGTAGACAGAGCAGCGATATGGCGGGCATTAGCGAGGAAAGGAGTGCCAGTCAACATCGTATCGATAGTAAAGCGATGTACGAAGACGCGGATTTGGCGGTACTACTACACCTTTCCAAACAAGCACCGGTGTTTGGCAAGGATGCCCCCAGCTCACCACTACTATTCAATATAGTAGTTGACGAGGTTATGAGAGATGTATGCAGGTCTATGTGTGGGATTACGTGGAGTCTCATCCGTCATTTGAAAGCCCTGGATTACGCGGACGACATTTGTCTCATACTCTTATAAACTAAGTGATATCCAAGCCAAGGTGAATAATCCCGAGATCCTTGAGAGCAAAACAAAGGCGATGCCATTTCGACTATTTGTCGATAGTTTCTCGTTAATTGGCACAACAATCTCCACCAGTGGTGGTATGGATGAGGATACAGAGAACCGTCTAAGCATAGCACGATCAGCGTTTGGACGATTGTTTTCGCATATGGAGAAACCAGAAAATAAACAGAAGAACAAAACTGAGGATCTTCAATGCAGCGAGACGTGGCTGGCTCCGCAGGTAATGATATCAAAAGTACAATCATTCGTCAAACAAGTGCCATAGAATTATATTCGGGATATTCTGATAGGATATGGAGCGCGGAACTATGGCACTACACTAGTGAAGTTCCTCTCTGCACCCAGATAAGAACACACAAGTGGCGTTGGATTGGCCATGCTCTTAGAAAATACCGAAGCAGCATCGTCAGGATGTGGAATGGAACCCCCAAGAAAACTGACGAGCGGGAAGGCCAAAGGCAACCTGACGACATACAATATTAAACGAATTATCCCTACACATCAGCTGAGACGCAGCAAAGCAAACGCGCCAAACAGAGTCCGGTGGAAAGTTCTTGTTGAAGCCCGAAGCTCCCTGGAGGAGCATAAAAAGTGTCAACAAAATTACACAATATAGTATATTATACAATAAACTATGTATAAAAAGTAAGAATATATTAGATTTTAAGAAATACTAAAATTTAATTAATATAACAAATATATCTTATATATAAAATTCTCGTGTCACAATGTTATGTTCCTGTGAAGCTTATAGACTCACGAACGGCTGAACCGATTTGGCTAATTTTGGTCTTGAAATGTTCGTGGAAGTCCAAGGATGGTTTAAGGTTGAGAAAATATAACAAAATTGCGACGAAAATACTAAAAAGGACAATTTGATTTTCCAATACATTTTTTTGTTTTAATTTAGGTTGGCATTGTGTACATTGTCAGATTAACTAATATTTTGTAGTTAATTGTTTTTGTCGAAAGGAAACACAAAAATTATAAACGATATAAATTTTATTTTATTGAGCCACATAAAATTTCATGAGAATCGGTCCAGCCGTTTCGGAGGAGTATGGTAACTAACATTGTGAAACTAGAATTTTATATATGTATATGAAGAAACTTATGTTTTACGAGCTATGGGTGTTCTCATGAACGAGTCGATGAATTTCAAATCTGATTTTTGCGTATGTTACAGGTCAATGCGGAAGTTTTAAGCCTATTGCGATATGTTTGTGTGAATTGGTTCGTTAGATATACGCATTTTTGTAAATATTGGTTTTCGTGTGAACACACTCCTCCGAAACGGCTAGACCGATTCTCATGAAATTTTGTGTGCTTATTGGGCAGGTCTGAATCGGCCAACATCTATTTTTCGTACCCCTAAGATATAAGGGTTGCCACTCCTAACATTCCTGGCAAATCAAATGAATTTAAAAGCTCGGTAGGATAATTTACAATATCATCAATTTTAGAAATTAATATGGATTTAGTCATTCCTTTCCAAGAAAGTTTTCTTAAGAAGAAAGGAATTCTGCAATTTTTGCTTACAATTCATGTTTTGATTTCTGTATAAAATACATATGATCAGATCAATATTTGCACATAATGCAATTTCGTGAATTCGCCACAAAAATAAATCATTGGAAGAAAATAAAGATCTAGACGAGCGAGCGAAGCGAGCGTGCCGGAGGCCGGCTAGTAATTTTAAGCCCCGACGCAAAAAGAGGGGTGTTATAAGTTTGACGTGTCTGTTTGTTTGTCTGTTTGTTTGTCTGTTTGTTTGTCTGTCTGTCTATGGCATCGTAGCTCCCGAAAGCATGCAGTGATTTCAATTTATTTTTGTATTTTAAAGGTGACTTATGTGCGAGTGTTGTTAGACATGTTTGATGAAAATCGGTTGAGCCGTTTAAAAGTTGTGGGGAGTGAAAGTGGGGAGAAAAACATCAACTTTGTCCGATTGGATTAAAATTTGGTCCTATTGTAGCTGACGACGCCACTGATTCGAATCTGAAGTTATTTTTGCTCTATCTCTTCTCGTTTAGAAGTTATGGCCATTTGAAACTAAAAACATAGACTTTGTCCGATTGGCTTAAAATTTGTCTGTCTGACTGTCTGTCTGTGGCATCATAACTCCCGAACGCATGCAGTGATTTCAATTTAGTTTTTTTGTTTTAAAGGTGACTTATGTGCGAGTGTTCCTAGACATGTTTAATGAAAATCGGTTGAGCCGTTTAAAAGTTGTGGGGAGTGAAAGTGGGGAGAATGCGAAAAAAAAAGAAAACGAGCTTGACCTTAAATGTAATCTATACCTTAACAAGAATCTAAATTATAGTAAGTATATTATAATATACTAAAGTCTAACTTAACCTAACGTACCTATAAAAAGTATGAAATAAAAATTAAATTAAAAATTTAAAAAACCCCCGAACTTAAGTAATTTTCATTTAAAAAGTAAAAAATAATAAAAGAAACTTAATGTTAAAGTACCTAAGAATCTATTAATAATTCTAAAAAAATACGTCTCGTTGGGGGAATAAATATTTACATATCAAAAATATTGTAAAAAAACAACAAAAAAGACTTGGCTCCACTGATTATCAAATCTGGGACTATACCCGAATTTAAGAGGCTTGAGGTCAGTACTCTACTAACTCAGCTACCCTTATGCCATCCATTCCCTAAAAAATGTTGTGGTCTACTTAATACTCTTACGCATGCACAATCACCATACCTTACAACTGATACTTGATGATTTTTCTCTTATATCAGTCTAAGTACCATGAAACCAACTTTGTGGCTATAATGCTCAAAACTCACTCCTCATATAGAGAACCTTTTTCCCCACAGTGTATTTAGGGCCAACAGGCAGAGTATCCTTCATTCATTCTTTCATGCAAGTTTATTAACACAAATTGTTGTTGTTGTTGCCATCCTGGTGCTTCCATGACATATGACTTGTATTTGTTGTTGTACAATGTTCGGATGGTCTTATTAAAAATAAATTGCAACATTTTGCAGCACTTTATTTTTAAGCAATTTTCCTTTTGCACACATTCAAAATTAGCTTAACTTTTGATTAATGTGCTCCTTAAGCAGTTTCTATATATATATATACAGTACATATATATATTTATATATGTACAGTCAGCTGGCAGCAAAAGTCGCTAAAACGACAAACGAGTGGAAACCCTTTTCAGGACAACAGCAAATAAAAAAAAGTAAACCCAAAAATAATTTGGAGCTTTTGGCAGCATTTCAAATCGAAGTCGACCGCTCGTTTTTCTTAACTTGCCACTTGCCACACCTCACACTTTTTTTTATTTTCTGGTTTTTTCTGTGTCCGTGTTGCGCTTTGCGCCTAATTAAATTTGGCATAAGTCCCTTTTTTTTTTGAGGATACCCAAACAATTCTATGGGTAAACAGAAAGCAGTCAAATGACCAAAGAAAAAGAAAGAAATTACAAATTGGCAACTTTATAAGTAGGTCCATAAAAAAAAACAAAGCGGCGACTACATTTTGGGTTGCCTTTTAAATATTTTCAAAATTGAAAGCCAATTAATCACAGACACATCCTCAATTGCCAGGACACAGTAGATATAACAGACACAAGTTACAATACTCAAGGCGTCGCCCCGAGCCGAGGGGGGCTACGTGAGTTGCGTCTTTTGGTGGATACTACAAAAGGAATTTGCATGCGGCAAAAGTTAAATAAACATTAAGTTCCAAATGCCTTAAAAAAGAATGAGAAAAAATAAAAAAAATAAATTCTTGGCATCGGTGGAACCCGAAAAGGGCGTACTAAATGGACATTTATTTATTTAACCAAGTTTCATTAGTCATTGATGCGGGCAGCGGGTAGGGAAAAGCGCTTTAAAGGCGAAACAAAATTTTAAATATAAAAAATAAAATGAAAAACAATTAGGCAGCGTCCAGTTACAGTCCGTGCAAAGTTAACACCAATAAAATGTAGTTGAAAGCCCCCAACTTGTGCCAGTCCGTAGTAGCCCGATTCCCTTCGGGCTGTGGTCTCAACTCCGGCTACGACTACGGCTTTGGCTTTGGCCACAAACTTTAGCTCAGAGTCGTCCCTGGCTATGGCAGCGTCTAAAGTTTCCTTTTCTACTGGCGGAGTTTTTAGCAATGTAAATCCAATCCGGCGTGCAGCCATCATGCGGTTAACACTTCGTATGACATAAATTACGAAAGTTTTCGCATACTTTTTCACACACACATACATACACACTCATACGCAGCAGCCCTGGTGTTAGTAGAACCCTTTCGTATGAAGTACAGTGGGAACTGGTAATAAAGTACTTGAAGCAACTGCTTTACAGGCTAAAAATGCAAATATTTACACTGGATCAAGGGATTTATTGTGAAAACGAAATCTTAAGTATATTGAGATTTTTCTTTTTTAGGGTAGATTTATGGTTCATAAATTGAAATTTATGAAACTCTTAATTTTTTCATTTAATTTGAAGTTGAGTTTAAAAAGAAAACACATTATTGGTAATAAATTATATATAAGATAAGGTTGGAAAAAATTTTGTATAACCTTTAGAAACAAAAAAAAAATAATAATTCGTCTTGAATATCAGCTTGAATATTCAGCTAAGGTCATCTTGTTTTAATCACAAAAAAAGTTATACAATTTGATGGATGTTATTTGAAAAACATTTTCTGCCTTTTGGGTCCAAGATAGAAACCACTGGAGAGAAATAATTTCCGCGGCCATGAACGTTAACCGATGGCAATGGCCAAATAGATAAATAGATCGGCTTTTATGCTTGAAATAGTTTTAAAAATAGAATCATACTAATACTAAACCATTAAAGGACTGAACGGACTAATTGCTCCGGCTGCAAAACTATTTATAAAGTACAGTTAAAAAGGGATTGTCCAGGAAAAAATTGCATTCAACTCCAAATTATCCATTGTAATTCTAATAGAAGATAATGAGAATATTCATCTTTACTTACCTACTGCTCTATTCCTCTCACAGGAAAGTATTGGGCCTTCCAATAGCAAATAATTGAAATATTCATCTTTAGTCAATTACGAACTAATGCTTATACATATCTCCTTAGTTTTCGTTTTCAAAAAATTATCATCTCACTTTATCCAACTTTTGTAAAAAGTTTAATTTAAAATTCGGTCCATCTTTAGATTTTGCATACAATTTTCATTGTAAGAACGTTATGAAAAATCTTTACGAATATATAAATTCTGAAATAAATGAAGCGAGTCAGTTTTGAAACCCATCTTTCGATTTCGAGTAATTTTCAATCCTGTCAAGTGTGTGTATAATAGAAATTTTTTTGGTCCAGAAACTCGTCGAAATTGACCTCGTAAGTTTTTTTTTAAATATTTCCATTTTTTATCGATTAATCAATAAACGTATATTTTTGAGCATCTCTTTTTAAATACCTATATAGTAAATGGGTAAATGGATTTAAATTATTCATTTTCAATTAAAAAGAAAAATATTAAAAAGTTAGTTCCTTATTGTTTTTAATTACAAAAAATGATTTCTACTTTTATAAAACAAAATTCTGTATTCCATAATAATTAAGTTTTTTTTTGTTGCCATTGTTTTCCTTAACATTTAATATTCATGTCTAACTACCTTAAAATTATTAATTTCTTTTTTTTAAGTTTCTCAGTTATAAAGATATTATATCTCAACTCAGATTCACTATTTTTTTTTATTGTTTAATTATTTTTTTTAAACCTTTCACATTTACAAACTAAAAACATTTTTCTAATTGCACGAGTTCACTGCGAAAATACATCGATAACTCTGATTAGTGATGGCATTTTCAAGGATCATCATAGAACTTAGCGTATTATTATAGTGACAAGTAAGTGTATATCGACAATATGTTAAGATATTAAGGTAAAACTAACAACATTTAAAATTACATAGATATTATAATAGGGTAAAGGATCAAAAATTGACCCCTAGGAATGATCAATGTCAATTGTACCAAGTCTTGGTTTTTGGAAAATATACAGATTTATTATATTAAAACATCAAGACATTCTAAATATGTCACAAAAGTTCTAAATATTTTTTTCCTACATAGCTTGAAAAATAATCAGAATTTACATCGATAAGATCAATTTTAAAGAGCTATGGAATTTATTTTCGAACATATCTAACGCTCTTAAAAATATCTTATAGGATGAATGGATTATGAATAGACAATTAAGATGTATTTATTTTGAAATATGTCTAGGTTAGGTTAGGTTGAAAAGGCCGCTGGCTTCAAAAACCAGCTCACTTCGGCCTGGAAAAGCCCGTTTTATTGGAACATGTCTAACGCTTAAATATATCTTATAAGATGAAGTGATTATGAATGGAAAAATGAAATTTCTGTATTAATAACAGATTTCTCTAGGTCTGAAATTTCGTAAGAAATGTGTGAACTAGCATAATTACAAAAATTAATTTCACTATTTTTGTAGCCTATGAAGATATACTCTACTCTATCGCCTCTCCTGGTGCATAAAAACGTAACATCAGGTTTGTCTCATTTTTAAACCTTTCATTGTTTTTGATCAATCTATACGATAAATTTTAATATCTCTTTTTTTCATTAATTTTTTTTTTTTGCTTGCTCAGCCATACAGATTTTCCGATCTTCGTCAGTTAGTACGCACCGATAATCAATTTTAACGATAAATCTGATTTTCTATTCTTTTCATATATCCTTAATAATGCGGATCTGCCGATATTCATCAGTAAGACTTCACCAATATACAAAATCGACCCCTAGAGGTCGCAAAAAATTATTTTTTCTTTATAATTCAATTTACAAAATTTTTGTTGTTGCATTTCGCTAGGCCCCACTGTACTGTTCGGCATGCATTGCTCTGGCCATATTCTTTTCATAAAATAATGTTTTTGCCAGCGTGCTGCAAAATGGCTTTCAACAAGCCGTGCTACCGCACCAGTCCCCTCGAGCCACAGCTGTAACACTTCCGCATCCTCAGCTGCTAAGACAAAGCCGCAGGCAAGGGGAGGCGTTTGGAGGCAGTCAACAGTCAGTCGACTGGCGTGTGAAGTGCGTCTGCCTTTCTTTTTGGCTTTTGGAACAGCAGCATTTCAAAAAAAGCTTAAAAGTTTGCCTAAGATAAAAGAAATATATAAATATATATATATACAATATGTATATATGTATACATATGTATATATAAAGGCACACCCATAAGCATTTTACTGCTGGAATAGATCTGGAATAGCTGCTGACTTGGTTGGCTTGAATCACTTGGTGCGTGCCTACTGCGCATTTATGAGCCTGGCTAAAAGCTTGGGGCCCTCAACAGCAATAGCAACAAAAGTTTGCCCTTCTACTCCTTATAGGACTAGGTCCTTGAGCGTATGTGTGTGTGAACGCACACACTTAACACTTTGCACACGCATAAATGTCGCATAAAGTTAACAGCGCATAGAAAAATGGAAATTTTTATTAGATTTCGAATTTTTATTTTTTTGTAAAATGTTTATAGACACAATACTTACAGACAGATCGGTTTCTAAAAGCTGAATTTAAGGCAGGATATGTGTCTATATATCTATATGTGTGTGACTGTGTGTGTGTGATGCAAATTGTTATAAGCTATACTAACTTTTTGCTAAAAATTTATAAATTCTTTTGGTATTTGCATGCTGAATAAAACGATGTGCTCAGACTGTTAGTGATGGGAAACTTGTGAGCGCATTATCGATAGATAATAGAGTTTTAGAATTTCAGAAGAAATTTAAAATATTGCTTTATGGAGATTGCATAAGGTTGTAGCTGATTTCACTGGCTATCGCTTTGGCTGACATCAGCTCTGAAGATTTTTAATGCATTAGCGATCAATAAGGCGATTCTCCCCCTGCAGAATACGCTGGTAGGAAACTTGCGATAAAAAACTTTTTTATATTTGTTTATATGAAGGTAAAATTATCAATTTATGAATATTTACAATTACAAAAATTCACAAGGGCCCTCAATAAGGATTCAGGGAGTTTTGGGTTTTCTCGCGTAGCAAGTGCTCCATCTCTATCTGTCAAGGGTTTATACTATACACACTGCTAACGCGGAAAATTTTTGAAAACTCAGAAATTTTCTAAGTTAAGCTCAGCTAATTTAATTGAGCTTTGGACTAAGTCTTAAACAGTCTAAATAATCAGTATAAAGCTGTTTTTATTTCGAAATTATATAGGATTAGCGTAGTTCTAACTTTTTCTCAGACAAGTTTTTTAATAACTATTGGTATCTCTTAACAGGTTAGTACATAACTTGTCATTTGGGGAAATGTTAAAATTCTAGGTATTTCTAAAGCATATGACTATAGTTTTATTGAGTTCGTGCACTAAGTTTTAAATAGTGTAAATTACACGAGCTTACAAATATATGGGTCATCGGGTGAACTTTTGTAAAAAAGTGTTTTTGTATCGACATAAAAGATGATTAGAATAAAAGGTATCGATGTGCTCTTTCCAGTGACAAGTATATACTATACAGGTTAAGTAAAAATTATCGAAGTACACTTTTTATCGACTGTGGTTTTATTTTTTATGTCGATACAAAATTTTACTTACGAGATATTACCGAAAAACTAAATCAAGTTCCAAAAAACATGGTTTTTCGCAAACTGTGCCTAAGAAAAAAAAAATTGACTTTTTTTTGTTTCTCGACCCAAAATTAGGCTAAAAAACACTTTTTTACGAAGGTTAATTTTTCGTGTAAACTAGTGTTATTAGTAAAAGAATAAAAATCTGTTTTTTCTTAATTATTCAGGATTAACGTAATTCTTGTTTTTTTCTCAAAAATTGTTTTTTGTATAGCTTGTAATGAACAATAATGTTTTTTTAAAGGAGTTACTGAAGTCTTGAATTTTCCGTTAGGATACGGAAATCTTACTAGTTCGAGAAAGAAAGATTTACAGAAAAACTACGTTTTTTTTCAAGAATTAAATTTTTCGATACGTACATTTTCAAGGCTCAGATAAAAACGTCTAATTAACGAAAAATTATTAAATCTTTCTTCTTCTTTTTGAAGTTAAATTAAAAAAAAGTACATGATTTGGTAAAATAGTTTTTTAGAAGTCTTGGTAACCTTGACAATACTTTAAATAAAAGTCTACTTCGAGATAATAGCTCGAGCGCTAAATCTTTCAAGGTACAATAAATATCCGTAGCTTCAAGTGTACGGCTCTGATCTCTGATCTAAAACTCTTTTGACACTTTTTAATATCAAAATATAACATAAACATGTGGTAAAGTCGAGGCAATGCCCGACAGCGGAATACCCTATTCCTTTTCTCGCGAAATATTTTTTTCTGCATATTCCTAATAAGAACTTTCCAATTGGAATTAATTTTTTTTTGGTGTAATTCGATATTTATACCTATAAGCTCCGTAAATTTGTACCGATTGTAATGAAACTCAAAAGTTTAAATTTAAATTATATGGGGTAAGTTGATTCAAGTTGATATGTTGAGGGGTTTAGGAGAAAACACGGTAAATCGATTGCGGGGTGTGGAGGGTTTGAATTTGATAATTAGAGCTACATGAATCATAATTTGTGATTCGAGGTCATTAGGTAGAGTCAAATATTGACGCAGTTTGTTATTTTTGACTATAGCTTATGCTGTATTTGTCCGATTTTGTTCATTTTTTTGAAACACAGTTGCGCAAAACCGTATCGCATGACTCTGTTAAATTTCAGATGAAAATATTATCCGGTGTTGCCGAGAACCTCCAAAAATCTACTGTGTGGGAAAGGGAAGATATTGACATGATTCAACAAACTTCATCTTCTCAGGAAATAAATTTGGTGCTTCAAACTCCCTAGTGTCCGAGATCTAGGCTACCCGAGGTTATGATAAGCATTTTAGTATAAAGGACTTGAATTCTGCCGCGCCTCCTTCTGTCCGATTCATACATTGCATAAATCTAGTATCCCCTTTGTAATTTTAAATTCAGCGTATAAATATAACAGCAAGTTTCCATTGAAACCAACTAATGTGTTTTCAAAAGGTACCTGGAAATAAATTATTCCACCATTATAATCCACATATTTTTAAAATAGTTGATAGAGTGTTAAGATTATTGTAAATCAATGACCCACAATTAGTTTGCAATTTTAATAGCACTGGTTGTCACAATTATTTTTTTTTATTAATTTGGTATTATATTATTAAAAAAAATAATTTAAGCAAATGAGATATTTGATCTAAAAAGCTCAGTAATCACTTTTTATCATCACATCTTTCGTTTTTTGTGTTAAAAGTGACCCCATTAATTTTTATTGGAAATGCATCATTTAATGCAACTAATTAAAAAATCGTTTTGTGAGCAAGGTTCATGTTTTTATATTAACCTACAAAATAAATCAGTTTTTTCTCATCTTGAATAAAATATAATTGTTGCAAAAAATCGATTTATTTCATATTAACACCAAACTAAAGAGTGTAAAAACACGTGTAAAAACAAAAAAAAAAATGTTGGCATATTTAATTAGCTAAAAAAAATAAATAATTTTTTGTCCACTTAGAATTAAAAAAATGATGACAAAATGTTGAGTAATTTAGTCACAATTAAATAAAAACGAAAAACTGGTTTTTATCCGGGTTAAGTTTAAAATCAGAAATTTTGCGAAAAAATTTATTAGCCCTCTGAATCTAACTGTATCTACAGAGTATCTCGTTTATACACTCGAAGTGTAACCAATTAAAAAGGCCATAAATTCATTTTGGAAAATTACCTTTACTCAATTCAAGGTACAAAATGTGTAAAAATAATACGAAATTTAGAAACAATTTACTTTCGCTCAATATGGCCACCTTTTGCATTCACTATGGCCTTGAGACGGTCCACTCGTGGACAATGGCTTTTTTCAGCGCCTCGAGACTGTTGTATCTTTTAGTTTGGACCTTGTCTCTCCAAAATGGCCCAAAGAGAATAATCCATCGGATTCGCGTCTGGTGAATTCGAGAGCCATTGTGTGGACGTTATGAAGTTCGGAACGTTGTTTTTCAGCCATTCTTGGTTCACTCGAGCTTTGTGAGACGGTGCCGAGTCCTGTTGAAACGTCCATGGTCTGCCACCGAAATGTTTGTCTGCCCACGGCTTCAAAGCAACCTCCAGAATACTTTCCCGATAATATTGCGCATTAACCTTGACGCCAGGCTCGATGAAAACGATTGGAGAGCGCCCATCTGCGGTTACAGCGGCCCAAACCATTATCTGTGGCGGGTGCGCCTCCTGGTGGCCAATCGATGACTCAAATTCTCGTATGAACGGTCCCTCAAGTAAACCCTATCGTTTTGAGAGTTTACGAATTGCTCAATTGTAAAAATTTTCTCGTCAGAAAACACAATGTTCGGCAATTGACAGCTTTCGGCCAAGCGAAGCAACTCCTTCGCTCTCTCAAGTCTGACTTGTTGCTGCTTCGGTGTGAGATCATGTGCCTTTTGGATCTTGTTAGGCTTGACCTTGAGATCATTTTTCAGTATGCGACGGATGCTACGGTCAGATATTTTCAGTTCTTTCGCCATTTGATTGGCATTTCGTCGGGGATTTCACTCAAGTCGCTTCTTCACTTTTTGAACCATCTCACGTGACGTTGCAGTCTTTTGATGACCACCTCCACGTTTTGCGATGCTACCAGTATCATTGTAACGAGTTATGGTGCGATAAACGAAAACTTTATTTACTTTAAGGTGTTCGAGATCACGAACAATCGCTAGTTGTGATTTTCCAGCTAAATATAATACAACTACACTATTACTTTTGAAATCCATTACTGATTTTTTTTTCGCGTTTACTCACGGCAAAATGGTTTCGTACGCTTGTAAACAATACTCTAAACTGTCATTTAGCTAACTTACAGACAGCTGATGCCCGTGCGTCAGCAGCGCGAGCGGTCTGAACACTTCGAGTGCCGGACCCTGTAATTAGAACCGTCTAGAGGTCCCAGTCGTGACTATCAATAGGACCTAAGCTCACTGCTCTTAAATATTTACTTTATATTTAGTAACCTTTTCATATTTTATTTATTTTTTTTAATTTTGGTTGCGCTTTGAAAAATCTTGGATGTGTTAATCTCCCCCTGTCGATAAGCCTGCTGAAAATGATTAGGTTAGGTTACACCGGTTAACCCATGGGGGGAGTCAAACATAGTTTGCTTAGCTCTTAGTGGAACCAAAATGATTCACTTGACTTTGGATTCCAAAAGTAAATCGAGTTTTAACATAGCAACCTAATCCAAGTCCAAATTCGTAACACTTTCCAATTAACATTCGCTTACATCCATCCCTATACACTTCTCATCCAAACCTTTTGCTCCATTTATTTCCATTTCTTTGCTACTTTTTGTCACAAAACACAGTTGTTATCCGTTTATTTAATAGAGTGTATATTGTTTACTAAATTTAGTTTCCGCCCCTTTGCACATCTTTATATTGTCGATATTGTTTTACAGCTATTTATTCTCATTTTCATCACTCTCCACAGCTCTGCATTGTTCCACAAATCCTTCCTCCCCTCCGCATACTTTGTGCGTTTTTATAGTTTTTCATTATTTGGCTACGGCTTATCTCTGGGGAGAATTATAAAAAGAATAATATAATATGTACTATGCATGGAGCAGCATCTGGGGATGTCTCGTCGCAGGTCGGAAGCCAATGCCCAACAACAACAAACATCGATTGGGGTTCTGCTCCGCTCCCTCGCCCGCTCCGACAGGTGCGTGAGTCTCGGTTGTCGTTCTGACATTGCTCTAAAATGGAAATTTGCTACCGCTTATTTATTTTTTTTTTCTCTTGTTTTCTGCACTGTTTTTGTGGAGTGAAAGAGCATATTGGATTTGTGGAAGAAAATGTAACATGAACTAGAGCTAGGAGGAAAAGGGAGAGATATTTGAGGTTTACTCTAACATTTTTGAGAAACTGTTCTCTTTTTTTTATAATGGGTAATAATTTCACTCATATCGGTGAAAATCTTCGGAGCTTTTGGGCAACCATTTTTGGATGATGAACCCAATAAAAAGCAGTCGATTAGTAAATATTTTTTTTACAGTCATATTTCGGTATAGCGAACTCGGACGAAAGCTGGAAATTGCTGCTTTATATAGAAAATGTCGATGGGAGGTTCACCGACATTGAGTTGCTTGGATGGAGTCCATCAAGAAGCAGAGAGCTTAGGACTAAGATGTTGGAGAACACAACCCCGAGATTCCGATGAATGGAAGCGAAAAATAGGCATATTCCCCACTAGGGTTGTCTCGCCAATTATATTGATATTCAATATTATTGGGTATTGAATTTCCATATCAAAAAAGCTTGGTACTTAATGAAAATTTTTATAAGGAGGTCGTCATAGCAAAATCCCCTTGCATTTGTAAAAAATCAAATACTCGTATACCCAAATATATCCAATATTTTTAAGCTCATCAACTTCATCTGATGAAATCAGTTTAAACATTTGAACGGACAGGTTGTTTCAATTTGTTCCATTACCAAGAGGGAAGAGAATGAGAGATTTTCCAGTCAAGGTGGAAAGAAAGAGATCTCTAAGGAACTAGATTGGAGTTGGCAAGTCACTTCTCTTGTTTGTTCTGGTATATATATAAGGTACAAAAAAGAAAAGGTACCAAAGGTCTTTGCTTACAGACACCCGAGATAAAAGACTTCTCGACTACTAGTTCTGGTATAAGAGGGTGATCCCATAAGCACTTAGCCTTACTATCCAATGGCACTATTATTCAAAGAGATATATACACTATCGAGTAGTATATTCTCGCAGACGTCGAAATCGGACTCGTAGACTGGTTTTGACTGCATGTGGAAGCAAATCCAAACTTTTCGATATTTTTTTTGAGCCTCAGTCCTTATATGGGCTCCCTCTTATATATTTAAACAAAGCCAGATCGGTATGTATTACTCGCATGTAGATTAAAATATTTTGGATTAACCATCCACCGACCATCCCTCTTCTTTTTCTTAGCTTCACAGTTCGGAGTGGACCATAGCTTCATCAACCATCTTCCTACACTTCGCTCTCTCCCTCTCACTTCAACCATCCATTTGCGAACGTTGGTCTTCATCAAGGCATCTTCTTGGTCGGTCTCCTTTTCTTCCTCCTATTGGACGTAATATAAACACCTTCTTTTGAAAAAAACTTACAACATTCGCACCACCAATATATTTTTCGAACACAATATGCGGCGTCTTCAAGTCGAACAGGACTATCCTCCACTGCAAATCCCCAAACTTTTCTGCCTAAATGTTGCAATCGATTCCAGAACTTCGGAAGTTATGCAGACTACAGAGTATAAAACAGTCGCAATATTTCGATCTTAATCGGCCCACTTTATTTTTTTTTGTCTTACTTTTTGCCCGGCTTGTGCAAACGAAGCATGAACCGGAGCGTAATTCAAGCGGAAAATTGTCGCGCAACGTCTTCTCGTTGACGCAACGGCGCTTGGCGCCTGCCGCATGGCGCATGGAACCCGGCACGGGGCACTGAGCTATGTAAACGGTAGCATGATGCTACCGTTGCATGCCACTCCTGTGTAGCCGGGGCTGGGAAGTTGACAATGTTGTTGCCGTTGTTAATATTCTTTGCTTGCACGCTGTGCCGGATACTGGTTGAAATTGAGGCACATTAGCCGCGTTTTGCCAGCGTAAGCCCAATTCCCCAATAACACCCAAACAACCCAGACCCAAAGCCAATCCCTAAGCATACGCTGCATAGTTTACCATTGGGTGGCATGCAAAAAGTATAGAAGCTGCCGCTCGGCTTGAGAGCAAACCAATTGGAATGTTTGATCAGGCGTTGCATTTGCTCATCACAATTCGAGAAGTAACCACCTGCCATACCCTACCAGCTACCCGGCTGACTGAAAGCCAAAGCAACACACAAGTGCCGGCCGGACTTGGCCGCAAATCGTGTTAGCCACGCCATTAGCAAAAGCTTGCGAAAACCGCCAAGCGTTAGCAATTGCTTGGCCAAAGCCACCGAAACCGGCAAAAACAAACGCACAAGTGCAGCCAAACGAGGATTCGCACATATGTATGGCATATGGCAACTCTCGACGCACAGTCTGGCAACCAATTCAAAAGCATATTTGCATGCGCTGATGAACCAATGAAGCAGCCGGGCAGACAAACACTCAAACGTCTCTAATGCTCGATATGCAACCCACTCACCCTTTCCTTGACTAGCAGATGCTTTGTAAATGTGTAAGTGATACGACGTACCAGGTTTATGTTGTGCCTATTAAAGGTATTGTTTTCTGATGTGATTATGTTACAAAAATCCGATTTTGATGGATAATTACGAGTTCCACAACTGCAACTAAAATAACGTATGGTCAGACACACTGGAACCTGGCCTGCTAATGATTGAAAACTTAGAATCTACAGTGAGACCAACAAAAATTTTGACACATTAGGTTGGCTTTGATTGGGGCGGTAGTTGGACTCGTCTTCCCAACTCAACTAAGAATAGGCCCATTGTGATGCCTCCCATTGTGGAGCCTAGCTCGATGAGAGGTAGTGGGCAGGGGGCCCGGAGTTTTATCAGGGGCCGTTATTCAGGCCGATTCAAGCTAAAGGTACAATTGAGGGGCCGGTACATTTGGGTGGAGTTTTCACTAACCTTCTCCATTCAGAAGCTATTCTATGTGATTTAGGAGTCACAGCCATCCGGCGGGCTGAATGAACATCGGGGGTTTTTTGACTTTGTTCTTAGAGCTGCGGTAGGTTAGGTAAGGTTAGGGCGGCAGTCGGGATCAGAAGTTACAATTCATTTAGGCCAAAGAGTTGGCTTGTTGTGATACCGATCAGTTGGACCTCTTAGCAACCTTCTCCCGTTCTGGAAGTCACCTATATGATATAAGAGTAACAGACATCCGGCGGCCAGAATAAACCTCGAAAGCGTGTTTGGACTCTTTTCTTAGAGCTGATATTGGTAAGGTTAAGTTAGGGCGGCAGTCTGGACCAGACGTCCTAACTCGCTTAGGCCAAAGAGTAGACCACCTTTCACCTTCACCACCCTTCCGCACTCAGAATGTCCTCTATATGTCCCGAAGTCACAGTCATCCGGCGGTCTGAATGATCCTCCAAAGGAATTATGGACTGCTCTGGGTCATATCAGAAGAAGGATTTAATGAATCGAAATCAGTCTAAGGCAGTTACAAAAGAGGTGTTCCACCTCCTCCAGCTCCTCCTTATTGTCACAACGTCTACAGAAGTCACGATCAGCTACGTTGAGCCTGGATACGTCGATTGCCACCAGCCACCCGGATTACAGTGGAGCACAGACACTTCATAGTTCTCATAACCTTCTGACGTCACAATTATCTTGTCGTCTCTATGCAGCGTATCGGTGGAGTGGATTTTCGCATGTAAACCGCACAGGGTGCAGAGTTTCTGTCACCTCGTTCACTTTCATCTAGCAATCATTACCAAGGATTATATTCAAGAACTCTGATTCCGAAAAATTTTTTCGAAGACAATTCTTCCTCGTCACCATTAACGCCCTCTTATGCAATTGATAATGTGGACTCCCAAAAGTTGGAAAAATGTGTTGAATGACTTTTGAGAGCTCGGATATGTGCTTCGAAGTGAAGAACTCCCTAGACTCGTTCAACGAACCGCACTAGTTTCAGCTCAATAAGCAGCCAACCTATTGAACTGTCTGCTTATAAGAAGCCATAAAACCAGGTGGCATTGGAATAAAACCGTATCACAATCCAAACGCGGCATAAACCCGACCCATTTCCTTTTGTACACCTTTAACATTTGCGGCAGCCTGGAAATGTATCGAGTTGAAATATATTATTGAGCCGCAAATGTTTTGTCTATTTCAGAGGCGTCAAATGGCAATACCCCAACCCGTAAAAACACTTCAACGTTTGTATTCCGTGCGGTTCATGGGATTGCCTTTGTCTTTGGCCTTTTGGAGCCATATTGCGTTATATGTTTGGCGTCCAAACATGGCACAGACGAATTCACTTGAAATCGGGCGGCGTGTTGAACTTTTCACCATGCCTCGTAATCAAAATCGCAATGTTGCCCCCACATGATGCGCAATAGGCATGCCACATTCACATCCAGACAGAGAGAGACGGAGCACCAAGTATCCAAAGTTGCTGCTGTTGTTGCTACTGTTGCTCCACTTGCACCATGTGCGCGCCCATTACAATGTGGAAAATTGTTTCCTGTATCAATTTCACACATTAAGGAAGCAATTCGATTTTATCGCTTCCTCATGACTACACGTTCAATTATTGAAGAGTTTATGTTTGGCTCGTTCTAAGTGCCGTAGCTTCTAGATTCAGACTTCGTTCTTCGGTTCTTGCCAAACAAAGTCTTTGCCACCTTTTTTTCTTGGCCAAAACGTTTTGCATGTGTGTGTGTGTGGCATGTAATTCTTTTCAATTGTTGTCTTACAAACAGTTTTACATGCCTTGTTGGTTATCTTTTGTATTGTTAAGTGTCAGTTTAGGCCTTGTCAGTACTGTGCTTTGTCTTCTCTTCATCAATAAGTAAACAGTGACAGGAAGCTTCATGGCTTTTATGAGTTTGCAGCAGCCGTTTCCCGGCTTAATGAGTGAACATTTCATTTTACCAAAAATAGAAGTGAACCAAATGAAATTAAAGCTGTTATGCATATGGAAATAGGAAGAGATTGGATCAGTCGGGGGGAAAAAAATTGGAACATCTAATATTATGGCGGCATATTCGAAACGCTTCGATTGTGAATGGCCTTCAGAGCGTTCTCCGATTCAGATTTTAATACCACAATCGAGTCTAGACGGTGTATTTCAGATTGTTGAACAGCCAGAAGTCTCGCGGAGCCAAATGAATAAGTAGAATACGGAACGATTTTTTTTGAGTTTTTGGCGAAATGCTCCCGAACCAGTTCCGTGTGAGATTGGTAATTAGGTGTTTTAGGAACCATTCGAGATTGGGCTTGATATATGATTCATTTGTACAAACATCTCGTACCTACTACGAAAATCAGGGATTTCAAAATATTTTATTTTAGGTAACCCCCTCAGGGATGGCTACCTTGTCATAGTGAGAGGGCTTGTTAGAGGCGATGAGTCCAAGAGCGATGCCGGCGGTAGCATACCTATCGATATGGCCACCCATGCTGGTAAGGTCGAGGAAGAGTTCTGAAGCTAAGAGCAGTCCACAACAAATCCTGATCCCTTTTTGGCAGCCAAATTGCCATCGGTAAGCGTCGGTTTCCCCATATCAGGGGAGGCTTCTAACTGAAGAAACTTTGAACACATAACTCATTGACTCTCATAAAAGATGTCAGAATAACATGAAACAAAATAATACCCAATAATTATTGGTCAATCAGCACCGAAGATTTGGAGGTGCTAATTTCACATAACGACAACACGATGAGTGTAACTAATTGAGGCTCTATGCTTCACTTAAGAGCCCAGAATTCGTAGTAATAGCATTTTAGTTAATATAGCCTATCCATTTAGTACTCTTCATAGTCTCCGAAATTCAGGTTTTCCTGGGAATAGTCTGAAAAGGCTATATTATTACGTTTTTATGTGTTTATTTTTTTTTATAAAAGAAAAGTTATACGTGCATTTTTGTCAGTGTTAGGTCGAGATCACTATGAACTGTTAAGCCCAAGGTACCCTATAATAAACCCTATTGTCTCAATATAGTAAATCCTCGTCCCTATCTCTATAGAGAGATAAACCGGGGCTGGTGGGAAAAATGTACCGGCACCTCTAATACATTTTTGAAGCTTGAATCACTGTATTCGACAGAATAACAGCGGGCCCTTGGGGAATCTCCGGGCCCGGGGGCAGTTCCCCATCTACCCCTTTACCCCTCTCGACGGACCTGGGTATAGGTTATCTCAACTCAAAACAGAAAAAACCTGGAATTAACGGGTCATTTGCAGCCGTAATTTAATGACCAAAGATCTCTTCTTGAGCGTTGTCAACGTTTTTAGTCCCGATTTCAAAATTGATGTTTTGAAGATAAGTAAATCCATTGATACCCTCCCCATTCTTCTATCCCAGATGCTTCAGTATAAATTGAAGGACCGACTGTGCTAACGATGGTGGTCAATTGAGTAGATTATAGTCTGCTCAGCTGCCCTGGATGGATGCATTCCAAACACTTCTTTTACATAGTTTTTCAAGGAATCGTGTTTTTATACCCTACCATAAGGTACAAAGAGTATGTGTATTAAGCTTTTTAAGAAAAAAATTTAAGTAACACATAGAAGATGACGTCGGAGATCCTTCCCAAAGTATGAGCAGGGTGGCTAAAATAGACGATATACCCATGTCTGTCTGTCTGTCCGAATAAACGTCTAGATCTTAGAGATGGTTACAGCAACCAAACTTTCAAATTAAAATAATAATTTCCCTGACTGACTTTATGCTTGGTCGCCCATGTGCCCAGCATGGCTTTCCCTATTATTAACTGTTTAAAATGAATAGGACCTTAAAGGGAATAGGACCTAAAACTTTTAGCCGAATTCAAAATGCGATGCCTTAAATTAAAAGAAATTTTTTTTTAAATAGATGCATAGTTAATTTGGAGTAGACAGGTTTTTTCATTTTATTTACATCGGGTTATTTGATATGGAGCTATATATAGGGGGTTTCAGAGGATATAAAAAAGTTGTAGAAGAGTAATTGATTTGTTTATCTAGATATCGAAACCAAATTTTTGTGGTTTATTTTTTTAAGCTGGGAGGTCTTCAGAGGTTAAGAGAAGCATTTTGGGAAAGAGAACTATCTGTTGAACTACCTGATAACTATCATGTTGCTGACTGTTAGATACTTTGCAAGGAAAAGGGTATTTCCAGAATTTAAGGTCTTGGAATCTTTCAGCCATCGGTGTTCATACAAACAAACGGACATGGTTCTATCGATTTACGAGTTGATTATAAGTAAGGATGTGATAGGTACGGCACCTCCGTCCTATTGCTCTTGACATTGAATTCACAGAGGTTTTCGTGTCCCGGCCCCTCACTCCTAATGTGCTTGACATTGGATCCACGGGGGTTTTCGTGTCCTGGTCACTCTCTCCCCCATGCGAAAAGATGGGTTGAAAGTCTCTTGTAAGCTCAGATATATTATATATAAACCTGGAAGTGAAGAACCGCCTCCAAGGCCAAAACCTACATACGCACACGCCTTTTGAGATTTCCGGTCTCAAGTTGTTTCCGAGGTCATGGCAAAGACACTCATCTGTCACGCTGGTTGTACAAATATAGCATACACTTGACCCAATACATACAGGGTATAAAAATCAAAACCTATTTTAAAAAAGTGAGCGACTTGAAATTCATTTTGGGGAGCATCCATAAATTGCGTGACATGATTCTTGTCAAAATAGACCGGAGCACCCTGGACCATTGTGACGACTTTGCATTCGATTTTTGCGTCTCGTGGCACTTTGATAGGAACCCCTACCTCCCTAGAACGTTACGTAGCTTATAAACGTTCCCTTATAGTTCGTAGTTTCTTGGGCAATAATGCTTAAAACGATCCAATGAATCAAATTCGCTGAGATCCTTTACACCAAAAAAAATAATTTTTGTAAATAATGATAATAATGACATAAAATAACTTCAATTATATGTAGATAGTTTCAAGTTTTTGCTGCTATTCTCATTGATTTAAATATAGAGCTTTGTGACGAAAACGTTTTCGTGAAGCATTTTTTTGCACTATGCAACCGTCATAAGTTTGAATAAAATCAAAATCCAAGACGTTAGTTTAAAGATAAACACTTCTGAAACATGCCTCCTAACGAGTGTATCCATATCTCTCAAATAATAGACTCGACAGTTGCTGATATAAAAATTGAAATCTCAATACCCCGAGTGACATTTAAGCTTCAAGTTGCGCTCTCTTTTAACGACTGAAGCTGCTCTTTGCATGCCAATAAGCCTAAAGACAAAGAGGAAGTATGGTGAGAGGAGTGCGAGGAGCAGCTTCTGGCCAGCTGTTTAATATGCTCGACGTGGCAGACAGAAGAGTTGTAACTGAGCGAAATACAAATGAGGAAGCTCAACTGGCCAAGCAGTTAACCAAAGAGAGAGACGCAGAGTGTGAGTGAGAGAGTGACTGAAAGCAGATTGATTTTGATATGCTACTACGTCATAAGTTAAACGTTTATAATTATGGAGAACCACAAAGTAAATGCATTTCTTGTTGTTGTTGTGTTGCTGCTGTTTTTTAAATGCCGCTTTGACTTTATTTTTATTGAGTTTGCTTTGGAGAAAAAAGAAAAAAAAACCAAATTCAACAAATTAGCAAAGAAATTAAAAAGTAATTTCTGCAGAGCACAAAAAAAAAATAGAAAAATTATGCAGCTGAAGTTTTTTGTAATCGAATTGTGTATGCTCTTTAGTACAGACGGTGGCCGTTAGAGGCGTTGAGTTAAGTTTAAGGTATGTGACAATACTAAGTTGGCTCAAAAATAAATATAGGAGAAATGGCGAACTAATCGAAAACTTGGGATGAGGGTATCTATTTTATTTATTGCTTTGTGTCATCCTTAAAACGAGATATTAGCGTTCAAATATCAAGAATTTTTATTTATGATAAATTACAAGCAGATTCGGATAAAGTAGAGAGGGTTCCGCATTATGGAACATGCTGTACTTTTTTTTTTTTTAATTTAATTTTGTCTACTTTCCATGGACAGCTTCGGTATTTACGTTTATTTTTGTAGAAGTCAACACTGCTTGTTTACACTATATAAAGCAGTTCTTACTTGGACTTTGTTTAAAAAAAATTATGTTCATACATATACGGCCAATTCGTTTAATTTGACCGATTTCGTATTGGCTTTTATCTGTATCTGTGAATCTGAATCGACAAAAGGTTGGTTTTGTACCTCTAGTATATTCTTCTCATTTGCGTATTCACAGAGGAGTATTCGGGTACCGATCCATACAATAAAGTTGTAAAAATGGGTTAAAAGTTTTTAGCGAGCCCAAGACCAAATCCTAGAGCCGCTTCTATTTCATATTCTAATATGCACGCCTTGTTTTAGTTTAAAACCAGATATAAAGGGAACGAGCTGACGATCTATGCTTATGATTCAAAGATGGATGAGGTCACAGGAGTTTTTTTTTTAATTTAATAAGTAAAGAATCTGTGCATCAATTTTGTAACGCCGTATGAGGGTTTTAACTGTAGGCAGTCTTACTGACCAAACGTCTTCGCAAAACCTTGCCGATTAAGGCGACTTAAAGGGTGGGCAGGAAGCAGTCCTCTTGCTAGCAGGCAGCGGTGTCCTTGCAATCTTTCGTTGTATCTACTAGTGTGCCTACCAATCTACTTTTCAACTGTGTGCAAATTGAGATCTCTATGAAGTGTGGAACCGCGTACATACCAGGGACAGTTGGTTATCTGTCGTAATTCTCGATTCTACAATACCTGTATGCGTTTTTAGTTCGATTGGGCAGCAATCCACCAAATCTGCACTCCATAAAGACATATCGGAAGAATACAGTGCACATATTCTATTCTTTTACATCTCAGCGGCAAGGTGCTCCTCTTATTATAGACCCTCCGCAGTTGTAGCAGTCTGTGACGTCACAGGAGCTAGCATCTTCTTTGATGAGCTTTCAACGAAGCTTTAATTCCGTCTCCCCAACTGGTGTAGCGTTTTTCAAGCGAAGATATTTGCAGTCTGGCAAGCGGCAAGACCTATTGGCACCTTTGACGGAAGTCCAAGGAACATTGTAATTCTTGGAGATAGTCAGCCTACAATCAAAGTTCCCTCATCGCGGTGTATGGTTAAAGAGTAAACTGATCCGTAACACGACGCTGTCCAGGAACGGATCAGTGCTAGCAGCTAACCTTGCGGTTATAAAGATAAAAAAACCATTATAGGACGTCGTATCGCAAATCAGGGAGACGCAAGAGGTCTGGCGGAAAGAAAATGGGAGATGATGTCCGATTTTCGTATCTTCCGAGCACTCTGGCCGAGATATGATCCAAATCGAACATCTGAGCTCCTGCGCTTCCATAAAAACAGGACTAGGATGATGGTAGGCGTTGCAACAAGGCTCTGCACCATACGCAATAGGGCTGAGAGGTCGCACGATCCACATCACGTTGTCTGCCGCAGCTGCGGAAGAGACAGAAAGCATCCAACACCGGATATGCGACTGCCCGGCGCTTCTTAGAAGACGAACCCAGTTTTTGGGTAACCTCTGTGCCTATGCGGATCTATCTGCTTTCGTCGAATCCTCAAAATGGTTCTGCAACATGAGAGACTTAGGCGATTAGGGATGTCTTTCAGTTTTTGATCCTCCTTCACAATCCCTTCCTTTTTTCAATTCCTTCCCTTCTTTTAATTAGGTAGCAAAATGGACCTCATAGTCCAACACTTACTAACTTCATATTTCCTTGAGGTCTTAGGAATATCTCTATTCATGAGGAGATCTCTTTATCTTATCGATTCACTTGCAACCCTTTCCCTTGTTACAAACATTCCAATAAACTAAATATACCCTTTAACTTCCCGATTTAATGGTATTAAAAGTAGTTGACGAAGAAATGAGTGCGACCAAAGTGAGAAAAGCATTTGCAATTGTCATTTGGAAAATGTTGCCCATGCAAATGAAGCCAAAGTCAGTAAACGCCGTTGATGATGACAATGCTGGGCTGGATGGTTGAAAAATCCAAAGGAAAAATAAAAAAAATAAAAATAGCTGAAAAACAGGCACAGAAAAAGCAAAGAAAAAGTCTAAACTTTTAATTTGATTTGCAGCATTTTAATGGATTTTAATGAAACGCAAACAGGCGGCACTGTAAATGTAGGGTATGGATGCACTCTGGCAAAAACTTGAGCGAAAAGGACACTCGAGGAGCAAAACTTTGACAAATGCCAAAGCGCGAAATTATATACTGCTTGCAGCCGGGGCTATGGATGGCTTTGACTGGTTCGGAATCTGTCTCTCTGGAACTTGTTGGTCTACACTTATTTTGCCGCCTGTTGGCAACTGTTGGACTCAACTGTACCCAGTTGAGTTTGCTTTAATTGAAAATGTTTGAAATTCCAAGCCGAATGGCAAAATGGCGACAGAATTCCCACCCACCAAAAAAAAAAAGTAAAAATTCTCCAAAAATAAAAAATGAGCAACAAAAATAATGCAAAATTAATTTCAATTACTTGTGAAAACATAGAATATGACAGCTTTGCGTCAGCGCAAGTCAGACTGTCATTTAAAGGCAGTCGGGGATGTGCCAGAAATCACTGGAAGGTTTTGCAGTTTTTTTTTTTTTTTGTTGGAAAGCTCCGTTCTTGTGCAAAGTTGCATGGTATGGATGTAAATTTGACAATCCATTTAATGAGTTCGGATTAAATTTTGTGAAAATATTTTTGAAATCTTGAAATCTGATATTTTTGTAGTGTCAAGAATTTAATTTACGTGTCCTGGCTGTTACTTATGCAGCTTCCTAGGATTTTAGAGTAGATCATATTTTGGCGGACTTTTGTCATAACATAACCAATAAAAAATATACTCCACAAGATATTTTAATTTTGCTCTAACCAATGGCGGATTCACAGGAAGTTTTCGCGTCCGGACCCTTCCAAATATTAGGAAAGTGGGGTGATAGTTCTTGTAAACACCGATATATACACTTCAAAGTGAAATCCCCTGTTTAAGCCTAAATCCTGATCCGCATCTGCTCGGACTCCTCTTAGATGGCATCTTGACATCTTCGTCTCATTTACATGTCTGTTAAATCTTTCGTGGCGAACTCAGGAACTGCTTCTCTCTGATATAGCCCTTTTAAGACCAAATACTCATGCTCCTTATTCCTCCTGAAGGGACCTGACACCTAACCAGTGACGGAACCATAGGGGGTTCTCGGACCCTCCCAGAACTTGGTAAAAAAAAGTCAGGATTTTGTAGATAAAAAATTGTTGATAGGAGTCTCTAATAAATTTTATACGTAATCACCATATGCGATATTACGATGTTTCCCCGAAATTACCATCTAAGTCCGTGGCAATACATTTTTTTTTAATTCCATTCAAAAATTTGTATATTTTAGTATGGTCATGCCTAAGGGGGTCTTAAAATCATTTTCTGAAAAAGGCATTAGCTTTCCGGAATATGCGACGGTTTTCAAAATAACTTTAAAAGAGATTTTGGGCACAACAATGAATGAGTTATTTTTAGCAGTCGTTCACTATGCTCCTGGGATCAGATATTTGCATAAAGTTAATGAGATTATGAGCTGATTTCTCGTGAAAGTTTTGAGTAGGCTGATTTTTTAATCAAACCTGGACACACTTGACAAAGCCAGGTGTGGAAATAGAAAAAAAAACTTTTCAGACTCGCCAAACTTTTACATATCGTACTTTAAAGGGCCTTAAGTTGATGAAATATATGTTACATAGGAGCTCCAGGATTCTCCTAAGTTTCCCCCCATATTGACAGAAAGACATTAGAGACCACCATTTCTTAATATAAGGAACACCTTAGAATGACACATTTCCACCTTCCTGCCACTTCAAAACTCCATTGCAAGCGATTTCTGGCACAGCACTTTCCTTACTTGCTTCTTGTTGCAAATCGTCGCTTTGCCAATTAAAATGACATAAATTACGCATACGCCACTTGGCCGTCCGTCCAACTATATAGAATTTTTGATCAAAAGCCTGACTAGGCAGCAGCTAATTTGATTAGAACAATGACGGCTACGGCTACGGCTAGGACGACGGTTTTAGCTACACGGATACGGCTCTGTCTACGGCTCATTAAGTGGCCCATCCAAACTGACCGTTGTCCGTCAGTCGCTTTTGTCCGTTTTGGCCATTTTTCTTGTTGCTCTTCTTTGTGCCGCCTTTTACGTAAATACTTAAAAACTTTGTTGCTTTTTTTTCCCCCTTTGAAGACAGTTGCGGCTGCTTTTCTTGCATTTAGCAAGTGGAAACTAATTGCAGCGGCATTGAAATTAATTATTTAACCCTTTTTTATTGTTTAAACTCTTTTGGTACGCCCGCCTCAAACCCTTATTAGCATAATTAATTGTGCAAATTTAGTCAATTAAACAAGTTATTATTTCAAATTATGCTTCAGAGCCTCACAAAACATGTCCTAAATGAAGCCTAATGCAGCCGGAAAGCCAAAAAGCGCACAATGAATGTGTACCAAGTGGCGTATGAGCAATATAAATGAATGTCAAGGAATAGTATTTGCAGGAGCCCCTTTTGAGGGTTTGGGTCTAATGAGCTCTTAATGCAACTGGGGGGATATAATTGCTCCCATTGGGCTTTTGAAATCCATCAAAGCGCAAAATTTTGAGAAATGTTTGTATGTTTGTGAAAGTAAGTGCAAGTTCTTGACTTTTATGAAATCTTTAGGATGTTATTATTTGAGAAGTTATGACTTCAAGGGCTTTCTATAAAATTTCATGTTAGATTTAGAGCATTGTTTTATTTAATGCATTGGTCACAGCGGAAAAGTTCAAAAAAGAGTCAGTTAGGGTTTTTTTTCGACAATGGGTTCCTTACAGAGAGGCTGGCACTGCGACCAAAAGGACTTTTGTACCATACCCTTAAGTTAAAGCAAAATACTTTCCGCTTTCCGCATGAATAGCTGTAGGTCTTTTGTTGGTATTGACCTGAGATGAAAGGGACTAATCCGTTTCTTTCCCATGCGACAGGCTCTGTCCCATACCAGCGCTGGGCCGTCAAAGAGAATATGCATGATGGTTGTATCGTCTTTTAGACAGAGCCTGCACTCTGAAGAGTCCGATAGGCCAATTTTCTGTAGACGGTATCTAACAGTGTGGTGGCCTGACAGGTAAGCCACCAGGAGCTTTAGGTTCGCTCTGCCAAGACCTTTTGTCTTGATCGTATCCAGAGGTTTGACAAACACTTTTGCTTGATGAAGGCCCGAAAGAGAGAACCAGTATCTTCTATGTTATCCTGCAGCCCATTTGTTTATCATGGTTTTGATTGTGGATCAACCAATACCACAAAAAGCCGCAGGAGATAAAGTCAGGTTGGAGGCACCTTGTCGTGCTAGAACGTCTGCGATCGAGTTGTCATTCAACATAGCACGACTTTGTTGCGGGCGGACAGGGTTTGGAGGTAGTTATGGCATTCTTTAACCATCCTGAGGGAGATGTTCCAGGGTGACAATGTCCTAATAGCAGCTTGGCTGTATGAATAAATGCATATGTTTGCTCCCCTACTTCCCTGAAGAAGGATACTAATGTCGCTGATCTCTATGGCATGAATATCCGCTTGAAAGACGCTGGACTAGATGCCCTTTGCGGTAGAGATTCTGGTGTTGGGTCCAACGATTCCAACACCTACACCCTGCTCCGCTTTGGACTCATCCGTTAACCATTGTTGCCACCGGGGGTTTTTGCAGGGCCTGCCATTAAGCCAAGTCTCCCGAGAATGATACTAACGACGCATATGACTAAGAGCGCATGAATCTTCGCTTGAAAGACGCTGGACCAGATGCCCATTGCGGTAGAGATTCTGGTGTTGGATCCAACGATTCCAACACCTACACCTGGTCAGTTTTGGGCCTATCCGTGAACCATTAGTTGCCACCGGGAGGTTTACACAGGGGCTGCCTCAAGACTCCCGACTTGGGAGAAGAAATCTAAATTTCTTGTTGTGAAAAAGTTCCGTAATCATAAGATCTGATCTAGACCAGATCGATACGTCAGGAAGGGTCGCTTGCTTAGAGTCCAGATGTGATCTGGATACGAAGTAGACTCTGCATGGCTGACTTTTTGATGAAAATGTGCAGTGATGTGAGTCCAGGGACTGACTCCTTGACAGCTGTCGGACAGGTACGCATAGCTCCCGAGAGAGAGATATGCATAATAGTCTTTGAAGCTTGCTGTATTTCTTAATGGCCACATTTTGCTGCTTCTTGGGCCACCACATAAGGGCTGCATATGTGACGATAGGCCGTGCCATCTTACGGTATATCCGTTCTTTAATATGAGTGCTGAAGCCCCATGTGCTGCCAAAGAATTTTCTACAGGCCCACATGACTCGCTAAGCTTTGGAGAGCTATGCTCTAAGTGGGAGTTCCAGTTGAGCTGTTTGTCTAGGAAGACACCTAGATATTTGACATGGTCTGAATACTCCACCTCAGTGTTATTTATAACAAGGTTTTGAAGTTCCATGTTGTATCTCTTCATGAAGGGAACAATCACAGCTTTTTGCGGGTTGATGCTAATAAGCTCTTCACTTAGACATCAGTTTAGGGTAATTTGAAGAGCATTACCCATAATCTGTCTGACGGTGCTTTCGTATTTTGCCGTGACTATGATATCCAGGTCATCTGCGTACCCAATGACTTTATAATCAAGCATTGTCAGCTTGGTTAAAAGTTTGTCGATTACGAAAGACCATAGCAGGGGAGATAACACTCCTCCTTGTGGACAACCCATTACAGCTCTTATGCTCTTATGTCCCTATGTCGGAGCATGGTCACATTTGGTTCTATGTTCTTAAGGGCCAACGCTCTAGAGATAGAACCAAAGTCAGCACTACTCTAATTGCTCTCTCAATATATTTTTTTTACTTCAGCGTGGCTCTTTTTTTATTCCTCTTTTCAACTACTTACCACATAAATTGATCTTCACCATTCATACATGTGTATTGAATGGTGACTGCCACTACGTTGAAAATTAAAAGCAAGGCATTGCCATATTAAGAAAAGTTGTGCAGAGAGAGCAAGGGAGCAATCCCCGAGTGACTTCTACTCTACTTGCTCTCTCAATATATTTTTTTTTACTTCAGCTTGGCTCCCATTTTTTATGCTCTTGACTTATTCCCCATTTTAACTACTTACCACATTTATTGATCTTCACCATTCGTACATGTGTGGTGAATGGTGACTGCCAATTAAGATGAAAATTAAAAGCAAGCCATTGCCATATTTAAAATAAATTTTATTCCGCGGGATTAACAGATTGAGTTGATGGAAAATTTTTTAAATATTTTCTCACTCTTTTCTTACTTTTTACATCTATTAAACCGCCCTCGTTACCTGCTTTTATGCCTTTTCACACAATAGTTGCCCATAAACGAGAGTAATATGGTTGGTTCTTTTATTGTCCTGCCAATCCAAATGGTACAGTCACGCCTCCCTGATGAGGTCAGACGAACAATTAAGGAAAAAACGCATTGTTATTATTTGAAATTGAGTCAACTTTATGCGAGTTTCAACCTGTCTGAAATTTTATAGATTAGAGCTTGTGGGAGAGAGAAAAAAAATGTATGCACATATTGATTTATTTATTTATCTTATTTATTTAAATTTTGTTTCTTTTTTTTTTGAGCTAAATAAAAAAATGGCAGCAAACAAAAAGGTACAAATGTGTGTGTGTGTGAGTGTATCTATGTGAGTGTATCTGTCAGTTTGATGCCGCATTTTAGCATTTGAAATACATTTTTTATACAATTCAATGGACATTGCAGTTTAAAAAATAGTTCGATATATACAAATAAACATAATATTATTATTAAATTGTAAATAAAAGTACTTTTGACGCATATCATATATGAATAGGCAAATTAATTTATACATTTAATATTGTTATATTCTATACATTATGATTTTTTTTTATAGTTATGTGCTGAGTTTTATTTTAATAGCAAAAATTACATAACAAAAAATTGATTAAAAAGTTTTCAGGCTTTTAGCTTTATTTGCTTTTATTTTTTATTTTTAAAGTTATACGTTTTTTTTATATTTGTTGCTTGCCTGAGTAAATGCGTTTTTATTATAGTAAATATGTTTTTAATGGGTTTTTATTACCTGTTTTTTTTATTTTTGTTTTTTTTTTTGTTGTGTATTTTGGTTGGCTTTGCATAGGTTAATTTTTTTGTTTACGATCTTGTTCAGATTGAGTTTAAATGAGTTTTGGTTTATGTTTTTAATGAGGCGTTCCCGTCAGCTGTGGAATCTCCCATCATTATTTTATGTGTTGCGGATTGTATAATTTCTTGTTTTTTATAGATGATGCTTTACAATGAATTGTAAATATTTGTTTTTATATCTCTATCATAATTGCTAATTGCTGCGTGTTACTGTAATTATGTATGTAACTGCGTTTATGCGAGTGCGTTGAGCGTGAAAAGAGAATGCGATATGGTAAGATTCAGAAAAGGAATTCAAATTTCAGAAAATCATGAATTTTGGGATAGTACATTAAATCTTTTGTATTGTTTAAACATCTAGTACAATGAACGCCTTGTTCTAAGTCAAAACTTTTACAATAAATATATAAATCGGTTTGAATCCGAGAGACTTCAATATGCTAAGAGCCAAGAAAAAGAATTAGAATTTCTAGAATATCATTTATTTTGGACTAGTGTATTAAATCTTTTGTATTGTTTAAACTTCTAGTACAATGAACTGCTTATTCTAAGTCGAAACTTTTACAATAAATATATAAATCGGTTTTAAGCCAAGTATTTTGCTAGAAGAGCAATGAAAACGAATTGGAAAAATAGGCTTAAAATTCGAATTTTAATCCTTTTTAAATTTTTAAATATTCTTTGAATTTTTTAGTTTCTATTTATGACAATTTAAAATGAAATAGTTATTCATAAATATTTTTAAATAATTGGCAAAATAGGTTTAAAAGTCGAAATTTAATTTGAAATAATTATTTTAATATTCTTTGATAATTTCAGATTTTACTTACAAAAATTTAAAAATTACACATAATATGAAATAATTTTTTTTATATTTGTGTTCTGAATTAGGCCAAAAAATAGAATGCACAGCTCAAACCAAATTTGTATATGGTTCCTGTCTTGCATAAAAAAATGTTCGCGTCTTGTTTAAATGGTTCATGTCTGGGCTAAACGAATAGTGCAGTGCTTTGCTATCAAAGAGTATGAAAAATCTGAATTAGGAACAAGAAAAAACGAACTTTCCGATTTTGTTTTAAGATATCGTCACTATCTGATGGTTTTGCCCAAATATGTCAAAAAAATATGGCTACCTGAGAAAAAAAAATACTGAAAAGCACACTAATAAAATTTGTGAATAAAATCGAAAAAATCTTTTTAGGCTGACTATAATCACCTATAATTAATTATAGGATAATAACGCACAATTAGACTTATTGTGCCCTTAGAAATTTTTTTTTTGCCCCGACTATAGTATAACTACAATACAATATTTTGAAGAATCAGCATAAAGGACGAAATTCGAAACCGATCCAATTATTTGCTTTAGAGGGTCTTAAAATGCAGTCGGAATATGAAAAAATTTTGTTCTGAGTATCTAATCAAAAAGATTTAAAGAAATTTGAGAGAGCTCGATGCAAAGAAATCTTGAATTAGTTTATGACAAGTTGGCAGCACTGTGCGAAGTTTAGTTCAGGCTGTATTTAAAAGTGAAAAGACGAGAAAGGTAAAGATTGCCTTAAGCAAAAAGACAGTTGGGAATGAAATTTAAGCAGAGAAATATAATTTGGTATATTTTTCAGAAACTTTTTCACAAGAAAAAAGAGCGAGCCAGGAACTGCCTATTGTCCAACCCTTTATTTTTCCAGATGAATTCGAATGTTTTATATATTTTTCAAATGTACGGCGTTAGAGAAGCTCCCCCAACGTCTCTTTGCCAGGAGCTTGAAAGGACACTAATTGGTGGGTATAAAATATTTTCCTACTCTGACTCCAGCATTGAATTGGGCTGAATTTTTTAAATAACTTATTTTTTCTCAATATTGATATTATTTTATGGATTTTAATTTTTATAAAAATATTTTTTTGTAAATAAATAAATTTTATAAAAAATATTGTTTGACTTGCAAGTTTTAAAATTGAAATTTATTTCGAAATTAAACTTAAAAAAAATTCATGGAAAATTTTTGATTATGGTCACACTTAAAAAATTTTATGAAAATTTGTTGGTTATGGTAACACTTTGTAAAGAAATGTTAACTAAAGATTTTCTATAACTTTGACACCTTTGGATATTAATTGTACTGTAATTAAGAAAATATGTACTTAAGTGATACGAAATGGAATGAAACATTTTAACAAATACTGTACATAAATTTGTTGGTTATGGTAACACTTTTTGAAAAAAATGTTAACTGAAGATTTTCTAAGCTTTGGCTGCTTTGGATACTAATTTGACTTTTTTCAGGAAAATACTTAAGTGATGCGAAATAGAATGAAACATTCTAACAAATACTGTACATAAATGTAAAATGGAAGAATCTTGTATTAAAGTTTATATTACTAACTTACTGTGTGGATTTCCATTTTTTGTGCTGGGTTTTCAGTTGACTCCAATTTTATAGATTCAATATCTAAATCTTCCTCAACGTTAAAATAAGAAATTAGATTTTAATTAAACAAATTTTAGCTCAAAAACAGCTAACAAATTTCACTAAGTCAAAAATAAAATCGGTAAATTCTTACGATTTTAATATTTCCATGTTTTATTCCATTCTGCTTCAACTTGCAAAGCTGAGTTTTTCCATAAAAATTTCCACCAAATCAATCAGCAAAGCAATATGATTCGAATTTCACCAAATTTTTGCGATTTTGGCAACCAGTTAGACTTACTGATAAACAATTTTGACATAAAATATCAAATATCCTGAGCTGAGTTCTTCTATAAAAAATTTCAACAAATCAATCAGCAAAGCAATACGATTCGAATTACACAAATTTTTCGCGATATTGGTAACAAGTTAGACTCACTGAAAAACTATTTTGACATAAAAGAGCAAATATCCTAAGCTGAGTCCTTTCTTTAAAAAAAATTCCACCAAATTAATCAGCAAAACAAAACGATTTAAATTTCGCCAAGTTTTTGCGATTTTGGCAATCAGTTAGTCTCACTGAAAATTTTATTGAACATAAAAGATCATATATTCTAGGCAGAGTTCTTCAACAAAAATATCATTAAATCTATCAGCAAAAAAAAACGATTTAGGTTTCACGAGTTTTTTGCGATTTCGGCAACCAGTTACTCTCATTTTAACACTTCTTTAAAATAAAAGTTGAGAGAAATTTCGCTAGTCACAAAATTCACGATATAAGAAAATCACGCTCAAGCAACTCCCATAACCGCAGTACATTATGTAAATTTGTTTATGTAGAGCTATGTTATGTTATGTACTACATATATACAAGTACATACACTTTGTTTTGGTAGTTGTGTTTATTTTAGCATCGCATAATTTATAGTTTGTTTTCGCTCAGTTTATTAGGTTTAAAATTTTATTTACAGCTTTTCCTTAACGCTAAACATATTTATATTTTATATATAATATATTTACTTAAATCATTTTTTTACAGCATTTTTTCACTGATAACATCTTATGTTATGCCATTTGATTTTTTTTCGTGTTTTTTAATATTTATTTTGCTTTTTTTTATAAAATTTAATGTGTGTATTGCTGAAATATATAATTTTTTTTAATAGTTTGTTTATGTGCAAAAAATTTAGTGTGATATTCAATTTCAAAAGAAATTTTATTTACATTAAAAATGGTTTTTTCTGAGGAAACATTGAATACTTTTTTTTCAAGCTGTGTTGAGTGCAGTTTTTTTTTGTTTTGTTTTTTATTTATTGTTTATTTAAGTTAATTTAAATGCAAACATGCAGATAACTTACTTGTTAAAAATATTCAAAAATCACACTTAACTAAAATGGGCAGCAAAATGTTGGGTGGAAATTTATTTCGAGGTTTGTTTTCCCATTTTGCCCAGGCAATGTGTTTTAAACACAAATTCACTTGAACTAATCGGTTAATCGGTTCAAAGTTACACACACAATTAATATTTTAACGAAGTACAGTAGACGCTAGGAATAATGGATTTTTTGAGGCATTATAAAAAGAAGCTACGTTTGTGGTAAACTTTTTTTTTAAAACATGTCGAATATTTAAAAAGCTCTAAAGGTTTTTATATGAAAAAGAGACATTGGAAAAGGGAACTGCTTGAACTGCTTCGATATCGACGCTCAAAATAATTAAAATAAGCAGATGAAGCTTTAAAGTAAAAATCAATATAAAATAAATCTAAATAATTTTAAAAAATATTGATTTTTTAAGCTTAAGGCTCTACTATAAAAATATCCAAAAATTTTTACATTTATTTTAAAAATTATTCCAAAAAAAATATTATAATGTTAAATTAAATAGCCTTTAAAAAAAAAGGTTTGGTAAAATTTGCTTTTAAGACCAGACTTAAATGCTTATAGTTTAAAACTATACAATTTCGACGTTTACCTAAGCACAGAAACTGTACTTCCTGCAATTTATCGTTATCGATAAAAATAATTGAATAAAAATTATTTTAATTTAACGTTCTTAGAATTTTTGAAATAACTTTATTAATCTTAAATATAAAATTCTCGTGTCACAATGTTAGTTACCATACTCCTCCGAAACGGCTGGACCGATTCTCATGGAATTTTGTGTGCCTATTAGGTCTGAGAATCCGCCAACATCTATGTTTTATACCCAGGGTTGCCACCTCAAAATTTTTTTTTTAATTTTTAACAACCAAAAATCGGCCAACATCTATTTTTCATACCCCTAAGTGAAAAGGGTTGCCACCACTAAAAATAGCACTACAAACACAGAAATTTGTTGTCGATAATAATAATTGGAATTTATAACTAAGTCATTTACAATGCCACTAGTTAAATAATTTGACTAGTTATCGAAAAATTAAAATAATTCGATTTATCGTGGATATGACAATGTAATCGATTGTACAACCTATCGATAGGTAGCAATGTTGTACAATCAGTCGCATCCTGTATGGCTTGGGTAAGCGCTAAAATTATAAGAAATTTTAAAGTAGTTGCTGAAAGTTTGTTATTCGATATATTAAATGTGCTATCGAATGAATTGGCGATGTCATTTCTAGGACACAGCTGCTTAAATTTAATTTAACTGACTGCTTTTAAATAAGCCTAACAACCTTTATGAGTAATTTGTTTTCGAATAATATTATAATTAAAAATATTAATTCCAAAATTGCATGCCCAAAAGTTATTTATTCGATTAAAAAATATTTTTATTTTAATTATATTTAAATCCATTGCAGAATTTCGATGCCAGTTCCGATATATCCAAATTTTCTGACTAATATTGTGTTTATTAAAAAAATAATTCCAAAATAGCATGCCCGAAAGTTATTTGTTCGATAAAAAAATATTTTTATTCATTGCTGGATTTTAATTGCATTTCCAAGAGGTCAAAATTACAAAATTATCGACAATGTCCATATATTGTATAAACTATAAAATGGCCTTATTTTTTCGATGTTGAAAATATGAGAAAATTTCTCAGCCTGCTCTTAAAGTAATCGATATCGATAAGTATCGTAAGCTAATTAGCCCTCCAAGAACTTTTGATGAAAAATAATTCATAACCATAATTTTTCACTCCGTTCATATTTTTCGCATTTCTTCCCCAAACAAGCTAAGGACATTACCCTAGAAAACACGATCCTAACAAGGAATTAATTTTTGTTTTTTCTATACCCCAAATTAAAATGAAAACCAGTTTCTTCTCGAGAAAATTTGGGAATAAAATGCTTAGTCACATCAAAATCAAAATCTGTTGCAAGCCCTCTTAAAATATATCGGTATTTTAGTTCCTCAGCCTGCCCTTGCAATAATCGATATCGATGAGTATGGTAAACTCTATGGTAATATCGATGAGTATGGTAAACTAATTAACCCTCAAGTTCCCTGGTCTCTCAAATAAATCATAAGCATATTTTTTAACATATTTTTCCAATTTCTTCCTAAAACAATCTACAGGAAGATTTAGAACATTACTTCATGAAACACGATCCATACAAGGAATTCTTTATTTTTGTATTTTCTATACACCAAATTAAAATAAAAATCAATTTTGTTCTCTCAAAAAATTTGGGAATTAGTCAAATAGTCGAAGTGACTAAATAAAATGTATTTATTTATTTAAATTTAAGCCTGTAGCTAGCTTCTTAAAATTTATCGATATTTTAATACCTCAGCCTGCTCTTAAAATAATCGATATCGATAGGTAAGGGCCAGTTTTCAGACACTGCAATATTCATTCCTTTTTTTTTGCTCTTAGCTTCAAATTAATCAATTTAAATGCTTACTATTGCTTCCCTTTAAATGTTATCGATTATTTTGGCGTCTACTGTACCGTGCATGCGCACATATGTTTAAATTCACTTTAATCAAATTAGCGAATCTTTTATCTATATATTTAAATAAGTCGAATTAAATTCAGTACATACAATTAATGAATATATTCATTGAGTTTCTTTTTGTTTCTTGTTATTCGTTTTTGTTTATTTTTTTTTTAATTAAATCAAAATGTTTCTTTTCTCTATATACAAATCCCATACTATCCATCTCAAAAGTGTTGGCAAATTCCAGAACTTACGCAAAATTTTCCATTTACGCATTGCGTATCTTTGCCTATTGACTAATTGCATATTTGAGTCTTTTTGTGTTTGCAAATGTCTGCGTGTGTGTGTGAGTGTGTGTGTCTATGTGAGAGTATCTATGTGTGTCTGTGTGTGTAGGTTTTTGTCAGTAATTCTAACTATCTAACTAATGTGTTGATATAGTTGCCACAGGCGGCATGGTTGTCACAGCTGCCGTCTTTGGCTCCATTTGAGGTTGACGCTGCTTCCAATCTGACGCAGCTGCTCATGATTGCAACTGGTGCAAACATTTCGTTAGCAGGAATATCACAAAGCAAACGGAAATTAGCGACGACGTCCTTGTCAAGATGCAGCTTCTTTCGGCAGCGGAGACATCTTTGACAATTTGCCAGAAACCAAACCAGAGAAACCGAGAAAGAGATTGCCAAAAAGAAACAAAAGCAGGCTTAGTTAATTGCTTCAAGACCAAAGTGGGGAGGTTGGAGGATGATAAGATGGGGAGGGTAAGATGGAATGGGGGCAAGTGGAAGTAGGCAAGACAAACAAAAGTGCAGATGATGTGCAGTGAAGATGACAGCGAAGTTGAGATACATTTTTGTTGGCTTTACGCATAAGCAGGGAATGGAATGGAATGGAATGGAATGGAAATTAAATGTTGATTCTTTTGGGTGGTCTGGGCCTTTAATGAAAATGATTTATTTCTTAAATTCTCTACTGATAAATTTTTTAGAAGTGTATAACATTATTATCAGGCAGAGATTACTGCAATCCGGGAGGCCTTAATAACAATAAGAAACCTACAAGTTCAAATAAGAACATCTGTATCTATTCGGACAGCCAACAGGCTATTAAGTCCCTAGTTTCGATGACATCGTGTATGAAGTCAGTGAACCGCCCCTTGTCTCTAGGGGAGATGGCTGAGCAGTTTTCAATTCACCTCAAATGGGTCCCAGGATATAGAGACTTTGAGGAAAATTGTATCGCCTATAAACTGGCTAGATTAGGAACTACCAGCATCCTCCTTTAAGACAAGGAGGGCCTGGGTATACCCATGGCCAGCTGTAAACTGAGAATATGAAATTTTGTGTAAATAAAACGTGGAATCGGACATCGAACACGTGCAGAATCTCGCGGCAAACTTGGCCGACATATTGCAGCAAAAGAACCAAAACTTTGCTGTCTGAATAGAGCCCAGTGCTTATCTGTTATCCGTGCCATCACGAGACACTGGCTGGTGGGAAACCACGCATCCAGGTTGAATGCTCCTCACCATGACTTCTGTAGAAGCTGTGGCGATGAGGAGGAGCTGGAGATAGTGGAACACATTTTCTGTCACTGTCCTGGACTGGGCAGTAAAAGATTTAAGTTCCTACAGTCACACTTTCTTGACGATTTATCTCAGCTCTCTGAACAGAGTCCAAAATGCCTTTTAAGGTTTATTCAGGTAGTCGGATGGCTTCCTCACCTTTTATAGGCGACCGCTCAAGTGGGGAAGAGTGGTGAGCTAGCTCACTCTAGCGGTATCGCAACGGGCCTATCCTTGTCCAAGTCCCAACTGCCGCCCTAACCTAACCTAACCTATCGGTTATCGGAATTTGATCATTTTCATGGGGTTACAGGGAAAACTATAATATATATCTTTGTGTTAGGTAAGTCGTGGGGATATTGGGAGTTTGTTTCGACTAAAATGCTTTGTTATCGATAAAAAGTATCTAAACACTACTCTTTCTTCAAATAAAGTCATAATCTTTGATAGAAGCATACAAATATTGCAAATACTTAAATCGAAACGACTAAAATTTTGACAAAAAGAGTATCAAAAATTCGTTGAAGACCAATCCGTAGCAGTCAGGTGTCTTAGTTTGTACTTACTTGTGCCCGAATATATCAGCATCTGATTGTTCAAGTTATCGAATTGCATCAGCTCCGCACTTAGCGTTGTCTCACGCCTCAGATCCGGATAGTTTTCTATCTCCGCTACACACTTAATTTCCAGCATCTTGCCCAGATGAAAGAATCTTTGTCCCTGTAGACGTAAATGCAGCAACAAGCTTCTGCTTACGCAGTATATAATCATGGGCCGGCAAAGTTGGCTCAAATTTGGGATGCAGTTCACCGAAACCCGGCTGCAAAGTAATTTTCATTAGTTGCAAGTTTGCGTTGCATGTGGCTTCTGTGGTTTTACCTGTTCGCCATTGACGTACAAGCTGAGTTTTGTGGGCAGGCTGGAGTAGTCGGAGGAGCAGCTGGGGCTAAGATCATCCTCCAAGTGGTACACAGATTTGAAACTTTCAATTAGCGGGTCACTTTGTGGCAAAACTGTGGGCATAGATGCAAAAGTTTAGCCTGGAGTGCTGTGCATAATTCAGGACACTTGAATATTACCTGCCACGGTCATGTTGGCCTCACGTGCACCCAATTTGAAGAGCGGCGCATCGCCGGAGACCTCACAGGTATAGGTGCCAGTGGATTTGGAGTCCTGCAGACGTAATTCCACACGGCAATTGGATTCATTGCAAAAGTGCTGGCCATCGAGCACCTGCACACCTTGAACCCAGAATTTCATATAAACGGGATGCGTAAGTGGTGAATAGCTGTGGGGAACACATTCGGTAAATATTAGTTGAAGGGATTTAAATATTTTGGGAAGTAACATACCGAAAGAACTCATGACGATCCTTGTACCACTTGACGGAGTTTAAAGTGTGACCACTTAGATGATAATTGCAGGAGAGTGTTACATTATCTCGAAAATCCACAACTTCTGGCACACTTATGTTGGTCACAACTAGAGCGGATAAGCTTTGGTAATCTGCAAAGATGAAGAAAATTTGCATAAATTTTAGATATCAAATAATTAATAGAATACATTTAAATAAAAAAAAAAACTGTACTAAATCGTTAAATAAGATATTTATATTTTAGTTGTTAAAAATTATATTGATCGGTCTGATAGATTGCAAGTATTTGGTCAAAATGCACAAAAATATTTGGACAAACATTTGATTATCGGTGTAGTAATAAATAATAATATTTAAATCCAAAAATTTAAAATGTATAAATTTTAATAAATCATTCAATGAGATATTAATATTTTATTTTTCTCTTATCATTTAAAAATCATACAAATGGAAGTCCCTCAAACTTTTTTTCTGGATCTGACAAATATTTGCTAAAAATGCTAAAATATTTGGACAAATTTTTGATTTTCATTGTGATGATAAAAAGTGTGTTTAAAAAAAAAAAAGTTTTAATTCTTGCAAAAAAACACCACACAAATATTTGCTCGAAATGTATCAAATAGTTGATCAGATATTTGGTTGTCAGTATGAAAAACTTCTTTATTTTGTCGTTATAAGAAATCATTCACATTTGTAATCCCATGAAACTTTTTTTCTGGAACCGGCTTAAGCTAACATTATGCAAAGCAAATATTTGCTCAAATTTCATAAAATATTTGCTCAAATATTTGATTGTCAGTGTAATAATTAAAATGTTCAACAAAATATAAAAATTTTGAGCTTCTTTCGAAAAATTGTTTGTTCAAGATGCACATATTTGCTCAAAATAAATAAAATATTTAGACAAATATTTGATTCTCACCATGAAAAAAAAAAGTTTTAAACAAAATAAAAAAAAAAAAATGTATTAAATTGTAAATGCCTCGAGACTATTTTATTTTTAATGCTACTATTAAATGGTTTATTGCAAATATTTGCTCAAAGTGACTAATATATTTGGACAAAAATTTGATTGTCAGTATGATAGTAAAAAAGTTGCAACGAATTATAACAAAATTTTGAATTGAATTTATTATCTAGCATTAAACTATGCAAATATTTGCTAAGAAAGGCATAAAATATTTGGACAAATGCTTGATTATCATTATGTTAATAAAAAAAATTGCAACAAACTTAAACAAAAATTTATGAAAATTTTTAATTGTCTCGAAATTACTTCCCTGGATCCCCCTTACTTATGCTAGCACTAAACGATGCAAATATTTGCTCAATAGGCATAATATATATATAACGATAGATAGATATTATCACCAAGTCTTTGCCAAACATTATCATCAAATTTTTGCTTTTATTTTTCTTTCTTTTAGTGTGCCAAAAAAAATTTCATGCAAATATTTGCTTTGCTTAATAAAGTCTTATTTCTGTGCTGCCATTACACAGCAAATATTTGATCGAACATTTTGTTTGCTCATGCTTGAATGCGGCGTGAGCGAATACAAATATTTGAAGGTGAAATTGTGATTTTTGTTGTGCGGAGCATTGGGAAATTCCATGACTGAAATTTACCGTGATTATTTTTTTAATTTAAGAATATTCGAACGTTATTGTTGGGTTTGAACTCAAATTATAAATTTTCATTCTCATTTTAAGTAAATTTTTTTGGATTTTCCATTTCTTTTTTAATTTAAGACTTTTTCACATATTATCAATATTTTCGAGCTTATTTTAAATAAAAAATTCTTATTTTAAGAATACTTAAGAAGATTGCAAGCTCTTAATTCAATGAAAACAGTTTTAATTTTAGACCGACTCTTTATTTTCTTATACTCTCGAACCTCCGAATAAACAATAATGCAGTATATTAAATCAGACGATTTTTGGTTTATAATTAAAAACTCGTTTTGATCATAAAAAAATCGATTTTCGAATAATAAGAAATCTGAAAGACTGATTTTTATTTTTTTTTAATGTTTGGACAGTCTGTTTGCTCTACGTAAATATTTGCCATGTTATGATACCTTGAACAAACTCTTTGCTCAGCATTGATGTTTGGGTAAATAATTTGTTCAACAAAAAAAGCAAATATTTGCTTCGCGCAATGCTAACTTTAAGCACTTTCCCTGAAAGATTCGCGAAATGCAAAAAAATCGATGCAATCGATGGTAAGATTAGTTCCTTTTTATGTTTTTGTAGACTTCGTAGTCAAAACCTATTAATAGGGCTTTAAAATATAGCACAAAACACTTCGCATAGGGCCGCAATCAATTGGAATGAACGTGAAAGAATTCGGTTAAGACAGACCCGTGAAGTGCGGCATTCGACTAATAATAGTGCAAGTTTGAATCGAGCTAATCTAAAAATCTTATATTTTACCAGATAAGCTAACTAGAGAATCTTACGATGTTTATTCATTTTAAGAGTATTCAAAAAGTTTGGGCAAAAAAACGTCTGCCGGGCTCACTAGATCTTTATAAATTAATCTTAATATGATCATTCCTTTAAATTCTGTATATCTATAAAAGAATTCAAAAACAATTTCAAAAGTATATACTTATAGTTCTTTCCGAAGCTATGTCCAAATTGCCTGACAACATTTCCAACTAAGGGCATCGAAATCTATAGGATATAATAATTAATTGTTTAAACGACTTAATTGTGTTCTCTGAGCTATTTTACGTCATTAAGATATATTTTTTTATATGTGTACCATATGCTTAAGAATTCTCTATTTATTTATGTTAGTTACTAAAAATTTTCCAAAATTTTCTCTAGTCATTTAGCTCGCTGTACTTTAAACGTTTTGGGCTCGACCCATTTTAAACAGTTTCCGACTGCAAATTGCAATTGTTGTTTATACCTGGTTGAAGTTAGTCCCGCTTCCTGCTGCCTACCCCTCTGCTCTCTTTCATTTGGCAACTATGTGAGCTGTGCATATTTATAGTTCTCACACACATAGATACAAAAATACACACAGATACATAAATGTTGCACATCGCTCATGTTAAATTTACAAAGCACAGCCGCTTGACATTTTTGGTCACATTTCTTATCAATTTGTTGTTGCTATTGTTGTTGTTGCTGTTGCTGTTGCTGTATTTGTTGTGCTTATCGCTCACTGCACTTTGGCAGACATAACAGACATAGATACATACACACACACACATACAGATACACACACTCACTATACGCTACAGCAGTCAACGTGTGACGAGTACCTTGGGTAACCTTTGGGCTTGTGGGGGTCAATCGTTACCAGTGCTGAATATTTTCAATTGCGCTATGACTTTAAATGTTCAAGGTTAAACTATCTTTATATCCATTAATATGGAATGTAACTGGGAGATAAAACTTTGTTAAAGCAGTTCTAGCTTACTTTTATTTTTTTTTTAAGGAATGCATTAAAGAATTTATCATTTAGTCCGATATGCACTTATAACAAAAAAATGCATCCCAATTTTTATATTCACCATCAAAACAAGGATCTATAAGTATTCCTAATAATATAGAAGTATACTTGAGACTTGCGGATTTTTATTAGCACAGATAACTGAGAGTAAACAAGACTTAAGATCTTGCACCATCTTTTCCTTTGTATTGAAAAATATGAAGATATAGCCGAAATAATACTTTTTCATCCATAACCACACTAATTGCTTATAAGACAAAAGGGGATTTCCATCATTATTTGTGAACCAATTTCTAGTTGTCAAAAAAAAGATTTCATAAAATACGCGCAGCGAGCCAGTTTTTTTAATAAAATGTTCAATTTTGATTTTATTTTATATTTGAGCGAATTTCTAGCTCAGTATTAAATTTCGCTTTATAATCGATATATAGATGGATGAAATCTAATGTAGACAAATCTTATCTATTTAGATATTTTAATGTATTTTACAATGGAAGATAAAACTTTTAATTTAAATTTTAAAAAAAGACAAAAATTTTAGATCAAAAAACTGGAGGTTCATCGTATGGAGAACTATATAGAGGAGATGCAAAAAAAATTTGATAGCGATCGGATCATTTGTCTTCGAGTAATCACTCCAGCAAATTCGAAAAATTCTGTTTTGAGAAAAACGCGTTTAAGGGGCACACCTAGTGTGAAATTTTCAAAAAATAATTTTTTTTTTCCATATTTCTATAGGTTATACCTTTAAAAATAACATACTAAAATTTTAAATCGATATCTTAAATAGTTTTTGAGTTACACCCATTTAAAAGAGTAACTATGTATTCAAAAAAAAATTTACAAAATTAAAAAAAAAAACATTACATTTAACATAAGCTTGGAAGCTGAAGAAAAGGTCATTAGTTATTCGGTCTCGCCATGCCAGATTAGTCAAACTATTCAGTCTGATTCTATCAATGATGAGGTGAAAATTATAAATTGTATTAAAACTCTGGGCAATGACAAAATACTATAGATGATTATACGGTCAAAAATAATGATACTACCTCATGTATATCTATAACTATACTAAGACACGATTATTACCTTAGGCAATGGAAATTAATAAAGATACCAAAGCCAAATAAACCAGAGCATTCCCCATCGTCAACCGTTCTATTACTTTTTCAAAAATATTTCCTAAGATTATTTTAAGCAGGATATCAATCGTACTGGACGATCTAAAAATCATACCCGAATATTAATTCTGATTGAAGAAAGGTCACGGGACGCTTCCAAAAATGCCATAAGATTATAAATATTATAAACAAAAAATATATATGTATATAAAAAATAAATTACACGAAATTTATTTAAGATAAACAATTAGGAACTGTCACATTTTGGAAATAAATTCACCGATCGATATTGTGGACAAATCTTAACTTGTTAGATATTTAAATTTAACAAAGTAATTATAAAAGTAACAACAACAAAAAACAAATTAAAAACTTTAAAAAAATTTTAGCTGTTAAGTAAAGATAAGAAAGGAATGATCTCATTTTGGGAGTGACCTATGAAGTTGTGCTTAGTTTGGCAATGACGTTACCTTAGAAACCATTATCTTTTAATAGTGTCAAAATAAGCGTAAATTTCATAATGAAAGATAATAAGATACAATACAATATGAATATTCGTACGCATTAAGCTATATCCAAAAAGTTTCAGAGCTGCTATTAAATATTTTTCGAACCTATTTTTCCTTAAGAATGCCTGTAAGCATAGGCACTAAGGAATAACAAACGAGGTTTGGTAAATGAGTGGCAATTGAAACATGAGCATATATTAAGCTGCTCTAGAAAAATGATCACATGTGTAATACGGTGGTGGCAGTTGTCTCTAAATGTTGTATCTAACTGACCGCAAGTGTACTGAAGTACTATCGAAATGAACTAAGATGGTGGCAGTTGAATCCTATATATGCATTGATTTATTTACAACTGTCTTTAAGCATTCTTAGCTATTCAAAAAAAAAAATATGTAAATCATTGTATCGAGTAGCAAATTACTAGTGCAAGAGTCACTACTGCCGTACCAGTCCCCCGTACTGCAGGTCAATAACTTACCCAGCATATGCCAGTTACATGTTGCTATATCCATTGCCTAAGCGCTGCCATCTATGCCAGGAATTTCCCTTTACCGCTGCTCTATCTTACTTTCGCATGTGCTGCCCCTTTCTAACACTATGCCGACACACACTTAAACACCCCAGACTCACACACACACACACACCAGACCTGGTACATATTTTTTTGCCATCTATTTTGCATATTCATTTCATGAAATTTGAAATTTATTCGATGTCTCTGGTGTGGTGTGAGTGGCTCTGGGTGTGTGTGTAAGTGTATGTATTTGTGTGTGTTAGGTGGTCCACGTGTGTGTGTGTTGGCCAGCCACAACAAAAGCAGGCCGCAGCATGGTAACAAACACAAGGACCAGCTTTACATGGTGCCCCGTAGTATCCTCCTAGTATTATGGACGGAGGTCACTCACCGGCGCAAATTGAAACTTACGCATCCAGGCGATCAATGCAAACTAAACCAAACTCTAAAATGTGTTTTTAGTGCCCCATGGAACCACATGAAGTCTAGTTTTTATAACTGAGAGGGCTACTATGGTAACACTTGGAGTTAAATCGAAAAACCACAGAGCAAAGCCACAAGTACTCAGATGATAGTGTTAATGGTTAACAAAATTTTCGACACTACTGTGAGTTAGGAGCTACTGCAGATGTGAAAAATTGGAATCGAATAGACAGAATTTTATGTAAATGTTTCTATGAGTATTATGTGGATACGACGGGAATAATCTCTTAATATGGAATTTGTATCTTTAAGATACAAATTTTGACTCTTTTAATTTATGAGGTTTTAAAAATATTTCCATTAGCATGGAAAAGTATTTTATATTCTAATACGAGTTTTTGATTTAGTTTGGATGTTTTTTCCAAATCATTTCCAACAATAAATTAACCTTTTTGACCTACGCGCTTGCATATCGAATCTTTAGTATCTGCATTATCAAATTTTCAGGTAAATGGGTCTGTAGCTTTGGTACTCGAAAAACATACTATGTTGTATGTTATCTTCTATATATTCAGATGAGTCCCAGCCGTCTAAGATTTTTAAAATCCCTTTCGGTAATTAAACCATTCTTTTTTTTACTAATATATTTTTCTATCTTTCTAGCCTTCTTATCATATATTTCAAATTCAAAAATATACTCAAATTATTTTAAATTATTATATTAATATAATTAATTTATACTATGAAATGATTTTAAACTAATTGATTAATAAAACTCTATAGCTAGAAAATTTAAAGGAACCCTACCACGTAAGACTCGGGCATTAGATATATTGTGTCGATCATGTAACTTATATAGGGTGTTATTTCCGAGGCTCTAAAACAGGATTTTTTGATTGACATTATCAACCTGTTTAGCATTCTTTGGTTATTGGGACCATCATAAAACTTGAATAGGGTGTTATTTTGAAGGATTTTAAAAAATATTTCGAGTGTTATTTTTGAAGATTGTTTGACAGTATCAACCTTCTTTTCCATCCTTCGAAACGAATGTGAAAATATAATCAATATATTTTATGCAATAAAATCATCATAATTATTAAAAAAATGGCGGACGTTAAGTCGGGCGCGCACGACTTTAGGATACCCTGTACCACTAGCTTGTAATAAAGTCCGATTTCTTCACAAAAAACCAAGAACAGAAGAATTTTTAAGCAAAAATTTTTTTTTGGCCGATCGTTCCTATGGGGAGCTATATGATATAGTCAACCGATTTCGATCAAATTTGGCACATTGCTTAAGTGCTCTAAAAAATTTCCAAACGCCAAATCTGGTTACGATATCTTAATTAAAAAACGAAATATAGCGAATTTTTCTTTAAAAAAGTTATTTTGGCCGATCGGTCCTATGGGAGCTATATGATATACTCCACCGATTTCAATAAAATTTGACACAGTTCTTAAATACCTTAAAAAAGATCTGAATGCCGAATTTAGTTCAAATATCTTTACAAAAAAACGAAACACATCGAATTTTGTATAAAAAACGTGTTTTTGGACCGATTGGTCCTATGGGAGCTATATGAACTAGTCAAACGATTTGAATTAAATTTAGTATAGTGCTTAGGAACTATAAAAACTTAAGAATGTCAAATTTGGTCTCAATATCTTAACAAACAAACGAAACACAACAAATTTTGTTAAAAAATCGATTTTTTGGAAGATCGGACCTATGGGAGCTATATGATATAGTCAACCGATTTTGTTCAAATTTGGCACATTGCTTAAGTGGTCTAAAAAATTTCCAAACGCCAAATCTGGTTACGATATCTTAATTAAAAAACGAAATATAGCGAATTTTTCTTTAAAAAAGTTATTTTGGCCGATCGGTCCTATGGGAGCTATATGATATAGTCAACCGATTTCGATCAAATTTGGTAGAGTGATTGGGAACTATAAAAACTTTCGAATGCCAAATTTCGTTACGATATCTTTATAAACAAACGAATTATTCATCTAAAACGCTTTTTTTTTTGTCGAGTGTCGTCTCAAACACCCCTATGGGAGCTATATAATTTAACCCCGATATCAAAAAAATAAAATAAACTTGCCTCCTATGGAATAATATGGGATCTAATGTGAAAGTTTGGTAACTCTAGCTCTTACCATCTCTGAGATCTAGGCGTTCACACGGACGGACGGACAGACGGACGGACGGACGGACGGACAGACGGACGGACGGACGGACAGACGGACAGACGGACATGGGTATATCGACTTCTCTATTCACCCTGATCATATTTTAGGTAACTTTGGGATGTCTCCGACGTCTCCTTCTATATGTTACATACATTTTCGGCTTGCACAAACTTAATATACCCTTAGTACCATACGGTACAGGGTATAAAAACAGAGCTTGAAAAAAATAAATATCCCTTGAGCTAGGGGCATTTTGCTTTTTGGGACCATCACAGAATATTTATAAGGTTTTTTTTAAATATACAGGGTGTTATTTCTAAGCTTTTTACAGAAGTGTATTTTATTGGTATTATCAACCTTCTTGGCATCATTTGCTAGTTTTAGGCGGCAAATTCATAGATATATTAAAATATAATTAATATATTTTATCCAAGAAAATTATTTTTTAACTGATTGCTCAAAAAACCTGAGCTTCAAAAAATTTAGATATAAAATTTTCAAAAATAGGACAAGCTAAAAAATCTGTAGACTTCCATTCTAGGAAATTTTTTCTCAATATTGTTAAAAGCTCGTAAATAAAGTTTTGGTCACGATTTTATTATTATTTTAAGCTTGAAGATTCTTCGGGCTGAAATAAAGATTTTGATATCGATTTTAAATTTCTTCCCGCATTAGAAATTAAGTTCTGTGCATTGCATATATTAAAAATATCGAAGAACTTGTAAAGGGTGCTATATTTAAGGTTTTTTTAATAATATACAAGGTGTTATTTTTAAGGTTTTGAAGAAAGAATATTTGATTGATTTTATCAACCTTCTAGGCATATTTTGCCATTTATTGGTATTGGGTGTTATTTTTAAGGTTAACAAAAATGATTTTTGACTTTACGCAATTCTTTGGCAGCTGCTAACGAACCCAATAATTATCTTTAATTTATTTTTTATTAAAACCATATATTACGTTTATTGGTTCCAACATATACATAACTTATACAGGGTGTTATTTTTAAATTTGTTGTATTACTTAAATACAGACGATTCCTTTATGTTTAGTATTTCAAAAAGGTATGTTGGAAACATTTTTTTTAATTCTAGTATTCCTCTCTTCAGATATTTAAAGCTGGCTAAAATTCTTTGAAGTTTTTAAGCTAGTTTTAAAATTACAACCGAAATGAAATTTTTTTCAAAAAAAATTTGAAAAATGTGTTTCAAGTGTAATCGATAGGTAGATCTTATATATATAGTATAATAAAAAAAATTGTCAAAACCAGTGTGGTACAATTTGAGATATTTATTATTAATAAAAAGTCAAAAATTATTAAGTTATTACTCAGAATGAATATGTTAATAAAAGATGACGAAATGCAATTAAAAATTTGTGTAGATGATGACTTCATTATTTGTTTTTTAACTAGATATAATAGATCAAAATTAAATAAATTCTTCCGTTTATCAAAAAATTCTCTAAAAAAATTATGCAATTCAACTTTTTACCGCATTGCCAAAAATAAAAATATTTTGCAACACTGATAGCATGTCTGTGTTGCATAGATAAAATAAAAATAAATATGATTTTTATTTTTATTTTAGAGCATAAATCAATTTTGTATGCATTTAAAATTCACAGACAAACAGAAAATATATTTCGTAGAAACTTGACAGATATGAATAAAATTGTTTTGAAATGAACAATTTTGATAAAAATTCGAAATAAAAAGAGAGTTAAAATAATGTTGAATTTACATATTTGTTGTGAAAACTTGAAAGAATGGTAAACAAAATGTTATCTTTTAATATAATATGATGGCAAAACAGAAAATCTTCAATGATAAACTTTTTGCTATAAGTTAACAATTTAAATATAAGATATATTAACTAAAACAGATAAATTAAAAATATTCTGAGATGAAAATCTAAAGATTTTTTAATAAATATTAGATATATTAACTAAACCAAATAAATTAAAAATATTCTGAGATGAAAATCTAAAGATTTTTTTAAACAAAGTTTTTTTAGATGATGTTTAAAAGATAAAGTAAGTTAAAAAATTATTTGCATAAAAAGATGACAAAGACGAATATAAAATTAATTCAGATGATAAAGAATTCTTCTCAAAATCCATTATAAAATAAGATAATTTTTTAAGCTATTAGATTCTCTTAGTGGAGATGAATAAATATTTAAATCAGTTGATAAACAATTCTTCCCAAAATGCATTTTAAAAGAAGATATTTTTTTTAACTTTTAGATTCCCTTAATGGAGACGAATATAAAATTAATTCAGATGATAAACAATTCATCTCAAAAAGCATTAAAAAAAGATTATATTTTTAAGCTTGTAGATTCTCTTATTGGAGACGAATATAAAATTAATTCAAAGATAAACAATTCTTCTCAAGATGCATTATAAAAGAAGATAATTTTTTTAAACGTGTAGATTCTCTTAGTGGAAGCGAATATAAAATTAATTCAGATGATAAACAATTCTTCTCAAGACGCATTACGAAAGAAGATAATTATTTTAAACGTGTAGATTCTCTTAGTGGAGACGAATGTAAAATTAATTCAGATGATAAACAATTCCTCTCAAAATGCATTATAAAAAAAATAAATTTTTTAAACTTAGTAGAGACGATTATAAAATTAATTCAGAATGAAAACAATTCTTCCCCAAATTTATTATAAAAAAAGATAATTCTTCAAAACGTGTAGATTGTCGCAGTTAAGGATTACTGAGCTAAGAACTTTATAAAACAAAGTCAGATGATATGCCATTCTTCGCAAAATTCATTATAAAAAAAGAAGATTCGTTTCAACGTGTAGAATGTCTTAGTTGGGGAATACTCAGCTACAAACTATAAAAAATTATTCAGATGATATAGAATTCTTCTCAAAATGCATTATAAAAAAAGGGAATTCTTCAAAACGTGTACATTGTCTAAGTGGAGGATAACTGAGCTAAAAACTTTATAAAATAAAGTCAGATGATATACAGTTCTTCGCAAAATTTATTATTAACAAAGATGATTCTTTTCATCGTGTAAGTAAGTTGAGGATTACTAAGATACAGACTTTTTAAAATTAACTCAGATAATAAGCAATTCTTTTTAAAATGCATTACAAAAATAAGGTAATTCTTTACAATCTGTAGATTGTCTTAGTTGAGGATTACTGAGCTACAATTTATATAAAATTTTTTCAGATGATTTAGAATTCTTCTCAAAATGCATTATGAAAAAAGATAATTCGTTTCAACGTACAGATTTTCTAAGTTGAGGATTACTGAGCTAAAAACTTTATAAAATGAAGTCAGATGATATCCAATTCTTCTCAAAACTCATTATAAAAAAGGATGATTCTATTCAACGTGCAGATTGTCTAAGTTGAAGATTACTGAGTGAAAAACTTTATAAAATTAGCTAACATGATATATAATTCTTCTCAAAATTCATAATAAAAAATGGTGATTCTTTACAAGGTGTACATTGTCTAAGTTGAGAATTACTGAGCTAAAAATTTTATAAAATAAAGTCAGATGATATACATTTCTTCCCAAAATTCTTTTCAACGTGTAGATTGTCTAATTTGAGCATTACTGAGTGAAAAACTTTCTAAAAATTATTCCGATGATAAACAGTTCTTCTCCAAATTTAAAATAAAAAAGATGATTCTTTTCAACGAGTAGATTGTCTAAGTTGAGCACTACTAAGCTACAAACTGTATACGATTTATTCAGATGATAAGCAATTCTTCCCAAATTTAGAATAAAAAATTGTAATTCTTCAAAACGTGAAGATTGTCTAAGTTGAGGAATACTGAACTACAAACTAAATAAAATTTATTCAGATGATTAAGAATTCTTCTCAAATGCATTTTAAAAAAGATGATTCTTTTCAACGTGTAGATTGCCTAAGTTGGAGGAATACTGAGCTGCGAACTTTACCCGAAAACCAAAAACAGCCTTATCCTCTTGTCTGTCTTAAAGATACCCCTAAGCCCGCTCGTTAAATCTAAATACCATACAAATTAGAATCCCTAACCAAATCTTAGGGGAAATATTCAATGTTTGTAGTATTTAAATTTGTTTTAAACTTTTATCAAAGCTTTAAATACAGAAATTTAAATTGCTCTTAGACAACACACAGCTTGCACATTTGCTTTTAGCCTCACATGGCTAACCACACACACACACACACGCAGTTACACTCATACACACACAGATACTCACACAGATACACATGTTAAGTTTAACCACCTTAGCATATGCAAACTTTTGCTGATAATTAACCTACACATTTCATTTGAAACTAGCCAAAACATATTTACTTCACACTCGCACACATACTCGCACACACACACTCAGACACCGACAGCCATTTACATTTGGCTCAAGAAATTTACATATGAATTGTTAGACGTTGCGTATACGTAATATGAAAATGCCCCCGACTACGAACTTTCGTGATAAATTCATTTAGAGACGTTGAGACATTTTCTACTGCAAATTTTTGTTGTGGTATTTTTTATGTGTCTGTGTTGGTTGTAAGTTTGCTGTGTGTCTGTGTGCTGGTAGTATTGGTGTATCTATGTGGTTAGCTGGCCCCTGATGTATCTGTGTGTGTGTGTGTTTGTTTTGGTCTGTTTCCGTGCAGCAGTTTAGTTTGCCTTTGGTTTTCACTGTAAATATGTAAGCTGGCTGTGGCTTTGGCCAAACAAACTGCCTCCTGCTCTCTCGCTCGTCCATCTCCATAAATATTCATTTGTATTAAATTTAATGCAAGATTTTCCATTTATAGTAAAAGCTTTAAAACCGCAACAACATTGCAACAATTTAGCCAAAAAAAAAAAGGATAGAATAGAATGGCTTAACAATAGGCCTAACATAATGTTGGCATTAATTGTTTGTGTCTGGCTAAAAGTTTAAGCGGAAAAATCGTATTGAAAACTATTTGGTTTTTGTTTAAAACTAATGAAACAAAGTTTCGAAAATTTATAGCATAACAATAGGCGCAAAAAATCGCTGAAATTTATTTTATTATACGGATATGTTTGGGTTTATACGGTTAAATTAAATTCTATAAAAGCAAATTATTTAGTTTTTTAGTTTTAATTTTTATTTAAAGCTCTAAAGTGAATAATGGCAAGAGATTTAAAACTTTTCCAAGGGCTTCTGTTACAGGTTAAATTTTTTCTAATTCTTCTAAACAGCTCTGAAAAAATCATAAACCTACTTTTTGAAACTCTGGTATCCAGTTTCTTCTTTATTATTTAATCTACAGAAAAAAAAGGATAAAACTGGGAAAACTTAACACTACAATAGCCATTCCGATCAAAGACTTCCTTAGTCGAGTTCCCAGTCATGCCAATAGTCCAGTAAAGTAAAAATTTCGGATTATCTTGGTAAACTCCAATATTCAAATGACCAAAATCAATTTTCAATCAATCAGATTGTAAACTAGCAGAGATCCAGAAAAATTGCAGATTGGTTTTCATAAGCCCAATGGAGTCTGCCCAATGGAGTTTTTGTGCAATACGGTTTCAGAAAACATAGTGAAATAAATGATATATGCATTTAAAAAAGTTCAAAAAAATCTGTATCTTCAAGAGTTACAAACAAAAAATTTCGATTGTATCTTCAGCTAGTTTGATTAAAAAGAAGTAGGACTGATTAAATGTAAATTGGGAAACAACAGTCTGGCAACCTTGTGTTTGCTAGAATTTATCTCAAATACCGAACTTACAACTTTTCGTGAAATACCGAACTTACAATCAAAATAATTTTTATGAACCTGTCAGAGTGCGGGACACATTTTTGTTAACCCACTGGGTTCATCTTCGATGAGCTGTCACACCAGCCAGAAAAGCTCATGCAATTGAAATATTGTTGACATTCCCATGATTTATCGCCTCTCGGGGATGTACACCTTGACATGGCCGCTCAGTAGGAGCAATTAATCTCAGAGAGCGATGTTGGCGGTAGGAATGCTAAAGGTACTGACACCTATGCTGATAAGGTCGAAGAGGAGTCTCAAAGCCAAGATCAGTCCACAGCAAATCAAATTCTGATGATTTTTTACAGCCGAATTATCGCCGGGTAGTCACCTAGGGGTGCGAAAGCCCGGACCGTGTCGCTAACTGATGCAGCTGCCCTGGGAGTTTTCGAGAGGAAAGTACTGCGCAAGATCTTTGGTCCTATTCGAGTTGGCGATGACTACCGCATCCGCACCAACCCGGAGCTCTATGAGCTCAGCGTATCAACATCCAGCGGCTTCGCTGGCTCGGGCATGTCGTTAGGATGGACGAGGATGCTCCAGCTAAACGTGTGTTCGATCAGCGGCCGTAGGCGGAGAGGACGACCGTGTTTGCGTTGGAAAGACCAAGTGGAAGGGGCCCTGTCTTCGCTCGGTGTGACCAACTGGAGAAGGCCCGCGCAATGCAGAGGCGCCTGGAGAGATGTTTTAAGGCAGGCCGTAATCCGGTAATCGGGTTATTATGGCCACGTAAGAAGAAGAAATCAGCTAGGGGTCCTTCACTCATTGATCTCTCTAAAGATGTCAGCAAATCAAGGAATCAAACCATAATGCAAATTTTTCTCAAGGGGTTATCCAGCAACAGCCGGCTAATCCCCAAGATTTGGCAGCTAGCACAGAGGATTTGGAGGTGCTAATTTTAAGTTATAGTGTCAACCCGCTGAATGTCCATATAAGCACATCGTTCTAAGCCAATCCAAGTATCTTCATCATGGATTTCTCGAATTTGGCGCAGAATTTAAAGGCGTAATGCTTCTTAAGATATTTCTCTATCTATACCCCGTCGATATTACTTCAATTCATGAATATCGATTTGTTAAAAATAACGTACTCGTACATTTTGCAAATTCCACTAATATAGAAGGGAAAGAAGATCTAAGTCAAGAATCTTGGTCCTTTAAGTGAAAATGCGCAGCAGTAAAGTTTCGGGACTCTAACTCTTATAGTCTCAGAAATATAGGAAATCATACAGATGGGCGGACTGACATAGCTCAATTTATACCGGAGGTTATGCTAAGCATTGTTGTAAAAAGGACTTGCACACCTCTTTTTGTGCATTACATACAATGATCGAATCTAAAATCTTTGTGCTTGTAAGTATAATGTATAAAAAAATATTTTCTTATTAGAAAGTACTCTAGTGTTGGGCACCGCCTCGTGAGTATCACATTGTTTAACCTACTTTTAGCCTTTTACTCTAAACAGGGAGCAGCGAACATGCTTACTATATACTTACGAGAACATCTCATATTGACTCTTATTATTGAGATAGTTTCCAGAAAATCTATTAAGGCTATTAGTAGGTATTGTAGAACACAGGAGCACCTGAGTTAGCTGGTTTGGCTTACATTACTTGCTGTAGCTTATGTGTAACTGAGATGGAATCCTTGTTAGACACGCTAAAAAAAAACATCCCACTTCAAACGACCTAAAAACTCGTTAACTCCATCATACACTTAGGTTTATTTTGAAAACTGAACTTACTGCTCAACAGTAGACTTGAACAGACTCCAAAGGTCACGATGAATTATTCGTTTTCACTCAGTAAGTCAAGATGGATGGACAGAGCCCCCTCACATAAAAAAAGTGAATATGGCAGTGATTGATTCCATGGTGGAATGTTGAAAGAAGCTAGTACGAAAAATCGAATTTGTTCCGAGGGTAGTATATCGGCTAGAGCCGTAGCAGCTGTGTAAAGTCAAATGGATTTGGATAGAAGGAGAACTAAACCAACTCCAGGACACTTTAAAATTACAGAGTTAAGCATGCCAAGGAAATTAAGGAATATTTTGTATTACGCATGGCCGTCGGGAGAGAAGTAGGGTTCGATATAACCATCGACTAGTTCTAAGCGTACTCCTTTTCTTTGTAGAGTTGCAGACGAGTTCAAATCTACAGACACCTTTAGAGAAGGGAGTGGGCGATAGCCACCTATATCCCCATCCGTAACACAGTCGACTTTAATTACGTCAAGTAATTTCCAAGTTCTCTTGTATGTATGGGTCTTTTAGATGTCTTTGTAGAATGGGAGACTGTAAGTGTGATTAGTTTTAAGAAGGTCTTAAAGATTCAACTTGGGTTGGGTCACAGGCGAGCTGAATATAAATTTGAATTTTGAACCAAAGGAGAGTTATCAAAGACATTAGAAAAAAAGTCGGGATAAAAATACGAGTCATTTATAGAGACTTTTCTAAAGCTCTTCTTAGCTGCTGTAATCTTGATAAAAATTCAAAGCTGTCAGTATTCTAGATCCGACATATCATAGATTTTGAAGCAAACTAATTCTTTTATGGTGGACAATCCTGGAAAGAATGTCGTATTCAGGTGTTTATAAATCGGTGACCCCGTCGAATTTCCCAGTATGATTTATGGGCATGCACCGAGCAACCATAAAAAGCGTGTGTGATCTGGATTGTTCACGCAATAATAACATCGCCCATCAGGCTCTCCGCTGGAACCCACAAGGTTATTGATGTCCCGGGGCGCTAGCTAGGACATAAAGACATTATCTATAAAAGTGTTCTTTGTTTTAGGCTTTTTACAAGTCAAGTCCTCTTAGGATGCCTTCGTTCAAGTGCCATCGAACGAAACAAGTAATCATTGTACGGCTCAGTATATGGGGAACATGTAGTGGCAGGAAGAACTTCCCATTTGAGCGGGCTTGAATGGGCCCCGAGCGTTGTCATGCTGTAAAATGGTAACCCGTCTCCTATTGTAGCATCATTGGAAGTCAATAACATCCTCCCCCGAAAAGGTTTTGTTTGGTTTCAACAGCTCATAATAGATGACTGCGACCGGGTCCCACCAAAAACGCTGCATAAGCTTTACAGCGTGGACATAGAGGTATGACTGGGTAGTCGCCAATGCATTCCTTTCTTTGTGTTGTTGTAATGAAACCATTTTTCATCTCTATTCCAGATGCAATGAAGCAAACTCTTACTTTTCTGCCGCTGAAAAGAGAGTTGTCATAGGCATGCCTTGGCTTCAATTCAAAAGGAACCCAAGTTCCTGGTTTATGAATCATTCCCAGCAATCTCTTGGTAATGGTTTGGACGGCAACTTTCAATACCAATTCAGCGCTTTGAAAGGTTTTTTGGGCTTCCTTCATGAGAGCAGTTGACAACATCAAAGTCTTTAATATAACGAGACCACGTTGATGACGTCACGTTGATTTTCTTAGAGCAGCATTTCTTCAAAACTTTATTGAAGTCTCGATGCCCATGCATAAATATTTTTTTTTCGAATCGATGAAGAAAATCAACCATTTACGATTATTTGACACAAAAACCCAAGGTTCTTAAACATCCAAAAGTCCTCGTATATGACGCCAAAAATATCACTTGTGTGTCAAATCGGTTTGATTAACCATAAGTCATAGCTCCTGATGTCTGGGATATGTCCCAATTAACTGTAAGAGCTCTATATGATACAGAAGAGTCTACAGCTGAAGTACCAAGGCACCCCTTGAAGAGACATTTGATGATATAGATATAGTAAACATTTCAAAGAATGAAGTGGACCATGCGGAAAATGCAACCAATATCGTTCCACAACCACCTTATTCACCTGATTTGGCTCCGTGTGAATTCTGGCTATTTCCAAAACTGAAAGGACCACTCCGAGGAAACTGTTTTGAGTCGATGAATCGGGGCGCGCTCTGAAGGCTATTTCGGACGAAGACTTTTTGGCATTTTTCTAGGACTGGAAAAAGCGGTGGCATAAGTGTATTATATCGGGAGTAGACTATTTTGAAGGGGACGAAATTGATTTCGACGAATAAATACAAATTTGTTGATTTATAAAAAAATTGCGACTAGTTTTTGGACACAGTAGCTTCTGTAACATAGAGGAAGAAACTTCTTGGCCCTAGTCAGCAAAAGATTAGCCGGGTGCCAGGACATAACAACATTCCTGAAAATGAGCGGACAGATAAGCTTGCAAGGATCGGTGCAGCAAAACCCGATAGGCGACCATTTAGAGATAACCAAGTGGTGCAGGACCTACTGAGAATAGAGGAGAATAAGAATCGACTGCTTTACAGGGACAGATACCAGGGCTTTAACTGTCAAAAACCCTTCTCTCCAACTACATTCGTAAGAGGTTCAATGTCATGATAACTCACGGGAAGAACACCTTGAGAATCCTGACGGGCCTATTGATAGCAGATAATCGGATGACAGCGGATGTCGCTCCTTCGCATGTATTACGTGTATGTATGGCACTCGCCGGTAAAAGAAACAAGCTCCTGTGCATGTACGTTCTCCCACCGGAGATCGTTTTTACCATAAGTCCAAACAAAATACTGGATCATAACAGGCCTTTAAGCTTTTGAGAAGGCTCAAAGCTGTGAAGGGGGTATAATAGATTCAAGTGAATTTTAAATAATAATGATAAAGAAGAAGTCAGAATCTCAATAGCAAAAACTTATTTGAAACGATAAGCTCAAAATTTCATTCAAGTTGATTAAAGGTAACTAAACTCTCTGCTATATTACCAAAATTTAATTAAATCTAACCTCAATCAAGTGCTCAAAATATTTATGCAACTATAAATAACAAAACTCAAATTGCTTTACCAAATTTCCATAAAAATCTATAAAAGTCAACAAAATGTGATAACCAACAATAGGCGCAAAACAATTTCTAAATCAATTTGTAAGCTCTATTACTTCCTATTAAATGAAATACGATTAAGCTATTAGTAAGCTATTTGCTGGCTGCATCTGTAAGATACAAAATGTATCTACTGCAAAATGAAGCATAAATACACAATGGAAAAAATGTAATTCCATTAGGCCAAGTAAAATTATGTGCAAATGGAGCACAAAAGCCGTATGTGGAGTAAAGGAGTTGCCCAGGATTGACTCGGAAAAAGTATTGAAAGCTGTGTAGAGGGCGCCATTGTTAAATGTTTGAATGGATGGTGGGATGAATGACTGACTGCATGGATGCATGTCTCTAACCTGCAATTGTGTTTTGTAAGTGAAACTGAAACTAGAACTAGAACTCAGTCAAGTTGTGGCAAAGTAAGTAAAATGTGTCAGTTGCAACACAATTCCAACTACCTTATAAGTCAGTTCCCCTTGGAATTGCATTTTAGTTAACTTTACCCAAAGACTCGACTCCACAATGGAAAAAGTGCTGCCACACAATTGTTGTGTGTGCCAAAGGGCCAGAGGCTTAGTGTTGGTTATAAATTGAAACGCATGGCGTGTAGTGTTGAAAAACGTTTGGAAAATGCGCTGCAAATAAGTGGAGCATTTTTAATGCGCCACAAATTAATTGCCTCTTGCCGCTGCCAATGCCCCTTGGCAGGCTGCCTAATTGCAAGAAATTCCTAAAATACAATTTAACTTTAAACTGCACTTAAGATGCACACACATACACAGATGCACACACACACACAGATACACACACACACTCGTGCACTTGTAAGGCAGCAAAAAGTTGGTAGCTATGGCCGCCTGGGAATGCGCTTGAACGACAGCCACAAGGCAACTTGCAACGCGTTGCAGCCACAAAAGGCATCAAGCAACAGCTTTGGCAACTCTGGCAGCCGCCGCTGTGGAAATTATGGCAAAAAGTCATTAAAACAAATTCGAAAAAATACAATAAAAAAGGCGCGCCCCAGTCAAGTGGCTGCAGCAAATAAAAAATAATAATAAAAACAAAAAAAAATTAAAAAATAAAAAATAAAACTTTGTCAATATTGATTCGTAGACGGTTCTGGGCGTAAGTGAAACAATAAAAACATGAATTCGTTAACAAAAAAATTTAAAATGAATGTAATACAGTAAGGACTCGAAAGACTGAATTTGGTTTAAACAGCAAAGGTATAACTTCGAAACTTCAATTTTTTTTTCGACTTTTTTTTAGTTAGTACGATAGCAGCATTCATCAAGATTAATAATCTTTTTTATTTTTTTGTTTCAGATTATTAGAATGCTTGCAATCGTGGCAACAGTGGCGCGCCATTTTTTTGTCAACCCCCCACTTCAACAACTTATAACTTTTTGAGTTTTGGGTATTTTGAGATTTTTAATTTTTTTATGTATTTTCGAAACAATAATAAATGTCTTATTAAAATATGGATAAAAAAAATATTTTTTATTTTTTAATTATAGCACCCGAAAAAACACCTCAAATTCATGCCTCTACACTAGAATACCCCCTTAAGTAGTAAAAGAAGCTGAAATAAGTGAAGTAAGAGTATTCCAAAATTTGTCGTCTTTTGAGATTTGTAATTTAAAAATTTTTGAGCTTCACCCTCACTCCAATAGGAGATAAAGGAAATAATTCTTTCTTATTTTTTAACAATTTATTCGTTATTAATGATATATGCCGGTAGAGAGCATATAAATATCATATCATATATCCAGAATCAAGGAAACTGGACTCTGGAGGACTAGTACCTCCGGACATGGCAGCATTTTGAAGGGTAAAGAGACTAGCAAATCAACAGATTACATAACGCCAGTACTGGACTTCAAGAAGTCATGGAGTGGGACATGAACAGGGTAATGAGAGGATCCATGATGGATCGCGGTGTAGGAGCAGGGGTCTACTCGGACGAACTCGAAGTATCTCTCCTATCGCCTAGGCAACAGAAACAGCATCTTCCAGGCGGAAGTCTTTGGCATCAGAGAAGGATGTAAGGTGTTAAGTAATCATCCGAGTCACCTGGCGGAGGTGGGTATATTCTCCGACAGTCAAGCAGCTTTGCTGGCGATCAAATCGCCAACCGTGAACTCAGAAATCATCAGACAATGCTAAGATGACAATGCGCCCTTGCAAGCAGAATGAGCATCGCTCTCGTATGGGTTCCCGGACATAGGAATGTATACTGGAATGAAAAAGCTGATGAACTGGCGAGAAAAGGAGCATTAAATGGCGAAGCAGCGGAGGTAGCTGTCAAATACCCCCTCAGCGCTATCAAGAGAGAACTTCTTCTGCGAGCTCAGAACAAGGCTGAAACCAGATGGAAAAATATTGGCACTTGCAAGATTGCAAAGGAAATTTGGCCGCGATACGACTAGCGTAGAACGGCCGAACTGCTAAGCAAGCCAAGAACAATGATCTTCAGAATAGCATCGACAATAACCGGACATTGGACGTTAGGAGACCATGCAAAGAAAATGGGCTGGCCCTACAACATCAGATGCCGAAGCTGTGACCAGGAGAACACAGAAGAGACAGTTTATCATTATTTATGTGAGTGCCCACGAGCCTATGCAGTTAGAAGCGAATACTGATAGTAGTGATAGTGACTTTGAATGCGACCTGGAAACGCCAAAACCATTCAAACAAGATGATTTCAACGAGCTTATCAAAGATTTGGGTCTATCTAAGTCTACTTCGGAAATATTGGCTTCTAGGCTAAAAGAACGATACTTAGTAATAAAGGAAACTAACATTTCTTATTACCGCACAAAGGAACAAAATCTCCTCAAATATTTGGCTGAAAAAGATGACTTTCTTTTTGTAATGATGTAAATGGTTTAATGACTACAATGGGAATACGAAACTACGTTTCTAGTGAGTGTCGTTTATTGATAGACTCATCAAAACGGAGTCTAAAATGCGTTCTCTGACACAATGGGAATAAATTTGGCTCCTTGCCTATGGCACATTCTACAAAAAAAAGACGAATACACATCTATAGCCCTGGTTTTGTACAAAATTAAATATACGGAACACAACTGGCTTATATGTGTTGGTTTAAAAATGATAAACTTCCTTCCAGGCCAACAAAGAGATTATACAAAATATCCCTGTTTTCTTTGCTTGTGGGATGGTAAAGCTAAAACTCAACATTGGACTAAAAAAGATTGGCCTACTCGGGTAGCGCTAGTTCCAAATCAACAGAACGTCATAAACCCACCTTTAGTCTCAAAGGATCGTATAATTTTGCATCCGTTACACATTAAACTAGGCCTTATAAAACAGTTTGTAAAAGGTCTTGACAAAAATCGAAATTGTTTCCTTTTTCTATCAAAAAAGTTTCCAAAACTCAGTACATAAAAGATAAAAGCGGAAATTTTTGACGGCCCACAGATAAGATCTTTAATTAAAGACTCAAATTTTACGGGCAATATGACAGAGATTGAGAAAAATGGCATGGAATGAGTTTGTTTGGTTTGTTCAAAATTTTTTGGGAAATAAGAAAAGTGCTGACTATTCTCAGCACGTCAAAAAACTAATGAGTCACTTTCAAAGCTTTGGATGTAACATAAAGTTACACTTTCTTCAAAACCACCTTGAATATTTGCCCGCAAATCTTGGAGATCTAAGTGAAGAAGAGGGTGAGCGATACCACCAGGACCTTCATATCATGGAGGAACGCTATCAAGGCTACTAAAACGCACACATAAAGGCTGACTATTGTTGGAGCATTCAGAACAGTTCTCTTCCTTGAAGTTGGAGAACTTCAAAGATGAAATCAAATAAAAGAAAGTATTCAACTTAAGTACTGAATAAATTTCAGTTTTATTAAAAAAAAAACCAATGACACATATTTTTTTTACAAGAGCTGAATACTGAAATATTGGTTACAGATTTGAAATCGTCATAAGAAATTGGGTCATGTAACATAACCCCATCATCAGATATGTTTTTGTGCAGTGAAATATATCAAGGCATTCAATTAAATTTAAGATGTGTAAGAATTTTAAAAAATTATTTCTTGCAGGCTTCAATAAAAAATAATAAATAAATTAAATATAAATAAATAAATTTTTCGGAATTTTTATCATCTCAAAAAACCAACTATATTAAATGTATTGTTTCAATGTGTTTTAATAACCTTTTTGAGATAAAAAAATAAAAATATTTGAATCAATATTCAGTAAACATATTTTAAAATCTTAGCTCGAGGCTACGTGAAAACTGAATAAAATATAAATAAATAAATGGAGTACAAAGAGGGAACTTAAAAGAATTTATTTTCAATTTCAAATATTTTTAGATTTATTTTTTTGGTCTGAAAATTAAATTTTTGCGCAACGCGTCTCGAAATACAAAATATTCAATTTGAATTAAGTATTATTTGATTAAGTTGATATCAACTAGATTTTGTTACCTTATGATAAAAGTAGGGAAAATGGCTAATACGTAAAAATCATAAAATATAGAAATATTTTACAGATTGAATTCTGTATATTACCTGTAACTTTAAATAATGTATTCAAAGATTAATTTCAGCTTGAAATACATTTAAAGCATGCAAAAGCTTTGGCACAAATTAAGCTCCTTTTTGCACTAGGACGCTTAGTTTACGAGTTATAGCCATTTAAAATTGGAAAATTACATTTTGGCGAGTGATCACATATAAGGCTCCTTTTCGCTGTAGGACGCTTAGTTTACGAGTTATAGCCATTTAAAGTTGGAAAAAATATTTGGTTTGGTGATCACAGATTAGGCTCCTTTTCGCTTTAGGACGCTTAGTTTTCGAGTTATAGCCATTTAAAGTTGAAAAGAATTTTGGCGAGTGATCACAAATTAAGCTCCTTTTCGCTCTAGGACGCTTAGTTTTGTTAAAATGTGTATCTTTTGCATTATTGCATTATTATTAATCATTTGATTTTTCTGGAAATTCGAAACTATGTTTAAAAAATAATTTTACAATAAATTCACAAAATCTTAGTGAAAGTTAAATTCTCTAGTTTAAATAGCGAAAATGTAAAAATTTACCAACAATTAAAATAAAATATTTTTAGCTATTTAATATTGTTTTAAATTCTATTACATAGTTTTTTTTATTTATGTATTTAATAAACATTAAGCTAATTAGCACTGGCAGGAAAAGGACCTTCGGCTCATTTAATAGTTTTTAATTTACTTTTTTTAATTTGAGTTTCTTGTATTATATATGAAAAAAAAAATAGTTTAGTGTTGTAATTTTTTAGCTTTTGACAAGTTTTTTTTTAAATTTTTAAGTAATATTCTTTAAAATATTATAGCATAGAATTTTATTGTTACTATTTGGGTATTTATTTAAATATATTTATTTTCATAAGACGGTTTGTAAATAATAAAAAAATTGGCTATTTGGTTGATTTCGTGGATTTTTTACGAGTCTCGAAATATCATTTCAAGGCGTATCAAATTATGGATTTCAGTTTAACATAAAGCTCCCAGCCTTATGATTAAAAAACAATATTTGCTATCACTTAATAATACCAGAAATAAATTTTCATATAAACAGATATAAGTAATATCCTTATACTATTTATACCCTGTACCGTATGGTCCAAGGGTATATTAAGTTTGTGCAAGCCGAAAATGTATGTAACATATAGAAGGAGACGTCGGAGACACCCCAAAGTTACCTAAAATATGATCAGGGTGAATAGAGAAGTCGATATACCCATGTCCGTCTGTCCGTCTGTCCGTCTGTCCGTCTGTCCGTCTGTCCGTCTGTCCGTCCGTCCGTCCGTCCGTCCGTCCGTGTGAACGCCTAGATCTCAGAGATGGTAAGAGCTAGAGTTACCAAACTTTCACATTAGATCCCATATTATTCCATAGGAGGCAAGTTTATTTTATTTTTTGATATCGGGGATAAATTATATAGCTCCCATGGGGGTGTTTGAGACGACCTCGAAAAAAAAGCGTTTTAGATGAATAATTCGTTTGTTTATGAAGATATCGTAACGAAATTTGGCGTTCGAAAGTTTTTTATAGTTCCCAATCACTGTACCAAATTTGATCAAAATCGGTTGACTATATCATATAGCTCCCATAGGACCGATCGGCCAAAATAACTTTTTTAAAGAAAAATTGGCTATATTTCGTTTTTTAATAAAGATATCCTAACCAGATTTGGCGTTTGGAAATTTTTTAGACCACTTAAGCAATGTGCCAAATTTAAACAAAATCGGTGGACTATATCATATAGCTCCCATAGGTCCGATCTTCCAAAACATCGATTTTTTAACAAAATTTGTTGTGTTTCGTTTGTTTGTTAAGATATTGGGACCAAATTTGACATTCGTGAGTATTTTATAGTTCCTAAGCACTGTACCAAATTTAATCCAAGTCGTTTGACTAGATCATATAGCTCCCATAGGACCAATCGGTCCAAAAACACGTTTTTTATACAAAATTCGATGTGTTTTGTTTGTTTGTAAAGATATTTGAAATAACTTTGGCGTTCATATCTTTTTTAAGGTATTTAAGCACTGTGTCAAATTTTATTGAAATCGGTTGACTATATCATATAGCTCCCATAGGAACGATCGGTCAAAAAAAAAATTTTTGCTTAAAAATTCTTCTGTTTTTGGTTTTTTGTGAAGAAATCGGACTTTATTACAAGCTAGTGGTACAGGGTATCCTAAAGTCGTCCGCGCCCGACTTTACGTCCGCCATTTTTTTATTATGCTTTTTTCGACATTTATGGACTTTTTTTCTAAAAGTACAACGCAATGAAATTATTACAATATTTAAGACCTCAAGTAATAAATAATTTCAACTAATAAAAAAAAAAAAATTTCGAAATTGGATTTCAATTTAATCCAAAAAGTATGCTATGGCGTGTTTATATCAGCACATCCTTATATTTTATTATAAGAGGAATCACAATTTTAATGATTATTATAATTATTTTTTTAATTATATAAATTTATAATTATTTTTTTAATAAATTGTACTTGCAATCTATCAAACGACAATCATAAGATTTAATTAATAAAATAGATATTTTGGAATATCGAAACTGCAACTCATAGAAGGAACATGAATGGATTTTATTTTCATTATTAAAAATTTTTTAGATTTATTTTTTTGGTCTGAAGAGCAAAGATTTGGCCAATGCGTATCGAGAGAAAAATATATTTTTTAAGAATTTATATTTTTTTTAATAATATTTTTCCATTCCAACAAATTGTGACTGTAGCATTATAATTGTACTTGTGAAAATGTTTTTCCATTTTCCATTAGCTGTCGCCATTTTGCATATTACGCATACGCAACGTGACGCCAGCCGCAACTGCTACCGCTTAATTTTAACCAGCTTACGCTTCATTAACCTCACAAATTGATTTAAACGTAACAAAAATAAAAAAAAAAATAAATTCAGATACATTTATAACAAATTTAAAACAATTCATCAGACTTACCAATTAAGAGAACAATGAGTACAAGCAGCTGCCAGCTGTAATCCATGTTGCGTTGTTTTCAGGACAATTCCAAACGCGGTTATAATAAAAAATTATTTAAAGGATCTGACGCTGGACTTTAAATCTTTCGTAGAGAATTATTTATATTTTTCACTTAGTATGCAAATAGCTACACAGAGAAAAAAATAGGCTTAGAATAAGTTGTCTTTGGCAGTGAATAAGGAATAAAGTAGGAAGAGTTTTCAAAAGGCAAAGGATTCGTATTAACTAGTCTTAAAGTAAGGCTAAACCGAGCCGAAATATGTCTCAAAATGCGAAAAATTTGTAGCTAGTCTTAAAGCAGGGCTTAACTGAATTGGAAGTTAATATAAGAAACTTAAATCTGACGCTGGACTTTAAATCTTTCGTAGAGAATTATTTATATTTTTCACTTAGTATGCAAATAGCTACACAGAGAAAAAAAAAATAGGCTAAGAATAAGTTGTCTTTGGCATATGAATAAGGAAGAAAGTAGTAAGAGATCTTAAAAGGTGAAGAACTTGTATTTACTAGTCGGAAAGTAAAGCTAAACCGTACCGAAATTTATCTCAAAATGCGAAGAATTTATATCTAGTCCTAAAGTAGGGCCAAACCCAACCGAAATGTATCTCCAAATTCGAAAAATTTGTATCTAGTCTTAAAGGTAGGGCTAAGCCGAACCGAAATGTATCTTAAAATGCGAAAAATTTGTATCTAGTCTTAAAGTAGAGCATAACTGAACTGGAAGTTAATATAAGAAACTTAAAGTTTTAGCAAAAATTGTCAACATAAATTATAGGAAATATGATTAGTTTTTTTATTTTTTTATTAGAGAGCATTTAGACTTTCATACGGACTTGTCGTAAGGACTTAAAAAACCACATCATTAAATCCTCAAAAAAGCTTCGACAAATTCAGCTGTTTTGATATATTTATATCTTAAGGTCTTCCTTTGAAGTTTAGTATTCTGAAAAATTGTATTTATAATAGACTGACAGCCAGAAAGCTCTGAGTAATCTCTAAGCTAAATCTCTAACTAAAACTAGATAAAAGATAGTTCAAGAAAATGATTTCAAATTAGGTTGAAAGCAATTTGTTCTAAGTTAGTCAAAAAAATAAACCCAACTCATAGTTCAAATTCAATTAAAGGATATTTCTGGCAATTAGATTGGCTTAGAGTTCCTTATAACTCATATTTTTCTCCCTGTGTACAGGCTAAGCATTAACCAAGTTTCTGTGCTGGCTCGTTTCGGCTATTGTTATTGTTGTTATTTGGCTTTTATTTTTAAAACATGATTTAATAGAGCAACAGCCAACTCAAGCTTAAACGGAAATAGCCGGATGCAAAAGAAAGAACAGCTCAGAGATAAAGCCAGAAAGCTCAAAGAAAAGGAAAAAATCGAAATAAAAATAAAGTAAACAAGTTCGATGAGACTAAAATTAATTGAATGCCGCGTCAAAGGCAAAATGAAGTGCCAGCTGATGGGAAGGGAAATTGGTAAGAGAAATAAAGCTGAAAGTTGAATGCTGAAAGGAAATAAAAATAAAAATAAATAAACTGACAAACTCATGCAGAAAAGTTCAAAGGATACGCTCGTTTCTGTATCGTTACAAATAAGTTACAAAACATTAAAAATAAAAGAAAAAGCAACAACGAAAGGGAAAGCAAACGAAACGATATAAAAACTCTCTGGCAGGTCGCATCGCATGGCTAAGTACGTTTGTTCGCATCTGGATCTTTATCTCTAACTCTGTCGGAGGAGTATCCTTAACAGTGTAACTTGTGTGCGTGTGTGTGCTTGTATCTGTGTATGTTGTTCTTTGTGTATGTCAACTTAAATAATTTAAATGCTAAATTCAAACGAATCCATGTGTTTAATATTTCAACATGCTGTTAGTACCATTGGAACTCTCCACCATTTTCTTCCTCCCCACTCAACGGAAACGGAAGTGCCGGCTGCTAACTGCTGACTGACTGACTAACTGACTACTTGTTAATTTCTACTTGTCTTTCGTGACTTTAGCTTAAATTCGACCTTGTCCTGGCGATTAAAGCTTCTTCTTCTTCTACTTCTATTTCTTCTTCTCTCTCTCCTCTGCCTGCTTTTAAATTAATTAGCTGTTGTTTTTGTTGCGCTTACTTTATGCGCTCTGCCTTTGAGTTCTTCTTTTGCTGACTGCACTTAAGCAAATTGCTCAAACTTTGATTATATTTAAGTAACTTCAAGTGGTCAACAGCGCGTATGCTTAACGCCTCTTATTGTTTATCACTTATATTTAACTAAACTTTTACACACACACACAATTGACTTAAGCATAGTAACTGCAATTTTTTATATTTAAAATTGTTTCATTTTTTCTGGTTTAATTTTTTGTGGTATTTTTTTTTTTTTTTTGTTATGGTTTTTATAGGCGCTACACAAAGCGACGCAGCGCTGCCCCAAATAACTCCGCACGGTTTCAAGTTTACGAACTGACTGAAGCAACATAAAACGTGCTCGCTGCTGATGCTGCGGCTGCTGTCGCTGCCAGCGTTGACGTCAACGTCGCCATCATGTAATGTGAGCCTTGCCGCAGCATACGCTCTGCCAGCATACAGCATCAGCCGTTAGCCAGCTTCGTGTGTTGTTCGGCTAGGCTATGCTCGTTTGCACGAACATTGGGCGGCTATGGGAATTACTGGCCCAGTTGGCAAAGCCTGAGAGCGCATATGCGTGTGTGTGTTAAGCAAGAGAGCCATGTGCTTGTGTTAGTGTAGTGAGTGAGATGAATCAGCTTCTCTGCTGCGTCGTCAAGCCTTCGGCTAACACTTCGCCTGTGTCGACGAAACTTCAGCACCTGCGGGCTTTGGGCGCTAAGGACCTAATGCAAAGCAAAGAGCGCGTTGGCTAAACTCTTAACCACAGCAAGGATTTGTAGCTTTGTGGTTGACTGTTAATAATAACAGGCCCACTGTTAAGCAACTGTTAGATGCTGTTGGAGCGCTGTTAGCTGTTAACAGCTGATTTTGTGCCTTAATTTACTTTGCAGTTCATGTTGCATTGACTCTTTGGTTGCTGTTAACACTAACAGGCTGCTGTTGTAGTACTTTTGGTGGATGTTAAGCGTCTGTTATGCCTACCAGCTGTTTTTTGTTGCTTAATTTATTTTGTAACTCTTATTTCTTTGACTTATTTGTTATTTGGCAGCTTCTTCACAGCTTAAGCCCTTCTAAAGTCATAGATTATTTTTATTTTATATCAGAATTTGAGAATAAATTTTTGGTGATTATTTTTCTAAAAAAAAATTATTTTTTGCTTTCGAAGACCTCAGAAAATGTTGTTTCCAATTTAAATTCCTTTATGAAGAATATTTTGGGATTATAAATAAAGTGTAGGAAATAATATAAGTTAGGTTCGATTGACTAGGCAGATTAGTCAATGACTAAGATCATTCTGAGACCAGGTGTTTAGGTGTTGCCTAATTGTGAGAAAAAATGGAAAGGAAAGAAGGAAAGAAGGAAAGAAGGAAAGAAGGAAAGAAGGAAAGAAGGAAAGAAGGAAAGAAGGAAAGAAGGAAAGAAGGAAAGAAGGAAAGAAGGAAAGAAGGAAAGAAGGAAAGAAGGAAAGAAGGAAAGAAGGAAAGAAGGAAAGGTGGAAAGGAGGAAAGGAGGAAAGGAAGAAAGGAGGAAAGGAGGAAAGGAGGAAAGGAGGAAAGGAGGAAAGGAGGAAAGGAGGAAAGGAGGAAAGGAGGAAAGGAGGAAAGGAGGAAAGGAGGAAAGGAGGAAAGGAGGAAAGGAGGAAAGGAGGAAAGGAGGAAAGGAGGAAAGGAGGAAAGGAGGAAAGGAGGAAAGGAGGAAAGGAGGAAAGGAGGAAAGGAGGAAAGGAGGAAAGGAGGAAAGGAGGAAAGGAGGAAAGGAGGAAAGGAGGAAAGGAGGAAAGGAGGAAAGGAGGAAAGGAAGAAAGGAGGAAAGGAGGAAAGGAGGAAAGGAAGAAAGGAGGAAAGGAGGAAAGAAGGAAAGGAGGAAAAGAGGAAAGGAGGAAAGGAGAAAAGGAGGAAAGGAGGAAAGGAAGGAGGTTCCTTTTAAAATATAAAAAAAATATGGCTTAAAAGTAGATCAATCAATCTGGAATTAATGTATAAAATGCCAGATTTATAGCTAAAAATTTAAATTTCAAAAGATGTAGCTGTAAGCAATGATGAGCAATATTGTCCTTACAATAGACAAAATCCCCCAAAACTTTTCACGTTGAAAAAATTTGTAAAAGGAAACCTCGACTAAATTTTTTTAACTGTCCATTATCTGTTTCAAAAGATTTTATTTTAATTGCATGGGAGCTTTGTCCCGATTTGGGACCTCTTTTATATGTCAGACCCACTAAAAACCAGATGTATGAAAAATTAATAGGAAAAAAGTTACGAGCACCAAAATATATAGACTTACGCATAAAAATAAATTAAATTTTTAACATAATTTTATTTGGAACAATACTTAACTTATTATAAACTCCTAAACAATAATAAAATAAAATAGATAGATAAATATAAAATTTTGGATTATTTAACTTAAAAACCACTAAGGACAACCAGTGAAACTTAATATATTGTAATTAGTATTTAATTGTATTTAATTTAAAAAAATTTTCACAAATAAAAAATTAGAAGTTTTTAATTATAATATTTACTTCGTAGAGTTTTCAACTCGATATCTAAAAAATAAATATTTTAAACGAACAAATCATCAAAGCAAAGATTTTCGATTGAATAAGATGAAAAATTGGATTAAATTAAAAATATATTAAAATGTTTTTAATAAATAAAAAATATTTGTATAATTTTTAATAAATAAGAAATAGTTAATAAATAAAAATAATTATTTAAATAATTAACAATAATAATAACAATTGAATTGTAATATTAAAATAAATTTTAATTACAAAAAATTAATTCAATAAAAAATAAATTAAAAACTAAAATATTTTTAATAAACAAAAAATATTTTTATAATTTTTAATAAATAAGAAATAAATAATAATAATTAATTAAATCATTTAAATAATTAAAATAATTGGATGGTAATATTAAAATCAATTTATATTACAAAAAATTAATTAAATAAAAAAAAAATTAAAATGTTTTTAATAAATAAAAAATATTTTTATTATTTTTAATAAATAATTAATAAATAATAATAATTAACTAAATCATTTAAATAATAAAAATAATTGAATGGTAATATTAAAATCAATTTTAATTACAAAAAATTCATTAAATAAAATTGAATTAAAAATTAAAATGTTTTTAATAAATAAAAAATATTTTTATAATTTTTAATAAATAATTAATAAATAATAATAATTAATTAAATAATTTTAATAAGAATAAATCTCATTTTATTGCAGTATTTCAAAACTTATTTTTTTTATAATGAATTAAAGTTAATTGCCAAAATTATAGTAAAGGAAAAAGGATCAAAAAAATATTTTTACTATATGAAATAATTAAATAAATTAATATGTAATTGTCTGGTTACATGGAAAACATTTTTTGCGTTTAAATATAAAACCAAATTTGTTTTTAAAATTTAGGCCTAATATTACGTATACGCAAAGTTGCCTTAATTGTAATACATTCTAAATTGTTAAAAATTTTATGTTATTTTCTAATAATTTGGATTTCGCATTTTTCCCAAATTAATTAAAATTAGTTAATTTTTTAAAAAAGCGTACCTTAAAACTGTTAATTATTTACTCTTTTTATATTTTTAAGATTTTTAAATATGATCGCTCAGACTGTTACAGGGCCAGGACTTTTATGGACTTTTATAGAGGTTCTTGAGCCTCAAAGCCCCCTTCCTTCCAAAATTATACAGCTTAGTTTTTAACATATGCATAGTAAAAACCACAAAGTAACTTAATTTAGCATTTTGGACATGGGTTTACCTATTATAAACTTTTCTTTGAGCTGTGACATTTTAGCTTATGTGGCTAGGTCCTTATTTAGTTGGCTTTTCCTCTTTTTTTTATTTTTTTTATTTTAAACATTTTGCTGGTGACTTTTATAGTTCGAAAAAGGATATCGTTGGTAGTTAAATGCAGCAAACAACAACAAAAACAACCACAACAGCAATAACAAGGTACAAGCTACAGCTGCATGTAAAAATATTACGTGTTGCAGTGACGTAGACAGCTTTTTGTTAAAGGGGGCTTATGGCAAAAATGCCAATTTTTGAAATTAAATAAAGAAATCCCTTAAAGGAGCTGAAACTTGTTGAATTTGATTAATAATTTGATTATACAATTTTCAACTGCTGGAGCCTGCGTTATAATTGAGGCCACATTGCGTATACGTAATATGAAGTTAATGTTCCTAAAACAAAAGTGTTTTTTGTTCAAAGTGAACTAATTGGGAGTTACATAATAATAATTAGTATTATTATTATTTAATTACATAAAAGTGGCATTTATATAAAATTTTCCGAATATAATGAGACAATTGTAGTTTTATTTATTTTATTATTATCTATAGTTCAAACTGGTTTTTTTGCTTTTTTTCTACACTATAATTTTTGGCAATTAAATTTATATTATTAATATATTAACTATTATTGTTTTAAGAATATTTACATTTAATTTAAATGCTATTTCAATAAAGCTGATTTGAATTGTATTGCATTGAATCGAATTCAATTTACTAATTTTTTTTAATTGAATTTAATTGAAAACGAATTGAATTATTTATATAAATTTCTTATAAGATGTTGTTCAAAAAGTTGTTGTGCATTAGGTAGAAAACTAATCAAAAATAATCAAAATCACGATAACTAAAATTGAAAAGCCCATAACTACCAATATGGACGACTAAGCGTTAAAATAGGCCAAATTCGTTATCAGTTTAACTACCAAAAAATTATCGACCCAACTTTAAACAGCTATAACCTAGAGCATTTAGAAATGCGACGAACTAAAACTTAATTATTTAATATCACGATCACTGCAAACTGGACCAATTTTACTGTCCAAATTTTAAATGGCCATAAGTTTCAAATAACACAACCAAGCGCAAAAAAGGCAAATTCGTGATAACTTTAACTCCGAAATTTTTTATTTTCTGGCCATACCCTCTAGAGACGAACTAAAGTGAAAATAATCGAAATCACGATTATTACAAATCGTACCAAATTTTGTTGTCTGAATTTTAGATGGCCACTTTTAAAATATACGGCTAATCGCGAATATAAGCCAAATTTGTGATCACTTCAACTCCGAAAAAATTTTATCGTCTGGCCATCCGCTCTAAGTTAGTCGAACACTTCGTAGTAACTACGTCTAAGCCCGAAAATAAGCCCAATTCGTGATCCATTTGACTCTGAAAAATTTTTTGAGCAGAAATAAAACGAAAATATCGAAATCACGGTCACAACAAATCGTACCAAAATTGTGTCAAATTCGTGATCACTTCAAATTCGACAAATTTTATCGGCTCCACTTTCAATGACCATAATCGCTAAATTATAAGAAATAAAGCGAAAATATTCGAAATCACGATCACTACAAATCGTACCACGATTTAGCTCAAAAATAAGCCAAGTTCGTGATCTCTTTAACTCAGGAAAATTTTATCGCCTGGTCATACCCTCTAAATGAGAAGAAATAAAACGAAAATAATCGAATTCACGATCACTTAAAATTGTACCAAATAGGAGTCAGCTCGAATATAAGCCAAATTTGTCATCGCTTTAATTCCGAAAAATTTTATACTTTCTACTTTCAATGGTCAATACTTCTAAATTAAAAGAAATAAAGCGAAAATAATTAAAATCAAATTGACTACAAATTGAAATAAAATTTTTGTCTAAATTTGAAATGGTCATAATTTTTACGTCACATGGCTTAGATCGAAAATAAGTAAAGTTCGTGATCACCTCCGAAAAATTTTATCGATTGGCCATAAACTCTAAATGAGATGAACTAAAGCGAAAATTTCACTACCCATCGGACAAAATTTTGTTGTAACTTTAAACCGCCATAAAGATTAAAGCAAAAATAAACCGAATTCCTAAACACTTCAACTCCGAAATACTCCGAAACTTCAAAATTAAACGATTTGCTGAGAAAATAAGCCAAAAATTTTAAGCTTTTAAGTCACGGTGTACGTTTTATTATTTGCTTGTTCCCTCTAGCGGAAAATTTTGTAACTCAAAATGCTTTGCCTCGAAGCAGACTTTTCGATTTATATTAATTTTAAATTAAACTTTTTGTAACGTTATTCGATATATAAACATTATTTTGTATTAATCATTCGCTTGAAATAAATAATACAATTTTCGGTTCAAAGCCTTCTGTTCTTGTCTTATTTTGCCAGCTCCCTATAGCGGGCAATTTTGTAAATCTCATAACCAGACTGGTAACTGAAAGTCTAGTACCTCGAACCGGAGTTTCCGATTTAGTTTAATTTGAAATGGAAATGTTTTTCAATTTACTTGAAAAGACACTAATATAATTTTGAATTTACCATATGTTTGAAATAATTATTTAAATTTTCGTTTTAAAACCGTCTTGACTTAAGATCTACACGCTTAAATCATTGTTAATTTTTTTCCTTGCTCCCTATAGCGAACAATTTTTTGTCCAAGAATTTTTAACGTAGAAAATTAAGCTTCCAGATTAACGACTCACCCCGAATTTCTTATTCCCGAGAAGTATGAAAATCGTTATAAAGCAGTGCCATCAAAATGATTTCGAAAGAAGCAATTAAGTGTAATTAAGGCTCAATTCTGCAGCTCTAATAACACAGGTCAACATGGTTCAGTTGTTGGAAAGCTAAGAGTCATTTCCGAAGTAATTTGGTGCGTAGAATCCGAATCCGGCATCAGAACTGGCCCATCACGTCAGGATTTTGAGATATTTGAGGTTATGTACCCAAAAACGGCGTTTTTTCCTACTTTTGAGGTTATGTACAGGGCGCAAAAATTTTTGCGGTCTTTCTCTCCAATTACATCATTTAGTACAACTCTTACCCTTTAATTTAAGAGTTCAAGAGATCAATTACGATTTTTTTTCGCAAAGTTATGGCTTTTCGAAGTTACGAGATATATCCCTAAAATAACACAGGTCAACAAATATAGGGTCATGTGAGTTGTTGGAAGCTAAGGGTTATATCCGAAGTAATTTGGTGCGTAGAATCCGAATCCGGCGTCAGAACTGGCCCATCACGTCAGGATTTTGAGATATTTGAGGTTATGTACCCAAAAATAACATAACCTCAAATATCTCAAAATCCTGCCGTGATGGGCCAGTTCTGACGCCGGATTCGGATTCTACGTACCAAATTACTTCGGAAATAACCCTTAGCTTTCCAACAACTCACATGACCCCTGTATTTGTAGACCTGTGTAATTAATAAAATTTTCGGTTTAAAGTATTCTTGAACTTATCTTATGATCTACAGCTTCGAAATATTTTATATTTTTTGTTTGCTCCCTCTAGCGGACAATTTTTTAAGCAGATTCTCGAAGCAGAGTTTTATCCACGAATTTATAACGAAGAAAGTTAAAACTTTCAAAACTAACGACTCTCTCCTAATTTTCTATTTTCGGGAATCAAAATTATTTCTAATGCAGCGATTAAGGCCCAATTTTTTTTTTTCCGGATTAAGGTCGTCTGTTTTTAATTTAAAAACTGCAGCTTTCAAGTATTTTCTATTGTTTGGTTGCCCCTCTCTTCGTCTTAATTTTTAACTCAAATTGCATTGCCACGAAGCAGAATTTTATCCAAGAATATCGTAGAATGCGTAAACTTTCGGAATAAACGAGTCACTCCTAATTTTTTATTGTCGAAAATCAAAATGATTTCTTACTAAGCGATTAAGTGTAGGCATCCGGTTTTTTAGGACAACCTAACTTTGTGGGCGACTTTGAGAGTAACTTGTAAACTCTGACAGCTTCTGATGAAGATGCGATTCCTCGATTCCTTGGCTAGCCTGTTGAACAAGATGACTTGTAAGATTTGTAGCACTCTTCGGTGAAGGTTTTAATAAGATGCTCGAGTTTCTCCTTTGGAAAGGAGTCATCTCAAAAGGGGGTTTTCCCAAATTTTTTTTAAAGATTTCCAGTTGGTTCTTTTAGGATTATAGAATACTATGGGAACTGGATATTTATCTGCCCGACTCTTAGCGACATCTTACGGCTTAGCCTCCATCACTGTCATGTCACCGTCTGTGTCATCGCTGATACTATCATCAGCACTCTTCTGACACAGCGCCTTAAGCCCCCTCACCAAGGACGTATCGGACATTACCGACTTAAGTCCTCGAACTCGGGACCTTTCTTCAGCTCTGGTATCTCTGAGGCCAATGCATCCTTAGAATCCGGACACTCTGTCTGCTTGGCATCCGTTTTGTAGACGCGTATCTGCCACAACATCTGGACCCACCCGACATCATTACTGACTGGTGGCAGGGCCACCACAAGAGCTTTGAAGCAGTGCACAGCCAATGCAGCCTATACCCACCTCCATTGGTTCCTTGGGATCCTACCGTCGGATCTAAGACCCCCAAAAGAATCTATTCATCTAACTTCTATTTGAATTATTAACCCCCCTAAGACCCCTTTTATTAACGCCACTGACGTGCAGTGGCTGTTGCTGCTGCTACTGCAGCTTGGACAGCAAGCAGCAGAGAAGAGCGGGCGGACCATAAGGACGCTGGAAGCTGGCACAAAGTCATCTTATCATTTCATGAATAATGCAGGGATTTGTTAGGGACACATGACTGGAATTTTACGCAAAAGTTGTGATGATGTTGCCACTGCTGCTGATGTTCGCTGCCTTCTGGTTCTTCCTGTTCATCCTGCTGCTGCTGCAGCTGCTTCTTCTTATTCTTTAGCCAGTTACCAGCTACCAGTTAGTAGGAACCGCCAACACGCACGGCCAGCACTTTGTTGTTGTTGTTGTTGTTGGTTACTCTACACTTGAACATTGTGTGTGGCACGTTAGCTACGTTGCAACAGCAGCAATCAACAGAGAATATTGCAGATTTTAAATTCAAAGCAATTTTAGCATCCTTTGGACAGGATTCCACTCACACTCTGTATGACACCCCCAAAAAGCTATCCACTTGCTTTTGTCGGCAACTTAATTTCTACGAATAATTTTTGATGCTCCAAAATATGAATATTAAAACAAACAAAAAGCAAAGCGGATGTAATTTTGCCAGCGCCTTTGCATATGCTACACTTTTTTTTTGTTTTTTGGCGCAAATCCGGAAGTTGGCATGCTGTAAATGCAACCCTGTTACCTGACTGTACTACTCACACTTGCCAACGCTTAGCGCTAGTTTTTGAGGGGGGGATTGGAAGAAGTAACTCCAGAAGAAGCTGCTATTTATTTTATGTGAATTTCTCGTCTCAAGTCACGTGACAACGCAAACTTTTCTTCCTCTGTTTTTTTTGCTATAAAACTTGGCAAAGCAAAAAAAAAAATGGCGAAAACATTTCGCCAACGAAATGTGAATTTTTTTCTCATGCTGCGAGTTTGTTGCAGTTCTGCATACACTCACACACACACTCATGCTCACATAGATGTCCTTAGGGTCTATGTGTGTGTGTGTTAGTAGGTGTTTTGGCTTTTTATGCCTTTTAAGCTCATGTGTCTTAGCCAAGCAGTGCAAGCAGCGCAAGCAGAAGTTTTGCTTAAAATAAATCACATACATATTTAAAAAATTCATAACTTAAAGTTTGCTTTATGACTTTTATTTATACATATACAACACACATACACTCACACACGCACACACATACGCATATATGCATATCAAATATGTAGTTAAAATAAACTTTTTGATATTAGAATTTCCGGTAGGTAACGCTATAAATTGTTTTTCTATGGGTTTTATTTGAAAAAGAAATTTATTTTTTTACATGCTGAATTGATCAAAAAGTAAATTAGCTTTATATGCTCAATTAAATGAATAAACAATTTGTTTAACTAATTTGATTTTATTGCTTATAGTAAATATTGTATTTAAAGCTTAAAAGTTTTCATAAAATATTTAAAAAATTGCAATTTAGTCAAAAAATCCATTTATTTCACTGAAGCTCAAAAAGGCTTTAAGAGTAAAAAATATTCAGGCAGCGTAGATTTGTTTCGCAAAAATTTTAATTATTATTTAGCATAGTATGTAGTTTTTATTAATATTATAAATAAATAATTAGGTAAAAAGTTTGCGATTTTAACGAATTTAATCAGCTTTTAATTAAAAAAGGATGATAACAAATAATATTTGCATACTTTCATAAAAAATGTGTTTATTTGGTTTCTAAGGCTTAAAATAAAAAAAGATATCCGGATAAGTCTTCAAGTGTAAATAATTCTCGTGCTTAGCGCACAAAGTTTGGCTTATTTTCATTATTATTTGTTATTCTTATGGTACATTTTAGTACCGATTCAAAACTTTTTTTGTTTTAATAAAAAAATATGATAATGTAAGCCTAGTTTACAAGTTAAATATAGATTTCAAATATATTTTAAAACGTGAGCTGATTCGTTATAATTATATACATAGATACAAGTAAATGATAATCTTGCCGTTTAAATGGAATTTTTAATTAATTACAAAAAGCTAAAAATTGAAAGTACTTCTATATAGTATTACATTAGGTTGTCAAAAAAGTCTTGCGGTATTTCCGCAAACTTGTCTCTTGCAAGCGCTAGTTCTAGAAGTATTCGTCGCATCGGTTCACGCTAGAGCTTTTTGGAAAGCTCTTTTCACGTGCTAACACGTGTTTGATTAATTGTTGCTTGCTTTTAGTCGTTCGTGAGTTATAGCGTCGCAAACATGGAGCAAAATAAAGAGAAAATACGGCATATTTTACAGTACTACTACGATAAAGGCAAAAATGCATCTCATGCTGCCAATAAAATTTGTGCAGTTTATGGACCCGATACAGTTTCCATTTCCACCGCACAACGATGGTTTCAACGTTTTCGTTCTGGTGCAGAGGTGATCGAAGATGCGCCACGGTCCGGAAGGCCTGTTGTCGAAAATTGCGATAAAATCGCTGAATTGATCGAAAGAGCCCGGCATAGTAGCAGCCGTAGCATCGGCCAAGAGCTGGGCATGAGTCATCAAACCGTTATAAACCATTTGAAGAAGCTTGGAATGAAAAAGAAGCTCGATGTATGGGTGCCACACGACTTGACGCAAAAAACATTTTTGACCGTATGGATGCATGCGAATCGCTTCTGAATCGCAACAAAATCGACGCGTTTTTGAAGCGGATGGTGACTGGCGATGAAAAGTGGGTCACTTACGACAACGTGAAGCGTAAACGGTCGTGGTCGAAAAGCGGGGAAGCTGCTCAGACGGTGGCCAAGCCTGGATTGACGGCCAGGAAGGTTCTTCTGTGTGTTTGGTGGGATTGGCAGGGAATCATCCACTATGAGCTGCTCCCCTATGACCAAACGCTCAATTCGACGTGTACTGCCAACAACTGGACCGCTTGAATGCAGCACTCATGCAGAAGAGGCCATCTTTGATCAACAGAGGCCGAATTGTCTTCCATCAGGACAACGCCAGGCCACACACATCTTTGGTGACGCGCCAGAAGCTCCGGGAGCTCGGATGGGAGGTTCTTTTGCATCTCCGGATCTCGCACCAAGTGATTACCACCTATTTCTGTCCATGACGAACGCGCTTGGTAATCGGAAGTTGTCCACAAGAGAGTCCTGTGAAAATTGGCTCTCCGAGTTTTTTGACAATAGGGAAGCGAGCATCTATAAGAGAGGCATTATGAAGTTGTCATCGCGTTGGGAACTCGTCATCGAACAAAACGGCGCATATTTGACTTAAATCGCATTATTATAACCAACTTTATGAACAATTGAAAATTCAATAAAAATACCGCAAGACTTTTTTGACAACCAATATATATAATACTTAGTTTGTTTGCTAAATATAAGATTTTTATGGAATAACACTAATAAATGATCAGATTCAAATTAAATTATAGTCAACAGATTTTTATCAAAAAGCCTAGACGAACTGGACGTGGAATACCCAACGATTTGTTTAAATTCTGCAAAATGATTGGTATAGCTAAATATACAATAGCATCTTCTTCTATACTTTAAAAAAACAAAAATTATATAAATACAACCCAGTCAGGCCCTTTTACTTGAACTCATCAATGTTTAAACCACTTGTGAGTTGTAAGTAAACTTTTTTAAATGATTTTTATTTTTGCTATAACTTATATTGAATTATAATATTACTTTTTATTTATTAATAAAAAAAACAGGTGTGTGTGCGATTCACACACGATAGAAGTGAAACTTCAGTAAATTGACAAAAGAATGAGATGAATATATATAACAAGGGTAGGATCATTATAAAGTTTATTTGTTTAAAAATGAAAGGATTTTGATTAATTATAAAAGATATTTTATATTTTATTTAACATATGTATGTTACATAATTTATTGCTCAAGTTCCATATCTTCAGTTTCAACAAATGATACAAGAGGCTTATGATAACTAAAATACGATACAAATGATTTAGCTTCAATTTGGTTGATATATCTTTGGAATACTGCATCTATTACCGTTTTTGATCTCGTAGTTGATTGAGTGCGACTGTTACACATTTTCAAATTAAATGTTGTATCGAGAAACTCAATCAAAGGAAGCGCTGTATCTGATGCAAAATTTACCTTAAAATCCACACTTAAAATCATCGGAATTTTATCAAAATTTTTTTTGAGATTTCGCGATACCTCTGGGGTATATTTGATCAAATTTTCATGTATAAATTCAATAACTGATTTAATCGATTGGTTGGGAGAGATGTAAATTACTACAATCAAAACTAAATCTCCCTGGTCAATTCTGCTTTCACAGGCACATATTTCTCCAACTTTCGAAAGCTGAACAGACAGTGATTCCAGCTGTTGTGCATTGAGATCTATTTGTGGCGTAACAACACGGGCTCCATCATTTACGTTGTGTTAAATCGCTACTCCGCCTGCCCTTGTACGTGGTCTTTTGTAATTAACAACAATATTAAAATTTGGAATGTCTACAATATCTTCATTATTCATCCATGTCTCCGAAAGAATTAAAAAAATTGACGACATCACAAACATAACGGATATTGTAAACGAATCCAACGTTGCCAAAATTTTGTATGAAAACAAGCAGCTCAAGCCAGCTGGGCTACCAGGCGAACACAAATCGTAGGAGGTGGCTATAAATTAGCAACTAAAAGTATGCTACATTTTTTAAGCGGAAGTAAATTTGCTTTAAGCATCTTGGAACTAAAAGTATGCTACACTTTTTTGTATTTCTGTCTCTTACATGTCGTTTTTCGTTGCATCCGGTTTGAAATCACAGCGATTTTAAAGAAGTTTCACTTTAAAAATAAATAAAATAAAATATATATCATCATGGTTTTTTTAAATTATGATTAAATACATAAGTGACAAATTTGCGATTTTAACGAGTTTTATTAACTTTTAATGATTACAAAAAAAAAGACGATAACAAATAATATTTGAAAACTTCCAGAAAAGCAAGCATGTTAGTAATTCTTAAAATACAAAAAATTAAATGTATCAACGATGTTTTTTCAGATTAATATAGAGTTAATATAAACATTTTTAAATAATAGCAAACAATATTTGTATATTTTGTATTCCATTTTAGAAATAATATAAAAATAAATAAATTTTAAAGAATCGAAACATACATTTTTGATCGCCTGTTTAGAATTATCAATTTTTTTTTTCTACAAATAAATTACAAAAATTAAAAAAAAATATGTTATTTATAATTTTTAAAATTAGTTATTTCAGAAACAGGACGATAACGAATAATATTTGCAAACTTCCGAAAAGTGTTTATTATGTTCATAATTTAAAAATAAAAAAAATTTAATTAACGATGTTTTTGAAAAAATTAGAAAATAAATCGCTTATTTTTTTATTATAATATAAAAATAATGTAATCATAGTAAACTATTTTTTAATATTTTCATTATGCACATAATCTAAAATGCAAACATTTTTATGAATCCCAATTTTTCAATTTTAAGCGCTAATTCATCTTGTTTTGAGTTTTAAAAATTTAATAACATTTTTTTTATATTTAAAAATTAAATAAAAAAATTATTTTTAATTTTCAAAATTGCAAAAAAAAAAATTTAATATAAAAAATGCAACATAAATATTAGAAAAATATATATCTTATAATAATAATATATTTTTTATTATCACAATATAAAAATTAAGAAAAATATATTTTTTATAATATAATATTTTTTATGCCATTATGCAAATATTTAGTAATTTGTTAACTCCTTATTTTTTTTATGATTAGGAGACAAAATTAATTTTTTTAAATTTATGAAATTAAAATAAAATAAGTCACAATTTTATAATTTTTGTGTAATTAATAAATTTAAAAAAAAAATCTTGCAAATATATAAATTGATATTTATTTATGATTATTATTTTTTAATTGAAAGTGAAAATGAAATCTAAATATTAATATAATATATAAATACTAGCCGGCCTTCGGCAAGCTCGCTTCGCTCGCTCGTCTAGATCTTTATTTTCTTCCAATAATTTATTTTTGTGGCGAATTCACGAAATTGTGACAATGTGCAAATATTGATCTGATCATATGTATTTTATACAGAAATCAAAACATGAATTGTAATCAAAAATCGCAGAATTCCTTTCTTCTTAAGAAAACTTTCTTGGAAAGGAATAACTAAATCAATATTAATTTCTAAAATGGATGAAATTGTAAATTATCCTACCGAGTTTTTAAATTCACTTGATTTGCCAGGAATGTTAGGAGTGGCAACCCTTATCTCTTAAAGTTATGAAAAATAGATGTTGGCCGATTCTCAGACCTGCCCAATAAGCACAAAAATTTTATGAGGATCGGTCTAGCCGCTTTGGAGGAGTATGTTCACACAAAAACCAATATTCACAAAAATGCGTATATCTCACGAACCAATTCACACAAACACATCGCAATAGGCTTAAAACCTCCGCATTGACCTCTAACACAGCCAAAATCAGATTTGAAATTCATCGACTCGTTCATGAGAACACCGATAGCACGTAAAACATAAGTTTCTTCTTATATATAAAATTCTAGTTTCAAAATGTTAGTTACCATACTCCTCCGAAACGGCTGGACCGATTTTCTTGAAATTTTGTGTGCTTCAATAAAATAAAATTTATAACGTTTATAATTTTTGTGAGGAGGCGATTTGCCACCTCACAACATTGTTCCAAAATTGCCAACAGGGCAATAGCAAAACTGCTTGAACTGCTTGGTGAGAGTAGCGGTGAAAGCGCTCTCACTCTCACCAACACTAGGTCAAGTATAGCGTTTTTAAGCTTGGCGCCAAAATAATTGTTTGGTATTAGTGCGTATTGTGATAGTATTAGTTTATAGGTGTAAGTGGAGAGTAGGAGATAGCGATAGTTTTAGGTACGGCGGACTCTCTCTTTATTATTAGAATAGTTATGCAGATAAACAGAGCGCCGTTTAGGATTTATAAGTATAGTTTTGGGCGGGAATTCCAGGATTTGGCGGCGATCGAGTTCCTATATAAGGCGGGTCAACAGCCAAATCGAGACGGAACACAGAACAGAGAAAACAATCAGTGCAGTAACTAGAACAATGAGTGAAATAAATAAAGACAGACAGTGAGTGAGAGTTTAAGTGAAAAGAAAGTCACAGCCGCAGTTAAAGGCGTTTCGGTTAATAAAATACATATGGGACAGTCGCAAAGGACGGAAAAGAGAATTAATTAGTAGCGCACCGGGTGCGACCGCGTCGGAGTCTATACGTTTCGTGTACGAGCCACGCCAAGATCTCTGCTACCAGGATTTTATATCTGGGTGAGCGTATCGCCGGATTAGCGTAGATTTAGCTAAATCACAAATTGTTAGTTTTAAGCTTAACATTGTTTTCTACAAATATTTTTGCTAAAAATATTATTTTGTGTAAAACTAGAGAGCGTGCGGGCTCGATTTAAGTGTATGTATTGTGATAATTGACCGCAAAAAGGCGGATAATATAATTTTAAAACTTAAAGCAAATTGTTTATTGTTTAAAATATCGAAAGTCTCAGCAAAATATAAATTTTGTTGTGACATCTACCCTGGGCATAGCTGAGCTATCCCAGCCGTTGTTCTGGACGAAACCAGAGGTCGTTACATTTTTGTGATTCCTTTCGACAAAAACAATTAACTAAAAAATATTAGTTAATCTGACAATGTACACAATGCCAACCTAAATTAAAAAAAAAATTTTGTATTGGAAAATCAAATTGTCCTTTTTAGTATTTTCGTCGCAATTTTGCTATATTTTCTCAACCTCAAACAATCTTTGACTTCCACGAACATTTCAAGACCAAAATTAGCCAAATCGGTTCAGCCGTTCGGACTCTAATAAGCTTAGAAGGAACATAACATTGTGACACGAGAATTTTATATATAAGATATATGAAAATATTTGAAATAATAGATGACTATTCGTTTTAATTTCAAAATAACCAAAAACTTTTTTTTATTAAATGTTAATGGTACGGAATATTTTTCAAATTGAAATAAAATATATTTGAATTATGAATAAAATTTATTTCAAAATTTTGAAACTAAATATTAATCTAAATATGTTATTTAGGCTAAATCCTAAAAATATAAATATTATGCATATAGGTAAATAAAAAATTTTGAAATTATATTTGTTTATTCGTATTAATTTAAAAATAGCCAAACAACTTATTTTTTTATTATATTATTCTTACTATTAATCAAGATAGTAAGAATTATTTTTATACCCTGTACCATATGGTACTAAGGGTATATTAAGTTTGTGCAAGCCGAAAATGTATGTAACATATAGAAGGAGACGTCGGAGACACCCCAAAGTTACCTAAAATATGATCAGGGTGAATAGAGAAGTCGATATACCCATGTCCGTCTGTCCGTCTGTCCGTCTGTCCGTCCGTCTGTCCGTCTGTCCGTCCGTCCGTCCGTGTGAACGCCTAGATCTCAGAGATGGTAAGAGCTAGAGTTACCAAACTTTCACATTAGATCCCATATTATTTGATAGGAGGCAAGTTTATTTTATTTTTTTGATATCGGGGATAAATTATATAGCTCCCATGGGGTGTTTGAGACGACCTCGACAAAAAAAAAGCGTTTTAGATGAATAATTCGTTTGTTTATGAAGATATCGTAACCAAATTTGGTATTCGAAAGTTTTTTATAGTTCCCAATCACTGTACCAAATTTGATCGAAATCGGTTGACTATATCATATAGCTCCCATAGGACCGATCGGCCAAAATAACTTTTTTAAAGAAAAATTCGCTATATTTCGTTTTTTAATAAAGATATCCTAACCAGATTTGGCGTTTGGAAATTTTTTAGAGCACTTAAGCAATGTGCCAAATTTGAACAAAATCGGTTGACTATATCATATAGCTCCCATAGGTCCGATCTTCCAAAAAATCGATTTTTTAACAAAATTTGTTGTGTTTCGTTTGTTTGTTAAGATATTGGGACCAAATTTGATATTCGTGAGTATTTTAAAGTTCCTAAGCACTGTACCAAATTTAATCCAAATCGTTTGACTAGATCATATAGCTCCCATAGGACCATTCGGTCCAAAAACACGGTTTTTATACAAAATTCGATGTGTTTTGTTTGTTTGTAAAGATATTTGAAATAAATTTGGCATTCATAGCTTTTTTAAGGTATTTAAGCACTGTGTCAAATTTTATTGAAATCGGTTGACTATATCATATAGCTCCCATAGGAACGATCGGTCAAAAAAAAATTTTTGCTTAAAAATTCTTCTGTTTTTGGTTTTTTGTGAAGAAATCGGACTTTATTACAAGCTAGTGGTACAGGGTATCCTAAAGTCGTCCGCGCCCGACTTTACGTCCGCCATTTTTTATTAAGTCGAAAATAAATTTTATTTCAATAATGAATAAAATTTATTTTAATAATGAATAACATTTATTTTCAAATTTTTATTTTTTACTTTATTTTTAAAAAGATAATATTTTATTTTATTTTTTTTTTTTTTGTAGTATTGAAAAGTAAAATTCCATATTACTATGCTTTGAACATAGGCTTAGATTTAAAGGATTAATATTTTGCCGATTTTAAAATAATTGTTGATTATTCGTTTTAATATATAATCTATTTTATTTGTATGTTGACAGTAAGAATTATTTTTTTAAAATTAAATTTAAATATTTTTTAAACAGAAATTTTTTTTCCCAATTTTATTTGCAATCTTTGCTACAAACAATCAGTAAATAATATAAAATTAATAATTCAATAACAGGTACAACAGCTGCATAAAAATATTAAGGATATGAAATCTTTAAAGTCTTCTTTAAGTTGGAGAATTACCCGTTAAATTTATTAGAAATAATAATATTAAATTTATTTTGCAATTTTTTAAATTAGTAATAGAATTATCTTAACAATTTCTATAATTTATTTTATAATTATTAAAATTAAAAATTGGCAGGCTTAATATTATGCATTTTTTAGAATAATTGTTGAATATTCATTTTAATATAAAAATAAACGAATAACTCCTTTCAAACTTAAATAAGAAATATTTTTTTAAATTAAAAATACTTTTTTTTTTAATTTTAATTACATTCTCCCCAAAAACAATCACTAACTACATAAAAAAAAAACTGAACTTAAATCTGCCTAAAAGAGCAAGGATATGAAATCTTTTAGGTCTGCTATAAGTTGAACTATTATCCGTTAAATTTAGGGGTAGGAATTAGAAATAAAATTCATTTAGCATATTTTAAAATTAAAAACAAAATTATCTTAACAATTTCTATAGTTTTTTTATAATTTAAAATTGAAAATAAAAACAGAACCAAAAAAATTTTAAGACACAGTGCGTATTAAAATCGTTAGCCCATTTATATAATTTATACATATCCTATATCCTTATATCATCTTATTTGCGTTCCCCCATAAAGTCCCGCCTTCAAAGCAATATACCGCATATTAGCCCAACCAGCCTCACGTATACGTAATTTTTGCTTTTAAGGCTCTCTGCTTAAACTATCCTAACCAGCAATGATGACAACATCCAAAACCGAAACTTACTTTAAGCACAAGTTGTTGCTTTTGACACATCATCAGCTCCAGCTGCAGCAGCTTCCGAATCTGCAAAGTGGCCAAGTGCAATCAAGTCATCAAGTTTGTCATTCACTTGGCAATAGCGCCATCTAGCGGCGGCATCCTAATGAAAAACTAAATTGTCAATCAGGCATGAATTGAATGAAATGAAGTGTAAAATTACAATTTCATCCAATTTGCAATTAACTCAATGAAAAGATGCAAAAAAATTTCGAGCAACAGCAACGGAAAAAAAAGAAGGTATATAGGAAGGATTTTCCAATTTCAAATTATTCCAAAGGACTGCACATGTGGCTCGCTGCTGCTGAGCACTTTCACTGAGCCGAGCCCAAGGAGCAGGCAGCGCCAACATTTTGCGGTTGAGCAGCCGGAAATCCTTAACCGGCTCTGTTTATGGCTACAAAGTTAAATTTCGCGTTTGTTGTTAAGTCAGAGTACATTGACTCAGGTCGGCGCAGGTGGTCCCAGGACGTCCTGCCCAAGGATTGCAGGTTCCACCAACTGCAGCTGCAAAAGTGCAAGTTTAATTGCATTGAGTGTAACTAGTTAATGGCTAAAATTGCAAATTGAAATGGTGACAAAGCAATTGAGGTTAAAAACTATTTCCCCAAATGGTTGGCGCTAATTACAAGCTGACATCGTTCCCAATCGATTGCCCTGGGATAGACAGAGAGCGACAGAGAGAGCGTGAGAGAGAGAAAGCGGGTCAACAGCTGACACACCAAAAAGCAAATGGCGAAAAATAAAAACAACAAAAAAAAGCGCTGCTTTAAATAAAAGCTTCGTCCTTGTATATGGCGTGTAAATGTGAAATGTCAGAAAAGAGTTGCCAACAAACTCTAAAAACATTTACAAATTGATTTCTTTTTTTTCCTGTGTATGTGTGTATGTGTGTGTGTGTTGCCATATCGTCATCATATGCAAATTGCAAATGCATATTTTTGCATATAAATGTGTAAGTTACAATGGCCATAAGGACAAATAGACGACTAGAGGACCAAAGGACAAAGGACACAGGACATGGCCCCAGCTGTCAATGCACAACTGTGACAACTATGGCAAATAGGCGCGCCATCACAAAGTAAAAACGTCAGTACCGCCAGCTGGTAATTGAGTAATGAGATGTCAACTGCTTTAATGGTGGGAGTAGGAGCTATGTTTTTTTCCCAAAAAAGGGTTCCTCACGAAGAGGGTTGGCACTGCGACCAAGAGGTCCTTTTTACTATACCCTTAAGTTAAAGCAAAAGACTTTCCGCTTTCCGCATGAATAGCAGTTTGTCTTTTGTTGGTATTGACCTGAGATGGAAGGGACTAATCCGTTCCTTTCCCATGTGACAGGCTCTGTCCCATACCAGCGCTGGGCAGTCACAGAGAATATATCTGGTGGTTTCATCGTCATACTAGACAGAGCCTCCGCTCTAAAGATTCTGATAGGCCAATTATCTGTAGATGGTATCTAACAGTGTGGTGGCCAGATAGGTAAGCTACTAGGAGCTTAAGGTCCGCTCTGCCAAGACCTTTTGTCTTGATCGCATGCAGAAGTTTGACAAGCTCATTTGCTTGACGAAGCCCCGGAAGGGAGAACCAGTATCTCCTATCCTCTCCTGCAGCCCATTTATTTATCATGGTTTTGATTGAGGACCAACCAATACCACAAAATGGCGCAGGAGATGTAGTCAGGGTGAAGGCACCCTGTCGTGCTAGATCGTCAGCGATCGTGTTACCATCCACTCCCGAGAGTCTAGGCACCCAGCATAGCACGACTTTGTTCCGGGCGGACAGGCTTTGGTGGTAGTTATGGCATTCTTTAACCATCCTGGAGGAGGTGCTCCAGGATGACAATGCCCTAATAGCATCTTGGCTATCTAAATAGATGCATATGTTTGCTCCCCTAGTTCCCTTGAGAAGGATACTAAGGGCGCAGATCTCTATGGCATGAATCTCTGCTTGAAAGATGCTGGGCTCAGATGCCCATTGCGGTAGAGATTCTGGTGTTGGATCCAACGATTCCAACACCTACACACTGCTCAGTTTTGGACCCATCCATGAAACATTTTTGCCAACGGAGGTTTCCACAGAGGCTGCCATCAGCCCAAGTCTCCCGACTTGGGAGAAGAGATGTAAATTTCTTGTTATAAAAAAGTTCCGTTTCATAAGATCTGATCTCGAGCAGTTCGATACGTCAGGAAGGGAATATATAAGTGGGGAATAGGAGGTATTTATTTGTCGATTATATTTGATTAAAAGTACAGCAAAAATAGGTTTTAACCAGAAAAATATTGCATGCCGGAATTTCTTTTGCTTAATGTATTAAGAACCAGCCAAAAAGGCTAAAGCCAAAATGGTGACCTCCTTACCCGTAGGGTTTCCCATTTACATCGGTTTATATAAGTCGTACACAAAGATTTCAAAGGCAAAAAAGGTTCAAAATTGAATTTTAAATTGTATTTGTAATGGAGGGTATACCCAGAAGTTGGGAATAGAAGTCGGCAAAGTTACTAAAACTTAGTTTTTTTCTATTTTGAACCTATTTCTATTATTTATTTATGAAATTTTCTATGTTTCAAATACTTTATAATTTAATTGTAGTTAATTAGTGTCCCAAAGTATATTTCTTTCAGTATTAATAAAAATGTAGGACTTTTAACTTTAAACAACTCGCGTAAAATGTGCAATAAGTCAATTTCACAAGTATAAAATATTCATTACTGAAAGTTAAAGAAATGTAAAATATTTAGGTGATAGACTTAAACAAAAAAATAAGAAGTAAAGTTAGCTTAAGTGATCTAATAATGAAAGCGGAACGTGCGTTCCAGACAAAACTTTAGTAGCATAGATAGCGACATTAAATTATGCGAGTAAGGCGAAATTTTTAAATAAAAATGGTGTCGGCTCTCGAATAGAGATATACAGCCCAGTAATAACTTTTTTTTAACACTTTTATATACCCTGTACCGTATGGTACAAAGCGTATATAAAGTTTGTGCAAGCCGAAGTTATATGTATACAGAAGAAGACGTCGGTGACCATCCAAAGTTACCCAAGTATTTTCAGGACGACTAGAGAATAGGGATTGCCGATATTGTATCGATATAACGGAATACCGATGTTTTTTCTTAAGTAGTCGACTATTTTTTCGATATTTCCCACGATACTGACGATATTTACGAAATTCCTCGAAGCATTGAGTTTAATAAAGATAGAAAAGATTTGACTGCATCGAGGAAAAGGATGCTGACTGAGCCGTTACAGTCTATCATTTCTTTAGAAAAATCATTTTGCCCTAAGCAAGCCTGTATTGCGTTTTAGATACAGAAAATCCGAAAAGTATTGCCATAACGGCGATAAAATTTTAATTATCCCCGCCAACGGTATCCGCTGGACTATTTTTCCTAGCAGGGAGAATTATGTTCGAGGAGCGGCTGTGGCTTTGGCCAGAAAATTTATCGCCAAAAATATATTTTGGCACCTGTCGACGATTTTTTGTGACCTTTCTAATTAAAACTTAGGTCATATTTGGAAGAAATTCAAATTTTTCTATTAATTTGAGTATGTCTGATTTATCTATGACTCATTACTGTATATTCCACATCGGTTTCATCCGATACACAAAGATAGAGATTATCGACATTCGTTAGCCATCCCTACGAGAGGTGGCGATATATCAATGTCAAACTGTCCGTCTCGAGCGCCTAGATCTCACAGGTGGTAAAAGCTAGAGCAACCAAACTTGTGGATAAGATCTCTTATTATGCAACGAGAGACAAATATATCGTCTTAAAAATACGTAGTTTTTTAGTTGTGAATTATAATTCAATTATTACAAAAATTATCAGAAGCAGTTTAGTACAACAGTTCGCTGTTGAATACTACTCATGTGCACCTAACTAAGTCGTTAGAGTACCCATAACATTTATCGTCGATTCGACGAGGCATAGTTTTTGTGTAATTTTTTGCATTTTGTTAAGTATTTTTACATAATGGGCATTAGGGCGGTCGCCGCTGGTATGGCTGATTATTAAATCGACGATATATTAGGTTGTCAAAAAAGTCTTGCGGTATTTCCGCAAGCTTGTCTTTGCAAGCGCGTAGTTCTAGTTGTATTCGTCGCATCGGTTCACGCTAGAGCTTTTTGGAAAGCTCTTTTCACGTGCTAACACGTGTTTGATTAATTGTTGTTTGCCGTTAGTCGTTCGTGAGTTATAGCGTCGCAAACATGGAGCAAAATAAATAGAAAATACGGCATATTTTACAGTACTACTACGATAAAGGCAAAAATGCATCTCATGCTGCCAATAAAATTTGTGCAGTTTATGGACCCGATACAGTTTCCATTTCCACCGCACAACGATGGTTTCAACGTTTTCGTTCTGGTGCAGAGGTGATCGAAGATGCGCCACGGTCCGGAAGGCCTGTTGTCGAAAATTGCGATAAAATCGCTGAATTGATCGAAAGAGACCGGCATAGTAGCAGCCGTAGCATCGGCCAAGAGCTGGGCATGAGTCATCAAACCGTTATAAACCATTTGAAGAAGCTTGGATTGAAAAAGAAGCTCGATGTATGGGTGCCACACGACTTGACGCAAAAAAACATTTTTGACCGTATGGATGCATGCGAATCGCTTCTGAATCGCAACAAAATCGACCCGTTTTTGAAGCGGATGGTGACTGGCGATGAAAATTGGGTCACTTACGACAACGTGAAGCGTAAACGGTCGTGGTCGAAAAGCGGGGAAGCTGCCCAGACGGTGGCCAAGCCTGGATTGACGGCCAGGAAGGTTCTTCTGTGAGTTTGGTGGGATTGGCAGGGAATCATCCACTATGAGCTGCTCCCCTACGGCCAAACGCTCAATTCGGACCTGTACTGCCAACAACTGGACCGCTTGAATGCAGCACTCATGCAGAAGAGGCCATCTTTGATCAACAGAGGCCGAATTGTCTTCCATCAAGACAACGCCAGTCCACACACATCTTTGGTGACGCGCCAGAAGCTCCGGGAGCTCGGATGGGAGGTTCTTTTACATCCACCGTATAGTCCGGATCTCGCACCAAGTGATTACCACCTATTTCTGTCCATGACGAACGCGCTTGGTAATCGGAAGTTGTCCACAAGAGAGTCCTGTGAAAATTGGCTCTCCGAGTTTTTTGACAATAGGGAAGCGAGCTTCTATAAGAGGGGCATTATGAAGTTGGCATCTCGTTGGGAACTCGTCATCGAACAAAACGGCGCATATTTGACTTAAATCGCATTATTATAACCAATTTTATGAACAATTGAAAATTCAATAAAAATACCGCCAGACTTTTTTGACAACCTTTATAATAAAACAATATTTCCCATATTTTATTGGCTCCATAAGGACACTCATATGACATACTCCCATATTAACAGGGCAAAATTTTCCTTGCAATTCTAGTGGTCAGAGTCATTTATGTCAGGCTTAGAACTTTTAGCTGCAATTCGTTAATTTTTTTGCGAATAGCTCAATTCGGTCAAGGAGCAAATCACCACCGCTGCACAAGAATTTAGTACATTTGATAAAAGCAATCATTTCAAATTTATTTTTGGAAGAATTATTTTTCAGTGAATTGAGTGTGTTTTTACTATTATATAAGAAGTTCCTGAAAATAAATGAATTACTGCAAAACTTGAAATTTAAGTTTTGAAAATTGCAAAATTTGTTTCCTAGTAATAAGGTCGATATTTTCAACCGGATGGACCGGGTGAATGCTTCAAAGCTGGGACACTGAGTTGGATACTTAAATAAATTGATAAACTTAAACTGCTCAGCTCAACTAAAATTGATTTCCGAGATACAAGTGGATACGGATGGATTTTTGGACAAATATTGGATCATACAATATCAGAGTCTCTACTTAATTATATTGGCTTAAACCACCTGGGGACTGTTATTATTTGATACCTCTTCGTATCTCTCAATGTACACAAGACATAAAAAGTAGTACAAAAGTGCAAAAAGTACCGATCAATCAAAGCCTAACACTGCAGCTGTGGCGATTGACCCCCATCAGCTTCAAACACTACCTACCGAGGGTACAGTATGCATTGCTTTCGAAAGGACACGCACGAATACGCTCATTGGACGTTACACCTGATGTGTTTAATGCCACATTTTGGGGCACACAATATAATGTCCATAATAAAATGTCCATTTGCATGTTCATTTTGGTACCGACCGAACCCATAAACGAACATAAATGAATTCAAAAATTGCACTGTCATTCGTGGTTTTTGTTGTTCTTGTTGTTCTTGTAGTTGTATTTTGTATTGTGGGAAATTAACATTTAACATTTGGCATTTTCTCTTTTCTACTTTCGAATTCGACTCACATTTATTAGTTTTCAAAATGGCTAAAATGCAATTTAATGCGCATCTAATGACACAAAATCCCCGCCCTTGGGTCGGGAGTCGACAATGACAACAACAACAACAACAGCCAGACCATCAGACCATTAGACTATGTAATATTCATTGTGGATTAATTGACGCATTGACCAAAGTCAATACTTTTATTCATGTCATGTTGTTTTTTGTTACACTACACAACAGGGTTCAGGTCTGGCTAAAAAAAAAGTTGTTAGAAGATACTTTGTTATGATAGGGAATTGCTAACATTTGGAAGTATTTTTAGCTGGGAAGTGTTTGTGAGCGTGAAATAGTTTAAAAAAATTTAAGACCCAATTGCTCAGAATTTTTATTAATCATTAATTGAACACTCTACAAAATTCTTATTTTTCTAAACGTCTGAACGGATTTATGTCATATTTTATGTGTGCTTACTCACAATCGGTTAAATTTTAACGTAAATTCTGTGCAGATAAAGTTTGTTTTCTTATGTCCGAATAATGCCAAGATACCCAGCAAAAAGTGACGTCACATAGCTTATAACCCACGGACACTCAATTCACTTTCAACGATATATCATTTTTTTAAATATTGCAGATCGTGTAAAAATAACGAGGGAACAGACGTACAGGTTAAAGACAAAACTCTAATTTTTTATTGCCGTAACATTAAATTCTTTTTTACATCTGTAAAACTTAGAATATCTAAAATTTAAATACCGGAAAATCGTTTTCTGAATCAGCTAAAAGCTTGCAAGCCAACCTCCCTCAACTTTTAAAATTTTATTTTATACGTCTCGAAAGAAACTAAAACAATATTTTTTAGTATAATATATATTACCATAACTGATCAGTAAAGCGCAGAAATCAAAATTTTTAGAATTGTTTTTTAAATGTTTTTACTTAATATTGTTTGTTGTAGTCTTTAGTACAAATTTTAAATTTATAAACAAAAAAAAATTGTCAAAAGCTCGTAAAAAAAATCCGTACAAAAATTTTAAAGTTCTTAACAAATAAAGCAAATGTTGAGAAATTAAAAAAACTAAATATTTAAATGAAATTAATTATTTAAAAATATAAAAAAAACTGGTTCCGAAGGCGTTTTGCTGCCAGTGCATAGTAATTAGTTAACTTAGTTTTTAAATTTACTTAACGTTATTAAATGAATAAATATAAAAAAACTTATGAAATTTTTTTTACACCAAAATTAAAAAAATTGAGAACTTAATAAATTGTACATGATTATAATTTATTTTTATTTAATGTTTTAATTTCACTGCAAATTTATTTCATTATAATTACTTAATTTCAATAATAAAATTGTAAAAAAATTAAGGACTTAAAAAATTTTTATAAAATTAAATAAAGTGTAAAACATGATTTAATGGTCAAACGTTCCAATTCACTTAAACTTTATTTCAAATTAAAAAAAAAAATATAAAAAATTATTTGAAAAATTAAAAAAAAATTTGAAATAAAATAAAAAAAAATAAAATTGGATTTTGAATTGAAATAAAATATTTTCCAATTTATTAGAAAAGTTTTCAAAGTTTCAAATATAAACATATAAAAATTTAATATTAAAAATAAAAAAAAAAATTTTAATGATAAATAAATATATAAAAAACCTTTTACATTTTTTTGTATTATAAAATTAAAAAAAAATTACAACTTAAAAATCTATAAAATAAAATAAAGTTTAAAAATTAATTTATATTTACTAAACGTTTTAATATCACTTAAAATTAATTTCATTATATTAACTTTATTTATATTATAAAATTTACAAAAATAGAAAACTTAAGAAATTTTATTAAATAAATACAAATTAAAAAATAATTTATATTTATTAAACGTATAACTTTCACTTAAAATTTATTTCATATTTACAATCATTTTATAAAAACTTTACTTTAAAAATTAAAAAAATATATATTTAAGTTGAAAATAAAAATAAAATTTTAACTGGAACTATTTCTAGAATATGCAAAAGGATATTCGAAAAAGATAGTTGAAAGCTCGTAAAAAATAAGACATTTGTATGTGATAAAGGATGAAAAATATAAGACAAATAAAAAAAAATTTATATAAAATTAGTCTTCAAAATATAATATATAAAAACCCTTTTTGTATTATATTTCTATATTATATTATTGAAAACTTAAAAAATTGCATAAAATAAAATCTTACATTTTATTTATATATATTACACGTTTTGATTTCACTTTAAATTTATTTCATTTCATTAATTTTTTTTATATTATAAAATGTACAAAAATTTAAAACTTATTATTATTAATAAAATAAAATGTAAAAATTCATTAATATTATATATATACAGTTCCGAGCCAAAAATTGAGATATTTTTAAATTTTTGACTATTTGTTTGAAGCAAACATTTTTTAATTCCTCTTGTGGACTATTTAAAACAATTCTTAATCTATTTAATAATTTTTTTTTCATATGCTGTAAAAAAAGATGTATATATAAATTTATTATATATTATTATTAATTATATATTAAATGTTATTTATAAGGATTTTTTTATTATTAATTTCAATTATAATTCTGATATTTCTTAAGAAAAAGCTTTCAAAAATTAAAAATAAATAATATAAAAAATTAATAATAAAATTAAAATTAATTAATTATTAAAATGACTTATCTTGAAGAAGTATAATCAACTTACGAACTAAATCCTTTAAGTCTCCTCGTCTTAAAACAGCAAAAAAATGAATCCCAATTTACAACATCTTTTGGTTTTTTCTTTGGTTAAAATTAAACCTATTAAATTGTTTAATTTTTTTTGCCCAAACCTAGTCGAATTATATTCAAAGATACTCGCAAAAGGTAACCTTTGAAAAAAACTAAAAAACAGGACGAAAAAAAATACAAGTGCGATTTACAATGTCATCATATCAGGTATTAAATAAAATTTTTTTTTATTTGTTTATATTTATTATAAAAACTTGTACACACCAATTAAAAGCTTTTGTTTTTGCTAATCAGTGCATTGTGAAATATTGTATTGAAAAAAGCTAAAAATAGCCAACGGAGTGAAGAATTTTTTCAACTCTTGTTGGACAGTGTTTTTATTGTTTTATATTTGACAGCGGCAAATTGTAGCCGTTGTTGATGATATCAATTAAACTCATCAGCAATTAAATTAAACAAGTATTTGTGCATTAAAAAATATCCAAATAAAAAACGGCAGGAGTTAAATTTTATAAAATTCTCGACAAAATGGTCAGAAAGCAAAATGATATACAGACTAGAGAGATAACTACTACAGATGGGATATGATGACTTATATACACGCTACTTTTTAGAGATGGGTTCAGGGTGCCCCTTAAAAATTTATTGAAATTTTATTTACCGATTTTAACCAAAAAAAAAAGTAAATGTGTAGCATATGTCCCAACCCACCCAGAAACTATTACCATAGTGATGTTCATAAAATTAAGAATTGATTCGTTCAGTTCTGGAAATATTTTTAGAAAGATAGCAGATAGAGTAGAAAGATTCTATACTTTGTCAAGCTCATATAATATATGGCGGCTATTAAAACAAGCTTCTATATAACAGATTTTTTCTTCTATTTCAAAAAAGGTTCTATAAAAATAACAAAATAATGCAGCTTAAAGTAAAAATATTATAAAGGGATATTTGTTTAAAATAAAATAAAAAGAATAAAAGAAATATGTTTTATGTATATAAGATGCCTTTTTCAAGTACAGTCCTTTTATTCCCTGGTTATACTAGGGTTCCTGTACCAAGGCTAGCCCTAGGTGTTGTTTGGTGAACATCCTTGCCAGCACGGCAGAGGCCACTTTGGCACGGTGGATGTTCACTTGGGATATCCTTGTACTCCATCATCGGCTTCTGGGGTCTGGAGGTGTCTCCAGATCACCATTATCTTCTGTGTCCAGCTCCACGGCCGGTTCCTGCGAAGACATTGGAGGTTGGTCTCCAATGTCGCCGCCTGCCTCGATCAGGGTTACGTTTAGCTCCTCAGCATCCGCCAGATCTGCTAGGGAGTCGGATTTGTTAATTCCTCCTCTTCCGCAGCAGATTGGGAAGGTTGGGCCGGCGTATCCGGATCTTTGGCAGTCGTATTGTCTTTCCTTAAACCCTTGACTGGTATACTACCAAACCTAAATTTAAGTTTGTGATCAGTCCAAATGATCTCGGCGCAAGAACTGTCGTCAATGCCGAGGACGAGGATTAAACCACCTCTTTGGCTCTTTCTCGACAATTGCCTCCAGTGTTCTGTGCTTAGACGGTTCTGCTTTTCGATGAGCTCCAAAACCCATTCCGTCGGCTTCTATCCGATACCGATTCTCTGGTGATGCTATGCACCGACGGTATGTCGTCGCCATCTTCGCCTCTAGCGGAACTCCTTTCCACTTAAGCAGGGAGGGGGCTGCCAGCCGCAACCACTCAGCCGACTCTTTGTCAGAGCAGTCTATGACCATATGGCCCACACTGAAGTGGAAAAAATTGGGGAGTCCAAATCCGATGATACTAATTCTTCTAGTATCGCTTCCTCAAGCAGTGAGAGTTCCTCACTGTTAAGGATCACCTGAGGATATTCCTAAGGCACAATCGCTACCATTAGCATCTTGGCAACGGCCGCGTATGAAGGTCCCTCCTTGGTCAACAGGGATGTCGAGGTTGGTCGACTTCCCGGGCGGCTTCGGAGGAAGCCGGTAGCGCACGCTACTACCGCAGATGATGGCATCTCTGCAGCCTTATTCTCCACCCCCAACCTCTTCGGGGTGTCGAATGGCGGCGTAAGCGTATTGCTCAGACTCTTTGGTGCAGGGGTAGGGCCCTGTTCTTCCTGACGTGGCTGCTTTGCCTGAGCCAGTGCCTCAGCAGGTGTCTTGCCCTGCTTTAGGTACCTTATGTACCACTTTACTTTTGCACCACTCCACCCCTTTCGGTACGGGTCATCCCGTCCGCCAGGTTGGCCGCGTCCCAGTAACGGTGTCTTCCCGTTACCGGCGATGATTCTGATTGCAGTTGCCGGTTGAAGGTTAGCTCCCACTACACGGCCTCCTGAGCCCTTCTTGTTCTCGTGTAATCTCCTGTTAGGAGCTCCCCGTTAAGGTCACGATCCTTAAACTGTAGTTCGCTACAGTTCCCGCAGGGATATCCTACGGTTCTTTTAAAACTTTTCTTAAATTACTACTCATTTCCCACGAGTTGCGGAGAAGTATTCAGTCCACCTGGGTAGAGATCCACTATACCCGTGTAAGGCTCACCAGACTAGGCGGACGCCACTTGCCTAGACTCTCCGTTAGCGACTGGGCTGTTTGTTGACCGGGTCTCCAGCCTGACTGACTTTCGATACTGGTGGAATGACACCTTAGTCCGACGGGGATGTGGAAATTTTTAGGAGTTTCAGGTTCCAGCCCGACTACTATTAGGCAGCCCCCTTAGCAGTGACAAATCCTAACTAAGGGGCTGTTTCCACCCACCCTCGCTTGGAGAGTGTAGTCGCACTTCCAAGCCAGCAACAGTTACGGCACGCTCATTATGGAACATGTTAGTCCCCCAGTTGCGGGACTCGGCGGGCACCCCTATTTATATATTAGAGCTCGCAAAACCTATAAATCCATTTTTGCAACTTCAGAGGGGGTCAGGAACCGACTCTTTGTGGATCCACCGCTGATCGAAAATCGTTTTATTCACGCGGATAGATAGACAGAAATACGGATAAAAAAAAGGGCAGCAGCCATGTCTACTATATAAAATGCTGATCGGGAAGGAAGTGTCATATGCCTGTATATCTTTAAAAGATTATATTATATCGATCGGGTTCTTAAATAACTCTAAACTTGAGTTCATACTTTTCCAAGTCTGTTAATCTTTTTTGGAAAGCAGTAAGGACTTTGTTCTTATATTGATTGTCGTAAATCGAAATATTTATTATTTGACTCATTTAAAAACACAAAGGGTATAGCTGGATAAGGTACTAGAGACTGCCCCCAGCGAATACTGAGTACTGAATATACTCTTCATCCTTACAGAGTATGTTTGACAAAAAAAATGGAATCAATCAATCAGCAACTGCTCCTCACAGCATGAAAATCATACGCAGTGCGTGTAAAGGAAGCGGAAATTGTAGCGCATTGTGTTGCATGCAACGTCATTTGCTGCTCTGCTCCGCTGATGGTGTGAAATGCAGGTAGGTTGGTCCACCTGGCTGGATGTCCACCTGGCTGGCTGATGTCTGCTGTAAATGGCACTTGATTTCAATATTTCAATCAATGTAATGCAACAGCAACAGCTTTATGATTTTCACTCATCGAAAAAGGCGGAGTGTAATCTGCAACTCACACGGTAGCTCCTCTCCTGCCTTCTCCTCAACTCCTCTACACTTCATTCGACTGAATAGTCATTCAGCGAGTCCTTTTTTTGGAATTGTGCATATTTTATGCAATTTGAGCGCGAATTTGTGCAACAAAAATTGTGGCCACAAAATGTCTGCCAACAACAAGGATAACGACAACACAACAACAACCTCATCTTTATTATCATTACAAAGCGCTTTATCATAATGATGATAATGACGATGTTGATGATGTTGGTCATTAGATATGCTGCTTGTACTTTGACGTTCCTGGCCGCATTAAATCATCCTGGCCTGGTCCAAAAGTACCTGTTAAGAGCTTTTGCCGCATTTTATTTTCGTTTTCATTTCACTAGCCATCGATACAGATTCGCAAATGGAACTTTACAGCTGGCCAAGTGCCCAAAAAACAGCCCAGCCAAGTGCCCATTGCTTCCCCCTACAAAATCCTGGCATGCTGTTTTCTCCCTATCCCTCTCTGTTTATGTCCTTGTGTGTTTGTTTGTGTTCCTTGTGCATATTTTCAATGCGCGCATTTCGATCACGTGATTGAGATTTTTACATTTAAAACGTGACTGAAATATTTTTCAGTTTCGTCACTTCAATGTGCGCCTACCCAATATCCTTCATTCCCGGGTTCATAGTCCTGGCCTGTCCTGTGTCCTGTGCTGACCATCCTTTAACCAACTGACGCAGTCTGGGCTCATTTTCGCCATTGCTGTTGAAAGTGTACAAATGCAATGAAATTTATTCAATACTCCTTCAATGATGTCGCTGCCAGAGTTGCCATCCCTTCCATATACTCCTTCGTATATGACTGTCTTTTATTATCATTTCTTTTTTATGCTCTACCAAAAAAAGGAGTACATTAACTTTCACGTGCACTTAACAACGCTTAAAAGATCATTTATTTATTTTTTTATAGCTTACTTAGAGTTGTTATTTTAAACTAACTTCAGTTTTTATAAGGCATAAAATTTAAGAGATAGTGTTTTTTTTATGTGAAATAAATCTTTATTTTACAACACAGAGATTAAGTTTACTCACTTCTTTTTGTTTTGGAATTTTAAAATACTGTTTCGCTATTATTTTCGCTTTAAAAGCAATTTTATCTTAAAAAATAATATTTCGGAAAATTTTTTTTAAATATTTTATGTTGATTTTAAGACTTATATTAAGTTTAATAAAAACGAAAAAAAATGCTGACTGCAGTAGAAACCCAAAATGGCCGCCCAACGATTTTTAAAAACTAATGGTGCAGCTATATAAATATTACTTTTGAAAGAAGAAACTTTATCTCAATATTTCGATTATATTTCATAGATAAACTTACATAAAAATGGAATTGATTACGGCTAAATTAAACAGATTTTTTCGAAAATTCCATTAAGTTAAAATATTTAGACTTTAAAGAAAATGAAACAAAAATTTGTAAATGTTAAAAAAAAGTAAAATTACAATTTTTAAGGACTTTTAAAGCTAAATGTAAAAAGGATATAAATTTTAATTGTCAAAACCTCCAAAAATTATAATAAATTTTCATAATATTTGATAAAGTAAAAAATTAAATAAAAAACGCTTGAGACTTTTAGAAAACATCTAACAAAAATTAAAAAAATAAACCTATTAATCTTGTACATGAAAAATTTAATTAAGAACTTTAAAATATAATATTAAATATATATTTTATAGTATAATATTATAACATAAATATTATATACTGAAATACTAAATATAACATATGTATTATATATTAAGGGTCGGTGGTCTAGAGCTCGAAAATTTAGGTATTTCAAGAATTTTTTTTTGACAATAAAAAAAATGAAAAACGATATTTAAATATTTGAGGTTTTTTATTTAACTACTTTTATACAAAAATAAAAATTTTTTTAATTTTAAAAATGGCGTTGAAGTTGACCCTCCCAAAAGATTGGACCTGGACGGTGTTGTCCATTTTGGCCCTTCTATTTATTTGAAACACAAAAACCAAAAAAATTATTAATCAGTATGACTGTAGCTATGTCCCGAACCAAAATAAAAAAAAATAAAAAATTTTACAAAATGGAGCTATTTCGAATTTGACACTCTAAAAATCGGGTTATTTTTTTTTTAGTATTTTAATTAAAAAAATACGAAATAATTGAAATAATAATGTGATTCTGATTCGGGCGATAGCCATTGATGTTGTGAACAACATATCAAAATTTCAGAGGAAAAAAAGTAGTTTTGAGATAATCCTGTTTAAAGTTTTAAGAATGGATATTTTCTGTCTGATATAATCTGACTCTACCTGCTAAAACGGCTGTAGAATCGAAAATACTGAGAATATCCTTCCAAAAATTTGACAGTATATTCTTAAAAGCCTATACTTTCGAAATATATGGAAAAGAAAAATTAGATTTTTCGAAAATTCTAGACCACCGGGACCCCTTAAGACATGTTTCGAATAATATTTGAACTCCTCCGTAGGATAAGCAATCTGTTCAAAAATCGGCAAAAATTAAAAACCTTCTGAAGATCCTATTTCGAGAAAATAAGAATATTTTAGTAAAATAGATTTTTTTTTAAATTACAAGACATTCCTCAAATGTATTGAATATATGTTTAATAAGTATTAGTTTGTTTCATCTATTTATTTCTGAGCAAGTATAGGGTGGGCCATCTATAAGTTTGATTTTTAATTGCTTCATATCCGTAAATTTTCCAACATCATTTGGCAAATTTTATACCAAATGCAAGTTGTTTAAAAAATATCGTTCAAAAGCTGTGATTTTCGATAACTTTTATTTTGACAAAAACTCATCTGGATGTTCTCCCATTCATTGAAGAATAAGCGACGACCATTGTTCGGTTGTCAAACGATCCATGACTAAAATTGAGTAGTTTTGAGTCGGCATACATATGTCGAAGAACAGTTACTCTGGACGTGTATATTCCGATTTATGAATGTTGAACAACCAAAACAACAAATGGCCCACCCTAAATAATTAACTTGCTTAAAATTATAATGCAAAAAAAATGTCCTTCTAGCTATTAATTCCAATTGAAATATTTTTTAAAAATCTGCGGTTATTTTAAGATCTAGTAAGCTGAGCAAAAAAGTAATTTCGAAAAATCGAAAGCAAAATCCGGAGCAAACTTTATTATATCATATTTTTGAATTCACACTCTTCAAAATTTGAGCTTCTTTTTAGAATCATATTACAACGGGCTACGAATTTTTTTTATTATTTATTGATTTCTTTCTTCTTCATCTTCGTAGATTCCCTTTCTTTCTAAGAAAAACAATTTTCAAAATTAAACAAAAATCCTTAAATCGTAGCTTGCTAATAAACTTAAAAATTTTTCTTTATAGGCATATTGTTCTTAGTTCTTTTGATAAACTTTAATATTTCCTTATTCAGCGTATTCCACAGTTGGCTACCAAAACTTCCCTGTAATCTACATCCCAGACATGCTCACATTCGAGTTACTGACTTTTCTTTTGAATGGCTTTTCACTGCTGAGTCTGTTTTCCTTTTTTTCCCCCTTATTTATTTCTCTGAATTTGGGTTACTTTTTGGCCTTTTTCAATCAGCAACAAATGGCCAAGTGTTAACTAGATTTCAATAATGCATTAAGTGTCACTTGTTGTTGTTTTTGTTTTTGTATATTTGTAACATCTCATTTACTTTCTCTCATATTAAAGTGTCTATCTATCTATCCTGGGCTGTTCACTAACTCATTTTCATCATGTCCTGCAAAGTATTGTAGGAAAGGGTTAAAGTTTGCAAGTAATTAACTTATTTCAAATGCACAACTAATTGCTGGGTAATGTAAACGACAGACCAGGGACGGATTAAGTCTTGTAGGAGAAGCTTTTCTGGGGCCCTTTAGCCATCATAAGAAAGCGCAAATTCCTTATGGAAAAAAGTTTCTATAAGGCTTTTCAAATATATTGAAAACTTCCGAGAATTGTTTTCATAAAAAGCATATAAAATTGTACTACGCACAATGGACCCTCGTAGCCAGATTTTGGCCAAAAGTCCCCCAGAAATAAGTCAAAATTTGGAAAAAATGATAATTAAATATGATTTTATACATATTAAGGCTTATTGTGCCAGTTATAGACAATCAAATTTGACATTTTGTATTTTATGAGCTTTCCCGATAGTTTACAGAAAAAAAACTTGCATTTACCAAGGTATGTAGCTACGAAATCTTCATTTACTTTATAATCTATAAATATTTCTTCTTAAAAAATTTAAATTGAGCTTAAAAACTTTATCGATTTATATATATTTGAGTAGTTATGAAGATTTTGTTGGTTTTTTTTTAAGATTTGGCTACTTCTCTTTAAAGGTACTTCCGACTACAACTCGATATTTAATCGAACGAAAATTATAAATTTCTTTATATTTTTTATAAGAAAATGTCACTTTATTGTCGGAAATTGAATTTTCTATCTATAAATTGAATTTTAAAAATTTTTTGAAGTAATTCTATAAAAGTTTTGAAGTATTTTCTAAATTTGTTTTTAGTTAATCTTTGTTGCTTAATTAGACTATTTGTATTTAAATTGTTAGTTTAGGAGCGGTCCCCCAACGCGACGTATTTTTTAGAATTATTAATAGATTCTTCTTTATAATTTTTTACTTTTTAAATGAAAATTACTTAAGTTCGGGGGTTTTTTAAATTTTTAATTTAATTTTTTATTTCATACTTTTTATAGGTATGTTAGGTTAAGTTAGACTTTAGTATATTATAATATACTTACTATAATTTAGATTCTTGTTAAGGTATAGATTACATTTAAGGTCAAGCTCGATTGCTTTTTTTTACGCATTCTCCCCACTTTCACTCCCCACAACTTTTAAACGGCTCAACCGATTTTCATCAAACATGTCTAACAACACTCGCATATAAGTCACCTTTAATACAAAAAAAACTAAATTGAAATCACTGCATGCGTTCGGGAGCTACGATGCCATAGACAGACAGACAGACAGACAGACAGACAGACAGACAAACAAACAGACAGACACGTCAAACTTATAACACCCCTCTTTTTGCGTCGGGGGTTAAAAAATGAAATGAAGAAAAACTTACAATTTTTAAGTTTCTGAGCTGCCTAAAAGTATGGTTTAATTTTTTCAAAAGTTGTCGATAAACAATTTGAAAATTCATAGCATACTTACAAAGATGCAGTTCAAAAAATGTAAGAATAATCAATTTTGAATAAAAAATGTAATAATATAAAATGGATTTTGGAACTATTTTTTGTATTTTAAAAGAGCCTGCCAAAAAATTATAACTTTTTAAAAACAGATTGATAAGTGGTATATATATAAACATTATTATGGAAATAACAGATTTTTGGCCAAAATATGAGAATCTGGCCCCATAGTGCAGTGGTTAAAATGTTAGAAAATATGAGAAATTTAAAAATAAAGACATTGCACCCTAAATTTAAATATTAAGAAGTATAGAATTATTTTTATTATTATTTTTAGGAACAATTTCAATATAATAAGTATATTCACAACCAACAAAAGTTACTAGATATTGACGATTGATTTTCTTATATTTCAAAATATGATTGCTTTTTTTTTTTGAATATTTTACAACTTTGTTCTGGATTATCTTTATCTTAAAAAAATCTGACCAGGCGTAAACATCCCAGAAAAATAGTTTAATCCTTTACAAAAATTTTATCACTCTAAAAAAAAATATTATGGAAATGTCAGATTATTGGCCAAAATATGAAAATCTGGGCCCATAGCGCAGCGAATAAAACATTAGAAAAATATTATTATTTAAATAAAAAATGGCGAAGCGCTTTAAATATAAATGCTAAGAAGCATCCATTGGGTTCTTCTTTTAGAAACAATCTCAAGAATACGTATCTTAACAGCTAACAATAATTACTATAGAAGATAATGACGACTGATATTCTAAAATTGGAGCAACAATTTTTAAGTGTATGCAAAACTTTTGACCCTCAGTGTGCACATAATAAAAGTAAATGCATATTCAAATTGAATAAAAAACGTTTATGATAAGAACAAATTAGATCTAGAATATAATTAAAATAAAAAAGTATTTTTATATGTACCTAGGAAGATTTGTGCAAAAAAAAATTGCTAAAAAAAAAAAAAAAATTATATTTATTAAGATTTATTTTTTAAATTATACAAAAAAAAAAAGAATATAAAAAGAAAAATTACTACAAAATTTCGTTGCGTGAGTTTTACTCAAAATTAAAGTTTATATGATGAAAAAAAATTTTATATCATAAGTATTAATAAAAAAAAAAAATTAAATTTTAAAGCCTAATCAAGCTAACTTATAGTAGAAAAAAACTTATTAAAAAATAAATGACAATATTAAATAGTGAAAAGCAAATTTTTAACTAAGCTTCTGAAATCTGAAATTTTTTTAAACATTTTTTTAGGAACAATCTCAAGAATAAGTATTTCAATAACCAACAATTGCTCCCTTCCTGACGTATCGATCTGCTTTAGATCAGATCTTATGATCACGGAACTTTTTCATTATAAGAAATTTAGATCTCTTCGGAGACTGGGCAGATGCAGCCCCTGTGGAAACCTCCGGTGGCTAACAATGGTTTTTGGATGGGTCCAAAATTGAGCAGGGTGAAGGTGTTTGAATCGTTGGACCCAACACCAGAATCTCTACCGCAATGGGCATCTGGCCTAGCGTCTTTCAAGCGGAGATTCATGCCATTGAGATCTGCGCCCTTAGTATCCTTTTCAAGGGATCTAGGGGGGGCATTGTCATCGTGGGGAAATGCTCCAAAAGAATGCTTAAGGAATGCCATAGCCACCTCCATACCCCATCCGCCCGGAATAAAGTCGTGCAATGTTGGGCGCCTGGACACTCGGGAGTGGATGGTAACACGATCGCTGAAGATCTAGTACGACAGGGTGCCACCACCCTGACAACATCTCATGTGCCGTTTTGTGGTATTGGTTGGTCCGCAATGAAAACCATGATAAACAAATGGGCTGCTGAAGAACAAAGGAGATATTGGTTCTCCCTTCCGGGGCTTTGTCAAGCAAAAGTGCTTGTCAAACTTTTGAATGCGATCAAGATAAAAGGTCTTGGCAGAGCGGACCTAAAGCTCCTGGTAGCTTACCCATCTGGCCACTACACTGTTAGATACCATCTACAGAATTTTGGTCTATCGGACTCTTCAGAGTGCAGGCTCTGTCTAGAAGACAATGAACTATCAGACATATTCTCTGTGACTGCCCAGCGCTGGTATGGGACAGAGCCTGTCACATGGGAAAGGAACGGATTAGTCCCTTTCACCTTAGGTCAATACCAACAAAAGACCTGCTGCTATTCATGTGGAAAGGGGAAAGCCTTTTGCTTTAACTTAAGGGTATGGTACAAAAGATCTTTTGGTCGCAGTGCCGCACCTCTCTTTGAGGTACCATTTTTCGGAAACAAAAAAACCAACAATTGCTACTTAACGATATATTTTCTTAAATTTCCGAAACAATTATGAAGTGTCTGAAAACTTTTGACTCTCAGTGTGCACATATAAAAATAAATGCATATGCAAATTGAATAAAAAACATTTATCCATTTAGTTAAATGTGTGAACAGTTTTACAATGCAATACATTTTGACCAGCTGCTGCTCCGGACCAGCTTTTATAAACATTTTGTACTTCAACTAAGTAAAACAAATATAATTCTCTATATGTATATCTATAGAGTACTCTATATGTATGTTATATGTAGTTACTTTATGCATTTTTTTATTGATTTCATGAACTGCAATTCATTGACAGCCGACAGGCAATTATTTCCAGCAGCCAATACACAATGCACAGATACAAATGCAGATACAGATACTTTTAGGCATTTAAGCAACCAAGTGTGAAAACTGCAAGCCAATAAAAAGGCAACTGTTGCAACAGTAAAAATAGTTAAAACACTTGCCACACACGCACACACACACACACAGACTTACCACATAGATACACTTACTCGCAGATACATTTGCAGTTAGTTTCCGTTTACAATTTTCATTTCCATGACAGCCGCAAAGTTAAAACAAAACAATTCTCCGTCTCTCTCTCTCAGTATAATTCAAATGGCAATTGAAAATTTTTGATTAGCCGAGCAGAGCGGCGCACGGCAGGGTATCCCAAGTCCCCTAGTGCCAGTTCCAGTTGCAGTTCCAGTTCCCGGAACCGTTTTACCGCTGCTGGGACAGTTGAAAAGTTCTGTTCTGCAGCAGGCAAATTTAAAATAAAAGTTTGACTAAAAAAAGAAATTTATGCTGTCGAATGGTAAATTTGGAACGCTGAGTTGTAGATACACTTTTTGTTGCTAATTTAATAGATACAAATTGATTTAATGTCTGGATCTGTATCAACATCCAAATTTTTTCAATATAGTAAAGGAAGGTGGGGTAAATTGGAACGAATTTTTTCGTATTTTTTTATTTTTTTTTTTTTTTGTTCATAAACTATATTGTGTAAAAATTTTAAATCGATACGAAGATTTAGTCAGACGGATGATCTCCGGTAAAAAATGCCTAATTCGTGATTTATTATTTTTTCGGGTTGAATCCGAATGTGTTTAAAAATTATAAAAACGGTCATAAAATTTCATTGCAAAGATAATTTTTGGTAAAAATAAAAAAAATTGATGTAAATGATGATGGAAAAAGAAAATAATTGTTGGTTATTGAAAAATTTTGTCTCCACTGGCATAATAAGGCATCTAATCTGAAAGCATTAAATTATACGTTTTTATTATAGACAAATTTGACATTACATGCGAATTAAGACAGAAAAAATATTTGTTACAGTGGCAAATGCGGTAATATTGGAAAAACATTTTGTAGATTTTTGAAGAGATATTAAAATTTAATTTTTTTAAAAATTAAAATTTTGTCGCTCGGAGCATTGAACTAGCTCCATTGTGTAAAAGTTTCAGGTCGATATGAACATTTTTTGTCAGGTAGACTGATATGAGGGATTTTTAGTTTTTTGGGGTGAATTCGGTAGTTTACAAAAATTATAAAAACAGCCATACAATTGCATTGCAAACATTTTATTTATTAATTTTTTGGTAAAAATTACACTTCTTTACAAATTTAAAGGTTATCGAGAGAACCTTCTTGAACAATTTTGTTCACGAGAATTTGACAAACAACTGAAATAATGCCAAAAAAAAAATATTTTCACAAAAAACTAAAAAAAATTATCAAGAATAAAAAGCAAATTTCGTGTTTCTCAACTCATAATAACCCTAAAAAACACTTTTTTATGAAGGTTCATATTTCCTGTAAACTAGTGTAATACATTGAAATGAATCAGTGTGGAATATAAATAATTGTTGTTAGTAAAAGAGCCTGAAAAAATGGGGAAAAACCTTTTCTCGATTTTCATTGCCTCCATCATTTTGAACAAATCATAAGAACTTGAAGTTTTTCCCAAGAAATTCGGTATTAATTTAAGACACCGCCTTTTGTTTTCGGCTCTAAGCTGTTGGCCTCTGTTCTCTTCGAACAGTTATTAATAAGGGTCGCCAATGTTCCGCCCAGGGACGACTGAAAAAATATTAAATAATAATAAATAAAATTATTTATGTGATTTTTAAATTTCATACATAATTCTACACATTTGTGTGTTGTTTAATCAAAATTAGTCCACTATTTCGCACGGCTACCATACAAATAATCATCAACATCAATCATCAGAACTTGGAACCGGTTTACAAAGATTTCTTTCACTTTGTTTGTTCTAGGCATTTTGATATTAAAACATTTGAAAGTGCTCAAATAATATTCAAATAATTGTTTGGCTCTTTTAATTACTTTGGGACTTACCCCAAACCGGCTTTTTGGAAAGCGAGTAGTGTCATTCTGGTAAGATTATTATTATTATTTATGTGATTTTTTACATTTCATATTAGTCTACACATTTGATTATTGTTTGATCAAAATTGGTTCACTATTTCTTAAAGCTACCATACAAAAAATCATCAATATATTTTTATCGAAGCTTGATAGATTTGGTTCTACTCGAGAAAATATTGAAAATTTAGCTGCACAAAAACTTAAAATAACACTTCAAGGTATCAATTTTTTTACAAAAATTATACTGAACAAAAAAACACGTGTACCCGATTCGAAGTAATTTACAGGTCTACAAATACCGAAGTCCGAATTGGGGGTCAGAAATGGCCTTTAACATCTGGGTTTTGGGACCAATTTTCTAATAAACTTAGAAGTATTGTAGGATGCATTTTCGGATTCACCTCACTTCGAATTCAGCCCAACAATGCTTTTTTGATCATTTTTTACTTTTGTTATAATAAGATAAATCCCCAAAATAAGTTTTTTTACATTCTTAAAAGAAAATTAAGAACCTAAATAATCAGCCGTAAGAAAATATAAGGACTTTATAAAAAATAAAAAGAAGTAATTATCGACAAAAAATTCATTTTCCGGAGCATGATGAAAAGAATCCGAATATAATTTTTTGTCTTTAAACTTAGGTCTTTTGATTTTAAGTTTCTTTGATATATGCTGAAATAGAAAAGTAAGAACTTATATAATCAACCGTAAGGAATATTTATGAATTTATTAAAAATAAATAAGGGAAATCTGGACAAATTATTCGTTTTCCGCTAAAACGAATCCGAATAAAGTGTTCGGCTTTTTGAACTTAGGTCTTAAGAATTTAGATCTTTTGAACTTAAGTTGTTTAACGTACTGAAATAGAAAATTATAAATCTATATAATCAGCCATAAGGGAAATACACAAATTTACCAAAAAAAAAAAAAACAAAGGGAAATATCGACCAAAATCGTTTTCCGGAGTAAGCTAAAATGAATCCAAATCAAATGTTCGGTTTTTGAACTTGGTTCTTTAGAACTGCTAAAATAGAAAATTAAGTAGCCATCAGGAATAAAATTCGAATTTATCTAAAATAAAAAGGGAATTCTTGACCAAAAAGTTGATATCCGAAGCACGGCCGAATAGTATGACGATATGACAGACTTTCTGAGTCCCTATTGTCAACAGCTCCTTCTTGTTTTGTTAGAAATTCGAATTTGAAAGAAAGGCTTAATTTTAGATCTGCGTCTAATAACAATTTTTTAATAAATTGTGATTAAAAAAAAAGGAAAATGAATTAGGAAAAATGAATTTTTTTTCCGTTATGCTTTCGATTCCAATTTTTTTTAAATCCAATTCGAACTCCATTCCTCATTGCATTTAGCCCTTTTGAAATAAATGGAGTAGCTCAAAATCGAGTTATTTCAATTCGCAATTGTCAATACTTAAACCAAAAAATTCAAGCTCATACAAATAATAAGATCTTTCGGTTCGATTCTTCTTCACTATTAATACATGCCTAATTCAAGCAATCTTAGAACTAATCAAATGTTAAATTTTACTGAAGAAACTTATAAGCTGTATATAAGAAAATAAAAGCCAGATTTAATAAATAATTTTTTGTTCATAAAAGGTTCAAAAGTTAACTTACGATTTCGATATAGAAAGTGACTTTTTTGCAGTACTGTAGATAATTCATATTCGAATTCTTTCTGAAACTACACATTCATTTAATTTTTTCCGAGAATATTGTTACATGACGAAATTTTTTTGTTACATATTTTTTAAAGTTTTCCATTTATGCCAATTTCAAATTGAATATTATTGAAAATTAAATGCAAATTAATTTTTCTGAATAAACTAAAACTGATTCTTTTCATACGTTCACATTCACATGGTTCATGTCTTGTCAAAAAACTAGTTCATATCTTGCATGAAACATGCAACTGAGCCTTGAATATAGGGTGTTTTTTTTTTTTTCTTAGAAAGTTCCCAAATTCTTAACAAGCTTCGAATACTTAAAACATTAAAGAGTACATAGAAGAATAAAAGTAAAAATAGAAAACTGAAAACCGAAAAAGATGCGCCAAGTAGTTGTTGTTGTTGTCTCCAAAGGCTGTAAATAAAATTTAATGAAATGATATAAAGTTGTGTGTGTGTGAGTGTGTGTGTATGAGTGTGTATCTATGTGTTTGGCTGTGATTTAGTAGACAATGTTGGCAGGCAGTAGACGATGGATGGCAACGATTGCAGTCGCTATAAGATATTTGTGTGTGTACGTGTGTGTGAGTGTGTAAAACTTTTGCATGTGTGCGTAATTTCGGCAGCATTGGCAATTAAAATTTCGTATGAGTTGCCTGCAATCAGTGCACAAGTAAACAATCACACACAAATACATAGGCATACAAAATTCTATGCGCACACAGATACACACACACACACATATGCACAGCTGTGAGGCGACAATCTCAGCTGGTGTCTGCATAATTTAAAGCATACATTTAGGCTGCAACTGCTATGAAATACAGTCGCAGTTGGTCTCAGTGATAAATGCCAAGACTTAGAAGGAATGTGGCACTAACTAAAGTGGGAGAAGGAGTTGGCTACAGCGGCGATAAAAAGTTTGCGAACACTTATCTGCGAAAAAATGGCATTTGATTAAATACAAGTACCAATTATTAATTATACAAGTTTTGTTTAAAAACGATTTTTCTATATACCATTTACATATGTCCAAAAAATAATTTTTTCGATTTTCAGGCATACACAAAGCCCAAAAAAAAAAAAAATTTATTAGCTTTTTTCAAAATTATATTTAAAAAATGGCGGACGTTAAGTCGGGCGCGGACGACTTTAGGATACCCTGTACCACTAGCTTGTAATAAAGTCCGATTTCTTCACAAAAAACCAAAAACAGAAGAATTTTTAAGCAACAAATTTTTTTTTGACCGATCGTTCCTATGGGAGCTATATGATATAGTCAACCGATTTCAATAAAATTTGACGCAGTGCTTAAATACTTTAAAAAAGATCTGAATGCCAAATTTATTTCAAATATGCATCTTTATTTTATCGAATTTTGTATAAAAAACGTGTTTTTGGACCAATTGGTCCTATGGGAGCTATATGAACTAGTCAACCGATTTGAATTAAATTTAGTATAGTGCTTAGGAACTATAAAAACCTTAAGAATGTCAAATTTGGTCTCAATATCTTAACAAACAAACGAAACACAACAAATTTAGTTAAAAAATCGATTTTTTTGGAAGATCGGACCTATGGGAGCTATATGATATAGTCAACCGATTTTGTTCAAATTTGGCACATTGCTTAAGTGGTCTAAACGCCAAATCTGGTTAGGATATCTTTATTAAAAAACGAAATATAACGAATTTTTCTTTAAAAAAGTTATTTTGGCCGATCGGTCCTATGGGAGCTATATGATATAGTCAACCGATTTTGATCAAATTTGGTACAGTGATTGAGAACTATAAAAAACTTTCGAATACCAAATTTGGTTACGATATCTTCATAAACAAACGAATTATTCATCTAAAACGCTTTTTTTTTGTCGAGGTCGTCTCAAACACCCCCATGGGAGCTATATAATTTATCCCCGATATCAAAAAAATAAAATAAACTTGCCTCCTATGGCATAATATGGGATCTAATGTGAAAGTTTGGTAACTCTAGCTCTTACCATCTCTGAGATCTAGGCGTTCACACGGACAGACGGACATGGGTATATCGACTTCTCTATTCACCCTGATCATATTTTAGGTAACTTTGGGGTGTCACCGACGTCTCCTTCTATATGTTACATACATTTTCGGCTTGCACAAACTTAATATACCCTTGGTACCATACGGTACAGGGTATAAAAATAGATCTCTAGATTCGAAGCAAAGACAATGTCTTTTATATGTTTTTGGTGCCGCTGAATCCAAATCCGACCGGGGTTTTCGGACGCCTAATTGCCGAAAAAAAGTTCCTTTAGTATATTTTTAGCAGTATAAAGTAGGGCAAAATCCGATAATGTAAGGAAATCCGACCTCCCAAAACCAATTACGGACCTACCCCAACTTGTCCTGTTGATAGGTATACATATATGAGTGAAAAATTAAACATTTTAGAAGAACTAAAAAACTGGACAAAAATAGGTATCAGTTTTCCGGAAATTTCTTTAAGTAAAGCTTCGGCCATCTCTACACCACGTTTTAAGTGTAGCTGAACACGAATCGTATCTCTAGATATAAGTTCTGGCGCGTCCGCGTTCTAACAGAATTTCAAGAGACTACTCATAAAAGGTATTTTTGAAATCTTTCCAGAAATTCGACGCGCTGATGCCTAAAGTAGCCCAGATTGCCGAAAAATGCTCTTCCGAAAAAAAGCTACTTTAAATTCGACAGTATGGGTAAATCCGACCTCCCAACATTTCTCAAAACCAATTACTAGGTCGAATTTAGCCCACCTTTTCCTATTGAGAAGTAGAAAATCAAATATTTTCAAAGAACTAACCCAAAAGACTTTATAACAAATGGAATTTTTTAAATTTTCCCAGAAACCTGACTCGCTGAGGCTTTTAGTCGCCCAGATTTCCGAAAAAAAGTTACTAACTTAAGTGGTAAGTGGGGCAAACCCGACAATGTGGGCAAAACCGACCTCACAAAGTTTCTCAAAATTAATAACTAGTTTGGATTTACCCCAACTTGTCATATCGTTAAGTAAATGCAAGTACAAGAAGTAAATTTTTATAGAACCTAACACCAAACTGTCTAGATAATAAAATATACATATACGAGGGGCATTCAAAAAGCAAGTTTCCCTAATTTTAAAATGAAGTACAAAACAATTACAAAATGAATATTTATTAATTATTTGACTCACAAACTATTTTTCTACATAGTCACCTTCGACTTGAATACATTTTTCGTATCTGTTATAGAGTTTATGCAAACCTTCTTTAAAAAAAGACGTGTCCTGTTTTTGTGTTTTGGAACATTTTGACAGATGTTTGGACTTCTTCGTTTGAAACAAAATGCTGCCACCTAAGCTTTCTTTCAATTTTGGAAAAATAAAAAATCACTTGGTGCGAGATCCGGAGATTAGGATGGGTGATCGAAAATTTCCCATTTGAATTTTTCCAATAAAGTTATCTTTTTTGAGTAGAATGAGGCCGTGCATTATCATGAAAGAGTAAGATTTTTTTGGATAATTTTCCTGGACGTTTTCGTCTGATGGCATTTTTAAGCTTATTTAAAACTTCGCCGGAACGATCCGCATTGATTGTTGTACCAGGTTCCAAAAAATCAACCAACAAAACACATAACGCAATTCACAATTGGACACGTTTTGCAATGGTAGCACCCTTGTTGTGTTTATACTGCTGAAAAAACTATTTTTGGTCACCAATACCAGTGCCGCTCTTATCGATAATTTCAACACTGATGTTGTATTCAGTGCGAGGCCGCTAGATGGTGCACAAGAGAAACGCCAGACCAGGGAAACTTACTTTTTGAATACTCCTCGTATATATTTCCCTATTATTTGCTAAGGAAGACTACCAACATCAAAAAATTGTTGCGATATCTCTGAAATGTAAGATATCGGCATATGCTGTCTCTATTTCTTCATAACAAGGCAATCAATCATATTGTGAATTAGTTTTAAAAAAATATAAAAAAAATTGATCGATTTTTTTAGGTCTGGAAATTTACCTTTTACTTACTTATCGCTTATTCCACAGATTGCGACGCACAGCTTTAAAAGTCGTTATATTTCTAAAGATTAAGGGCTTATTTATTCATTAAATTTATTTGTTTACTCAACTTCCATATCCATTGAACAAGTGTGCGAAAACTTACCAATCGCAGTGTATTGACAGCCACTGTGTGACAAAATTGCAAACAATTCGAAGACTTGCAACTATTTGGTGATGTTTGTAGCAATGATTGCTATCTTGAAATTTGCCTCTTTGCTTGATTATAGAACAGGACACCCAGCCAGGACCACCCAGGACACTTCTAAATGCTTGCATGTAAGCAAGCAACATGCTAACAAATGTTTGCAAACAAACTTGTTACTATTATTTTGCATATTTGACAAGGTCTTCATTCACAAAATTCAAGAACTTCCAAAACGAATTTTATTTTTCAAGCAACATGAGATTAGAGTTTTATTTAGTGATTTCTTGCACTTTGTTTATAATATAATAAATGTTAATAAAATATGGGGATAATATTTCCATATATTAAGCATACTACAATATAATAAATATTTGGTTAGTGTTGTTGGCCAATTTAAATGGCATATGCCTGACGCATCATTAGATCAAAGAACATATCATCGTCAATGCCGGCGCTGATGCTGGCATAATAGTTGACAAACTCCTCATTGGTTATCTAGAGAAAATAAAAAAATAAGTAGGTTTGTTCAGATGCCCTCAAAGATGTGCTGAACCTACCGAGCCATCACGATTGCCGCCTGGCCCCTCAAAGTTGTGCAAAAATTCGGTAAGAATCTCATCCTCGCTCATATCGCCACTTTCGTACTTGGGATGCTCCTTGACCGAGTAAACATTCTTGAGATCTCTGATGGTTATAACACCATCGTTGTCCTTATCCATCTTATTAAAAACCTGCTGTATGATGCCCAAGCGAGACTGTGCCATTGGGGGCTGTTACCAAAAAAAAAATAGTAATTATGTAAACTTGACTAATTCCAATTTGTAAATTCTCTTTGAAGTAAAGCTTACCCGCAATTTGAGCAGAAACTCGGTCATGTTTATAGAACCGCTGCCATCTTCATCGAAACTGTTTTACAGATGCAAATGAATTATGCCATATTCTATATTAATTCAGTTACAATCTCCAACTTACGCTTCAAACATCTCCTTGATCTCCTCATCTGTCACATCCAGTCCAGTATCGCGTATGCCCGTCTGGAATTCCTCCAAGTGGATATGCTTGCTGCCATCGTCGTCCATGACGCGAAAAGCTCTAAATAAATTATTGAAAATTAAATAGCTGTTCTTGGACATGACAGGTGTGCTACACTGAGAGAAAAAGTGCCCTAACAAAATTTATATTTTTGTTTAGAAATCCTATGGGTTGCGCCTGGACCAAAAAATGCTTTAATAAAATACTGCTTCGCAAAATACAGTCAAGCCTACCTATAACGATCATCTTTAAAACATACTTCCAATTTTCTCTCAGTGTACCCCAACGTTACACTGTCACTTTCGTTTACAGTCACAGTTCTTTTTGAAGTTCTCGCATATCATTTAAAGTCAATCAGTTGGTTTGAGGTCATTCTCAGTTCAGTCCATGGACTCGACTTACCTGCCCAGGCCTAATATGCCTGTTGCTCCACGGCTCAAGCACAGCAAACGCAACTTGTCAATCGGATCCTTGGCGTGGCCATCTCGTAGAGCGCGCATTGATTTGTTTATCAAATCGGCTTCCAACGTGTATAGACTCGCGTTAGGCGACTTTATTGTAGGATTGGTTGGGTAGACATGAAATCAAAGTAAAACAGGTCAATCAATATTTCATCAATTTATACAGCAAATTTGACTAGCTAAGTAATGCGCATATAATTGGTGTGTTCTGGTGGTGTGGGTGCTAACTAGGTTGGAGGTATACAGTGATCGGCAAAAGTATTTTCTCACAGAAGAGGAAAATGTTGCTAGAGGTGGGACTATGTATTCTTATACAAGCTGGTTGAATGTCTAGCTTCAGATATCGATTTTTACAAATATAGTATAGTAGTTTACAATGGTCGGCAAAAGTATTTTCTCGAAAAAAATGGTAAAGGAATGCCTAGCTTCAGATTTCAATTATTATAAAAGCATTTTCAGGAAAAAAAGGAAAGGGTTGCTAGAGTTAGTATTAAGCATTTTTATACAAACTGATCGAATGTCTAGTTTCAGATTTCCATTCATACAAAAGTATTTTCTCGAAATAGGTGTGGTCTAGTGTGGAGGTATACAATGGTCGGAAAAGCATTTTCTCAAAGAAGAGGGAAAAGTTGCTAGAGGCAGGTCTACGTATTCTTACATAAGCTGGTGGAATGCTTCACCTTAAGATTACAATTCAAACAAAAGTATATTATCGAAAAAAAGTAAAGGCTTCAAAGAGGTAGGTTAAATGTCTAGATTCAGAGTTCAATGGAGACTAAAGTATTTTCTCGAACAAAAAGGAAAAGCTTTCTACGGATAGGACTACGAATTTTTACTTAAGGTGGTCGACTGTTTAGATTTCAACTTTCGCAAAAGTATATTCTCCAAAAAAGGTAAAGGTTTCTAGAGGTGGGATTTTTAAATATGCTGGCCGAATGTATATCTTCAGATTTCAATGTTTAGAATTTTTGGTTAAAATTTAAAAAACTGCAATATGTTAATTTTAATTTTAGTCAATTAAGCGACACTGGGAGAAGAGGAAAGCAAGAAGAATTTAGCTTGAGGGTATTTTAGCTTTTGTTTCGAATTTTAATCGCCTTACCTAGGATTTATTCCACAAATGCAGGATAAAATCTTAAAAATTTAAGTTTGTTTTTCACATAATAGGTAAAAAAAATAAATAAATGTTCTATATAATTTTGTCGATATGCAAACTTTATATTTAAAATTATATTAAAAAAGTTTAGAGATGTCTTGAGCTCACAGATTTGGCTTATATATATGAACAAACCTCAGCAACTATGATTGGAAAAAAATTACTTATTACTTAAAAATTGCAGCTTCTCACAAATGAAGATAAGCACCTACGACGTTGGGCTGAGTATTTTTGCGAAGTTCTTAACAATCCGCTGTGCATAGAAGAGTTCGAAGAACATCCAGAGACACGAACTGACCCGCCAATCTTCCATGGTGTTGAGATTGGTCCGCTGACGAAAAATGAAATTCTAGCTATTATTAGGACACTTGAGAACCACAAAGGCCCTCAGAGTTATAATGTTCATGCTAACTCAGCATAAAAGTTAGCATACAACAGCGATCACCAGGTTACCTATCTTACAGGAGATGTGAAGAACCGAAATACTTCCGAGAAGCTGGCACGAAGGGATTCTTGTTAAGAATACCAAGAAAGGCGACGCCTCAGATTGTAACAATTAGGTTTACGAGGTGTGTTCAAAAAGTTTTGCCGGTTTTTTAATTTTTGCGGGTTACGTATATTCGAATTTCGATTTTTTTATGGCGTTATGTTGGTACTCATGTCTCTCACTTATACCGACATACGTAACCCGCGAAAATTCAAAAATCTGCGATACTTTTTGAACACATCTCGTAGACCTAATAAAAACCGTTCGCAGCCCTCGTTAATTTTAAAAAAGCGTTTGATAGCCTGAAACGCCCTTTTCTGTGGAGCACTTTACTCAACCGAGGCATGCCAGAAAAGATTATCAAAATGATCAAAGCCTGGTCTACTTTCTAATCCATTTTCAATTAAAACTGGAGTTAGGCAAGAATGCGTGCTATCGCCTTTACTCTTCGTGTTGGCTTTAGGCGAGATATTTAGATCACTCACGGGGCGCAAAGGCATACAATGAAGCCCGCTTAATCAGTTGGAAGATCTTGAATACGCAGACGATCTATGTTCATTATGTCATAAGTGCTCCGATCTCCAAGATAATCTCGAAAAAATCAACAACTGCTCGGGTAAAGTTGGATTCGAAATCAATAGGTCAAAAACGAAAATCATATGAAGAGGGAAAGCCGCTACTACGGACTACCCAATATAACATTTTAACATATATATATATATATATATAATTCCCTGTTAGACCCCTTGGAGGAGGGGCATAGGGGATGTCTATTAATAACTGTTCGAACAGAACAGGGACCTACAGTTTATAGCCGAATCCGAACGGCGGTGCCTTTAATTAATAGAGACTTTCATGGCAAATAGCGTCTTTGAGCTAGCGATGCCAGTGCTAGGAACATTTTAACATAGATATATAAAATAAACTTATGTTTTACGTGTTACTAACGTTCTCATGAACGCGTCGATGAATTTCAAATCTGATTTTTGCGTGTGTTAGAGCTTGTCAATACGGAGGTTTTAATTACTACTCAAATCATTACTGCTTACTTTATTACTGCTCACACATATCAAATACGTGTTCTATTTGCGATTATTTTGGCAACATGTTTTCCATCAAATCCACCTGAATTGTGGATAAAATATCAATATTATTTATCAGAAGATATTTTGTTTCGAGTATGAGAATTTATGCCGGCAGTTTGCAATGCAACTTTAATTCATATTAAAGATCTATGCCTGGCGATGGCTAATAAAGCATTAAGACAATTGGGAATGCCATCTCCTAATCGATCAGAGCAAAGTATTAAAAAATGTTGGGCAGGACAACGTCTGCCGGGCTCACTAGTTATAGATAAAATGTTGGATAGCGTTCAATCCTTTGTGTATCTGGGCAGCGTAGTTACTAACAGAAGCGCTGCGTATCTGTTTTCCCACAATTAGGCCGCATATGGAAATCTAGTCAACTTACTACCAAAGAATTTCAAACAATGGTTTATGGTCACACAGCGTATGAGATCAAACGCCGCAAATGGAACTGGATCGGCCAAACAGTAAGACGACCAAATGACATCGCCCGACAAGCTCTCAGCTAGAACAAAAAAGTTCTAGAAGTCTCCGCTAGAATATGCAGGCGTACAATCAAAGCAGAAATGCGAAATGCCTATTATACATGGAATGACGTCAATGTTTATGCGTATAACAAAGTTAGATTTAATTTGATTGTGGAGGGTTTATGATCCACTTAATAGTCCAGAATTCATAGTAGTAAGAGTAAAAATTGCAACTAGTACTTTCTAAAACTTTCAATTTAAGAGTTCCGAGTACATAGTAATAGTAGTAAAAATTCCAATTGGTACTTTCTAGAACTCTCTTCAGACAATTTGTCATTTTTATGCACTCTTAAATTTATAATTGTAATTTGTAATATAAATCTGTGCCTAGACAGGCGATTTTAAGCCAAGATGATTAGCTTTTAGTAAGAAAGAAACAAAACTTACGGTTTACAATTAGTAACAGATCTCAAATTTCGAAATTTCCACTGTAGAGTGTTCTTGGGTATCAAGAAACAAGCGCACAAACGTTCAATGTAGCAACACTGTCAAGATACTTTAGTCGACTGCTGTTCAACCGAGATTTGCGAAAATCTTCCACTACCAACGAATATGACTAACAAAAGCAATTAACAACCGCAATCTAATTTAGGCACAACAATGAGAATAACAATAACAAAGCGTAAGAGATAGTTGCTCTGCTTTGAATGAATCATTTTCCAGCAAATGAGATCTTAAAATGTTTTCGCGAAATTTAATTATTTTAAAGAGCAGCAAAACTTTCTACTTTAATTAATTGCAGCGCAAGGTGAAGGTCGATAAAAAATAAAAATAAATATATATATATATATATATAGTAGATAGTATTTATATACAACTCATTCTATTCAAAGTCAGACAACTTACATCCATGGGCAGCCAAGTCAAATGATATTTTATCTGGCCCTTTTACTTATTTCTATAGCACTCACAATTTATATCCTTTTTTTAGAATTTGTTTTTTTTTAATAGAATTTGCAAGGCTTGCTTTGGTTTTATATCTGAATAGACGGAACGGACAACTAACTGCAAGATACAAAAACTTGTTACTTTGCCGGCTTTGAAATGCAAACTGAAAGCGTAGCTAGGAATGAAATGAAATAAAAACAAAATAAAAACAAAATGCAAAAAAAAATAATACTAAATAAGCAACAACAGCAATGAATAAACAGCTAAGCGGCAGCTAAAAGAGCGAGAATGAGCGTAGTGGAGTGGGAGAGCGGTAGAATGTGCTGGAATGAATGGAATTGAAATTCGCACCGGCAGCAGACAAGTGCTTGTCGGTGGGTCGGTGTTGTGGGGGGCGGAACAACACTAACACTAGTTACTCGCTCTTTAGTCTGCAGTGAATGAATTGTGAACTAGACACAACGTGGGTTAACTTGCCCTCTCACCTCACCTCTCGCTTTACCTTTTGTGGCAACATTTTATTTCAATTAAAGTGTGGAAAGTTCATTGCATGAATCACAAACTGAACTGAACTGACTCGCATTGAAAAAAGCCAATTCCAATGTAGCCACACACACACACCAACACACACTGGCACACAAATGTTTACACATGACAAACGTTTATGTGTGCAACTGTCGCGTTAAAAAGATAAATAAATAGATAAATAGCTACAGTAGATGCTACCATTGTTGGATACTCAGACGTGAGCTAATCAAAATCAAAGCCGAATTTATTTGCAGTTCACGTAGCTTTAAAGTAGGGAGCGAGCGACCTTGTGAGCAATTGAGTTGTATGGGTTATATGCGAAATTTACTCTTAATATAGATTTTTTGGCAAAAAATTCTTGTAGTAGAAAAACTGCGTCTATTAATTTGGGATGCCTTATTTGTCATAATTAACAGAGCAATTTCGTCAGTTATGGCATAGTTTATTTTGCCTTAATTGTTTAATGTTAAACTGAATTGTTTATTGAAGACCAAAAAATTTGTTTTGAGTTCTTGAACAAATTTAAAAAGTTTTTTCCATCACACACTTAGTTATATTTAGTATATAGCGATTTAATTTTATATCAATATTGGATTATAGCCTTCAAATTTATAGGTTGATTGTCAATAAATAAATCTTATATATAAAATTCTCGTGTCACAATGTTATGTTCCTTCGAAGCTTATGGACTCACGAACGGCTGAACCGATTTGGCTAATTTTGGTATTGAAATGTTCGTGAAAGTCCAAGGATTGTTTAAGGTTGAAAAAATATAACGAAATGGCGACGAAAATACTAAAAAGGACAATTTGATTTTCCAATACAATTTTTTTTTTAATTTAGGTTGGCATTGTGTACATTGTCAGATTAACTAATATTTTGTAGTTAATTGTTTTTGTCGAAAGGAAACAAAAAAATTATTAACGATTCATGATTTGATTTCTGTGTAAAATACATATGATCAGATTAATATTTGCACATAATGCCGCCAAAAAGACGTAACATTGGCGTAGAACTCAATTGCAATCATCCCGAAGAACAGCTGAAGCTGAGGAACAACGTTCGCAAAGGAGTGAGTTGAGTCGATTAAGAGAAGCCAGATCACGTTCTGCTCATACAACAAAAGAACGAGATGAATACAATACGAAAGCTCGAATGAGAATGAGACGAAATCGGGATTATCAGAATCAACCAGATGAAATCCATGCAGAACAGAATTTAATCCAAAGAACATTCAGGCAAATGCGCAATGAATCCAATCTGCACAGAGCTGCATTCGAATATAGCAATACGAACGATTATAGCTCGCGTCAATCTGTTGAAATTTCCCAATGAAACAGCAGGCCTGCTTATTATCAAAAGCAGTGTATTCGGAGAGGTTCGCTGCTGGATGTATTCGGTAGAATGGCAGAAGAGAGGATTACCTCATGCGCACATTTTGATGTGGTTGGTTCAGAAAATACTACCGCATGAAATTGATGATGTGATATCGGCGAAAATCCCAGTTCAAACAAATGATCCAGAATTGTTCGAGGTTATCACAAAGAATATGATCCACGGACCATATGGTGTGCTCAACCCAACTTCACCATGCATGATCGACGGCAAATGCTTCAAAAGATATCCAAGGGCATTGACTTCGGACACTGTTACGGGCTACGATGGATACCCATTATATCGCCGTAGATCAACAAAAGACAATGGCAGATCAACCACAATCAAAGTGCAAAATCAAGAAATTTAAATTTACAATCGTTGGGCTGTTCCATTTTCGCCATTATTATCAAAATCGTATAAAGCCCACATTAACGCCGAACATTGCAACTCAGTAAAATCAATAAAATATATCTGCAAATACGTCAATAAGGGAAGCGATATGGCGATTTTGGGTGTGAGAGCCGACAATGTGAATGACGAAATTTCACAATATCAAATAGGACGTTGCATTAGCAGTAACGAGACAATATGGCGAATTTTCTCATTCCAAATTCACGAACGACACCCAACCGTTGTCCATTTAGCAGTTCATCTAGAAAATAGTCAACGTGTTTCTAGACGAGCGAGCGAAGCGAGCGTGCCGGAGGTCGGGTAGTATATACATATATAATATAAAAAATAAAAGTTTTTTGTAATGCTTTATGAGGTATAGTATGTATGGTATATAAGAGCGGATGCATTTCTATAAGACCGAAACAAAGTTCTGAGGCCCTCAGCGATTTTGATTCTTTGGCCAAGAAACTATGGATCTAAAATATATTTCGACTCGCGCACTTTTTCAAAATAGGTTTTTATCAAAATATTAAAAAATTTACTTAGACCTCTTCTATTTATAAGGCAAAAAACCTTAGTTATTTCCTTTAACCAAATGTGTATTTTAAAGTTTCTGCGTTCGAGGAATCCATTATTCATTTTGAGCGTCACCAGAGAGTGCTTTTGCATATTTTTGTTGATAAAATGCTGCGTAAATCGACGAATTTTTTACTTTTTAACAGTTCTCAAGCACTGTAACAAATTCTAGCTGGATAAGGTACTGAAAACTGAACCTAAATTTTTTATGGGTTAATAAGTAGCTACCCAATATTTGTTATTAGAAGATGTAAAATTAAATCTTTCTTTCAAATTCCAATTTCTAACAAATCAAGCGAGTTTTTTTATACCACAACATTGTAGCAAAAATATTGCTTAAAGAAGGAGCTGTTGACGATAGGAGCGTGTCTTCGGAAATCAATTTTTTGGTCGATAACTCCCTTTTTATTTTCGATAAATTAGAATTTGTCCCTTACGGCTGATTAAGCTAATTAATTTTCTATTTCAGCAGTTCTAAAGAAGCAAGTTCAAAAACCGAACATTTGATTTGGATTCATTTAAGCTTGCTCCGGATAACGATTTTTGGTCGATATTTCCCTTTGTTTTTGTTATAAATTCGTATATTTCCCTAAAGGCTGATAATGTAGATTTATAATTATACCCTGTACCGTATAGTACAAAGGGTATATAAAGCTTGTGCAAGCCGAAAATGTATGTAACATTAGAAGGTATCGTCGGAGATCCCTCAAAGTTACCTAAGTATGATCAGGGTCACTAGAGTAGTCGATATACCCATGTCCGTCAGTCTAAGTCTCAAAGATGGTAAAAGCTAGACCTACCAAAATTTCACATTAGAGCCCTTATTACTCTATAAGAGACAATTTTATTTTATTTTTTTGATATCGGGGTTTCTTTTATAGCTCCCATAGGGGAATTTCAGAGGACATCGAAAAAAAACAAAAAGCTTTAGATAGATATTTCGTTTGTTTTTAAAGATATCGTAACCAAATATGTCATTCAGTTTCAGATTTTTAAAGTACCAAAGCACTGTGTTAAATTTGATTCAAATCGGTTGACTATATCAAATAACTCCCATAGGAACGGTCGATCAAAGAAAAATTGATGCTTAACAATTTGTTTGTTTTTGGTTTTTTGACTATACCGAATTTTATTGTAAGCTAGTGGTACAGGGTATCCCAAAGTCGTCCGTGTCCGATTTTACGTACGCCATATTTTTTTTAATGAAGCCGTAGCTCGTTTAGTTTTTTTTAACCTATTATTAGTTTTCCAACATATTAGTTTTCTATATCCTTTTTATTTAAATGATTATTGGCACAAGAAAAATAATGCTGCTAATGGATAACTAAGAAACTAATTAGAAAATAATCTGTCAAAATTTCGTTTAGAAAAGTATAAATAATAATTAAGTTGTTCCCTGCTTTCGCCAAGAGAGTATGTTCGGGCACAAATAGATAAATTTCCAATATTTAAAGTTTTTAGTTTTAGTTTAAAATTCAATGTATTTGCGTGCAGTGGCCGTATGATTTTGAGTGCAAGTTAAAAGAGAGCTTAATGCCGGCTTGCATTGAGCTTTTATAAGCTTTATGTTATAGACATTTTGTGGAGCTTATGTTGAAATGTTATGTTATGTTATGTTATAATTTTAAGAGTATTTCTATGTTAAGTTACATTATGAGTACTTATTGGCTTAGTATTAATGTTAATGAGATGTTTAACTTATGGTATGTTTACATTGGTAATCTTAAATTATATTATATTATATGATGATTAGTTGTTAGGCTCCAACATTCTCCCCCCGTTGAAAGTACCAACTTTCAAGTTAATTAAGAGGAAGAGGTGCTATTTTGTGGATTGGGCGCCGAAATGTGCCCTTGCTGGTTTTCAAATCGACGACTCTAACCTTTCCGTCGTCTCCGGAAATAGTTCGTACAACGCGAGCTAAATGCCACTGCTGTGGTGGCGCGTTGTCTTCATGGATGATGACGAGTTGATCATCCTTTATGTTGGGCTGATCACAGGTCCATTTTTGCCTTCGTTGGAGTGTGTGTATGTAGTCTCGATGCCACATTCTCCAGAATTGTTGTTTGAGATACGATACCGTCTGCCAACGGGATAGGTATCGAAGGTTAGGATTGCCGTCTTGGTCTGCGATGAGTTGCTCAGGTGCTGATGTCAGCGACGACCCTATCAGTAAGTGCGCTGGAGTAAGTGCACAATCATCATTTGGGTCGTCGGACATTGGAGCAATCGGTCGAGAGTTGAGGATAGCTTCAATGTCGATGAAGAGTGTTTGCAACTCCTCAAACGTCAAATTGGCTTCTGAAATGTTTTTAATTGCGAGTGTCTTGGCTGATTTTACGGCCGCTTCCCAGAGACCTCCGAAGTGTGGCGCTCGCGGTGGTATGAAATTGAATTCAAACCCCTTTTGTGAGCTGAATGTATAAATGGCGTTAACAGCAGCTTGATTGAATGCCTGTTGCTGGAATTCGGCTAGTTTCGCAGCTGCGCCGACGAAGTTTGTCGCGTTGTCGCAGTAGAGGCGTTGAGGCAGCCCTCTGCGTGCAATGAACCTTCGAAGACATAAAAGAAAGGCGTTAGTTGTAATTTCCGACACAAGTTCTATGTGGATGGCTTTTGATGCGAAGCACACGAAAATGGCAGCGTATGTTTTGTAGGGACCTTTTCCTCTTAGCCTATAGGTCGTTTGAAAGGGTCCACAAAAGTCGACTCCTGTAACAAGGAATGGACGTTCACCACGTAGACGATCTTCTGGGAGGTTTCCCATTATTTGCTGTATTAAGCGAGGCTTGTAATGGAAGCAATGTGTGCAGGAGCGCACGACTTTTCTGACGAGTTCTCTAGCGTTGACTACCCAAAGTTTTTCTCTGAGAAGTGATATTAGAACCTTGGGCCCGGCGTGTAAATTCTGCTTGTGCAAATGTTCGATGTATAGACGAGTGAAGCGATGATCCTTTGGCATAATGGCTTGAAACTTCGAGTCGAATGGAATATCAGCCTTTGCTAGTCTTCCGCCTACTCTCACAATACTCACTACTGCATTATCTAAGGTCATTTCATGTATGAATGGTGCGAGGCATTGCATGCTCGGCTTGAGTTTTTTGTTTTTTGCTAATAAACTAATATCCTTTGCGAATGCTGTCTGTTGTATGATTGCGACTATTCGCCAAAACGTTGCGTGTAATTCTTTGGCTGGGATGTGTGTGATACTACTGACTTTAATAGAACGGTTGATAGGAACTTTATTAAAAACTCGATAGATATATGAGACTATTCTAACGATTCGATGGAATGAGGATGAGTTTTGTATGATTTTGTCTATTAATGATACGGCGTCCTTTGTTGATTCAGTACACACTAGTACTGCCTTTTTTCGAGTTTCGATTGGAGTTGCTTCTGTTTCTGTTGTCGTCGTTGTGATTGTTGTTGATGTTTGTTTGCTTGAGGGTGAAGAATGTTGCATGCTATTGCATTGTTGCTGCATGCTTATGGATGATAGTTGGTAGTTATTCTGTTGTTGGTGATGAAGTAGCAATGAGGGTGGCGAAATATCCAAGCAATGGGCAACGCCCGTTTGGGTTTGTTGTTGCTCTTGTTGATGTTGATGTTGCTGATGTTCTTGTGGTTGTTGTTTATTCAGTGCTGTTATGCTGCCGTGTCGTTGTTGCTCTTGGAGCTGCAGCTGATGTGGTTGGTCTTGTAATATGTGACATTGGTAGTTAGACGAGTTTGCATTGTGACTGGAATTTCCACCAACTATCCAACCGAATGCAGTATTAAGTAAGTTTGGGAAACCTACTCCTAGTGACAGCTTTCCATCTTGAATTGCGTCAAAAAAGCCAGCGGTGTTTATGAGAACATCGATTCTGTTTGATTCATTAAAATGAGGATCGGCTAGCACTATGCCTTTCGGAAACTTCCATTGCGATGTGTTATAACTTTCTTGAGGTTGATTTGTACAAATTCGTTTTATTACAGAGAAAGTAGAAGACCATTTGAATGGCGAGATTCTCGATTTAACTGTAGTTGCAACATTGAACCGAATTGGCTGTTGTATGTTTGATATGCCACTGACAGCGTTTGAGACGCGGCATTTATCTAGTTTTAAACGTTTGACTGTTTCTTCGGTGATAAGGTTCACCTCAGAGCACGAATCCAATAAAGCGCGAATTGGATAATATTCGCCACACTTGCTTTGAATGAGTATGATAGCTGTTGGTAAAACACCTCTTTTTGCGGCGCAAACAACGAGTGATAAATTTTGTTGTGATTGTGGAGCTGGTGTGTATGAAGTGTTAGGATTGAAGTGATGGCTGGTGTGTGTTGGCGGTTGAGTTGCTTGAGGGTAATTATGAAGTAGTGAATGATGTGATGCATGGCAGACTTTGCAGCGCGATTGAGATTGACATTGGGTGACACTGTGACTGCTGCGTAAACAGTTGAAGCAGAGTCCAATGTTTTTGACCCAATCATTTCTTTGGTTGACATTAAGCGATAAGAAGGCTTGGCATGACCATATGCTATGTCTGTCAGTATTACAATACGGACAATTTATTTTGGTAGCAACGAATGACCTAGCAGTGAGATTAGGCCTTGGTTTGGGTTTGGAAATATTGGAGTCTGATAGTGCTGCGTTTTTTGAACGGCTTTCTAAAAACTGACATCGATGTATAATTATCTTGCAGAAGTCGTCCCAGCAAGGAAGTTTTTCATATGTTTGCCTTTGATCATAATCAAGTTTTGTATCTGCATCTACCTTTGACAGCAGAATGTGCATTATAATTGCGTTCATAACATCTTCTACCGTTCCCAACGATAAAAGAGATCCGCGGATTGCTGACACGGATGCGAGAAGTTTTTGCAATTGAATTGCGTCTGGCTTATGCATTGTTGGTTGGTTAAATAAATTTGAAATGTAATCCAGAAAAATTAACACGTCATTGTCGTATCGAAATCGCAATTGCGAGAGTGCCTTTGAATAGTTTTCTTCAGTGACTTGAAATGATTGAATAACTTCTAATGCAGGACCTGTGAGACAGTTCAGCAAATAGTTGAATTTGTCAATTGTTGAAAGAGATTGGTCACTGTCAACTAGGTTTACGTATGCACTCATGAAACGTTTATAATCTGCGTATGTACCATCAAAGCTTGGAAGTGTCAATTTAGGTAATCTATTGATTGAGGCACTAATCGAGTTCATAAAACTTGCTTCTGGTACACTGGCATGATTTTTTTTGTTGATGAATGTAAGTAGATTTGATTTAATTTCTATAAATAGCTCTTCTATTTTTGCTCGGCAATTGTCGCTTGGATCTAGTTCTTCAATTTGCGATTGAGTTTTGGAAATTATTTTGAAGTGTGACTCCAGTAAGTCAAGATTGCATTCGAGCACCGGTAGGTTGGCAGTATTATCAGAATTATTAACTCTTGCTTTCAGATTGATTAAGTGCTTTTCAATTGTTGAACGTATAGTTTTGAGTTTACTTAAATTTTCCATAATTGGTTTAGGGTTACTCATTGTGGTAATTGAAGAAAAGTCAACGCAATTTAAAGTCAGTGTATGTCACTGTGTATTTGTATCACAAAAATCAGTTTTGTACCACTGTACTAACGCACTACGAATTGGGAAGAGGCAACGCGACAACAAGAATATCAGCAGTTTAAACGACAAGATGGCGCGTAAAACAGTAAATAGGTAAACCGTAATATTTTTTACTGTAAGTAGCCATGATTAAATGTATTTAGTAACGGATCAGATGATTTTATTTTTACAGTTTCGAACTGTGGTTTGCCGTATTAGAGTTATGTATGTGTTAGATGAGCGATTATGATGTGTTATATTTGTATGTGATTGCTGTAAATTTGTTCATGCAAAAATATTGATGTATGTTCATGCAAATGTATGTGCTTGTGTAGGTATATATATATATGTGTGTATGTATAAATTTGTAGTTTTATTTTATTTAAAAATTTTGTAAAAAAAATAAATTTTTTTTTTTTTTTTTTTTTAATTGTATGTGTGTGCGCAATAAAATTTTTAAATGTGCAGCAAATGTTGAAAATAAATGTAAAAAATTTGTTTGCAATTATTTTTTATTTATTTCAGCCAATTTTAATTCTCGTGAGTGACCCTAATGTAAAAGCTTTTCTTTATTTTAAGTGTGAGCTTTGAATTTGAATATGTAAGCTTTAAGCTTGAACATATGCGCATGCGTTTTTAGCTTTTGAATATGTATGAATGTGTGTGTATGTATGTTTGAATTTATGCACTTTTGGTTGCAGTTTGTGTTTTTGTTGTTTTACTCACTCAGAATTTTAACCTTTGCAGTGTAGTATGTGGAGTTTGATGTTGTTTCGATGTTAGTTGGGTAGTTGATGTAGATGTTGATGATGATGTTTTTGTAGATGTATGTTTTAAAGATGTGTTGTAAGTTGTATGTTGTATGTCCCACGTAGTTTGTGAGGTTATGTTTGCTTGGTGTATGTATGTATAGTTGTCCGCCAAATTGTTTGACCTTTGATTTTGTGTGTGTGAAATTTCCAGCGGCGCGCCGTGGCCTTGTGTTGTGTTTGTAGAATTTCCAACGGCGTGTCGTGGCCTTTTTCTTTGTGTGTTGTCCACTGCAGCTCTTTCTTTACAAAGATCTTTAAACTAAATACCAATGCATGAAAAATATGCTTTGGATTTTTAAATATTGGAGTAAAACTTATCTTTGTGTCCTGTCGTGGTCGCCAAAATGTTCCCTGCTTTCGCCAAGAGAGTATGTTCGGGCACAAATAGATAAATTTCCAATATTTAAAGTTTTTAGTTTTAGTTTAAAATTCAATGTATTTGCGTGCAGTGGCCGTATGATTTTGAGTGCAAGTTAAAAGAGAGCTTAATGCCGGCTTGCATTGAGCTTTTATAAGCTTTATGTTATAGACATTTTGTGGAGCTTATGTTGAAATGTTATGTTATGTTATGTTATAATTTTAAGAGTATTTCTATGTTAAGTTACATTATGAGTACTTATTGGCTTAGTATTAATGTTAATGAGATGTTTAACTTATGGTATGTTTACATTGGTAATCTTAAATTATATTATATTATATGATGATTAGTTGTTAGGCTCCAACATAAGTTATTCACATTTTTGAGCTGAGAAAGCCAAAAGCGGTGCAAAAAGGCAACAGCATAAAACGTGAACGCTATTTTTGGTAAGTTTATGAGTTGCGTTCTTGATCTTCTTTTTAAGTTTTGCGGCAAAGCAACCCCAACTCAGAATTTTAAAAATAATATTAGCCTGGTTTAGTGAATTCAAAAAGCAAAATGCATACGACTCATTCGTTTCATTAATTTAAATTTAATAAATTTTATTACGAAATGGCTAAAAAATGCAGAAAAACTAAGCCCTATAGAAGGCAAATATAGATTTGCTGTTGCAACAATGCACAACTTATACGCTCCTCAACAGTGAATACCCTAAGTAAATGTAAACATTTCGATATCGAAAAGTAAAAATTACGCTGAATATAGCCTTAAAGCATAAAAGATACGTTTTTTTATTTAAAAATATGTTTTTTTGGGATGATTTCTCTTTAATAAGTTTATGTTATTAGATATTTATGTTTTTATTTTGTTTGAAGCTGCCACGCCTACGTTCTTCTCAAGCTCAAACTACAACTAACTAAATTATACAAGTTTTAAAATAACTATTTCAATAAATACGTTATAAAATCGATAAATCGCAATCAATATAATGATATAATAGTTATGTACAACTGTCATTGCCGTAATCAATTGAACTAAACTCAACTTGCGAGTGCTCACTGTACCTTCAATTATTCTTAAAACCCACAAGCTTAGATAAATAAAAGTCGTTAAAAATGGAAAATACAAAACATCTAAAGGTATTTACGAGCTTATATGTATTTACTATATATATATATGTATCCTTGTATCCTTGTTTGCTCCAGGTGCAAAGGTGCGACAACTTGAACGGCTCACAGGACGTGACATGTACAAATATGTTCATGTCCCTGTCATCCGCCACTTGATGGAAGGATAAAAGGGATAGAGAGCAGTTGAAACCAGCTTGAAACATTTTAACGTTGATGAAAATTTTCCAGTATCAAATCTAATTGCAGAAAACATCGCGAACATTTACGCTATCGATTTTTTTTCCTAAAAATTTTCCTATAGTTTTTGTTTTTGTTGCTTTTCTGTTTATTTTTTTTGTGTTGTTGTTGTTTAGTTGTCCTTGGCGTTGTACTATCCTTTTTGCGTGCTATCTGCTTATTTACTTATTACTTTCAGTTTGCAAGGACAACGTATTGTATATCCTTTGTGTAAGTATTAGTATGTAATTTAATAATTGCTTTGCTTTTTATCCTTAATGGCTTTTGCGGTCTGCGTAAGCTTTTGCAATAAACTATACATCATACTATCCGAAATCCCTAATGGAATGAAAATTTTAAAGCTTTTTGTCATTGGTCTTTAAAGCTAATTTTTATAATCCTTTGTAAACACGCTCTAGTTATGAATTGTTTAAGATATTAAAACGTTTCTAAGCTTGAAAGATTTTAATTGAAAAATAGGTAATGAAGACAATGTGGGATGCTCTTATTAGGGTTTTTTCGGGGGGAACAAAATGATTATAATTTAACTCTAAGCATCAATTTGCGTTTTTAAACATTATGAAATTTTTAATAAACATTGTATGAGTAAAAATCACGTTTTGGATGAGTTAATATATAATTAAATTTCGAGAATTAACATTTTCTTTATTTTTATTTAAAGATCGGATTCTAATAAAATGAGTTAAAAATTATGAAAGCCAATAAAATTTCGCGAATTTAAATTATAATTTTCTTTATCATTTTTATTTGAAGATCGGATTCTAATTAAATGAGTCCAAAATTATGAAAGCCAATTATTTAAAAATGTATCTCTGATTCTACTTATTTAATAAGTTTAATTATTTTTTATTATTTAAATTTATTATATATTTTGTTAAAATTTTTAAATATTTTCCCAATTTTAGGTACATGAGTAAAAAAATATGTGTGAGAGAATTTAAATTACAATTCCTTGAATTTTTTTATGAAAAAAGTAAAAATTATGGTAACATAGTACAGTCGTGGACGGATATAGTGAACACTTGGTATAGTGAACACTTCGATATAGCGAACACATAAATTTTTACATACAGTACACTATTTACTGAAGAATCGAAAACCTCTAAAAATCGTGAACCAAATTTTTAAACCATTTTCAAGTAGAAACAGAAGGAAAAATCACAAAAAAGGAATAAGAAAGGAATTCCCTTAATAGTGCTTTTGCTGCAAAATCAGCTGTTTCTTGACGTTATTACTTGTTTTGTTTACCTTTCTATTTTCTTAGAAATATATTCTGATGGTATCTTGCACATATGACAATTTTTAACTAATAAAATTAGTTTAAAATAAAAAATGTCAACCTTAATAATGAACAGCCTTGATACTAATAACAGGCCTTGCAATAATTAGTTCACTATATCCAGATACGACTGTGTTTTATATTATTTAGGTTTTTTTTGTCAATTAAATACTAAATTTTTGCCCAAAAAAAAAACACCAAAAGACATTTGATTGCCAAATTAGGTTCTTCCATAAATAACCAAATTAGCCGATTGTTTCTATGGCAGCTATATGATATAATCATCCGATTTAGATCAAATATTGCACAGTGCTTGGGTATTCCTCCCAAGTGTCAAATTTGGTTACAATATACACATAAAAAAACGCTTGGAAACTTTAAAAACTTCCCAGATTCTCAAATTTGGCTACGATATCTTTATAAACAAACGAATAATCCATCTTAAGCTTTTGTTTTTTTTCGAGGTCCTCTGAAACATCCCTATGGGAACTATACTACATAATGTAACTTCGATATCAAAAAAGGCGTACGTAAAGTCGGGCGTGGACGACTTTTGGATACCCTGTACCACTAGTTTCCTATGATATAGTCAACCGATTTCGATCCAAAGTGACACAGTGCTTTAATACCTTCAAAAGATATGAATGACGAGTTTAGTTCAAGTATCTTTACAAACGAAACAACAAATTTTGTATAAAAACCGTTTTTGGGACCGATTCGTCCTATGGGAGCTACAAACTTACAAGTGTCAAATTTAATATCAATATCTTCACAAACGAAGCAACAATATTTGTTCAAAAATAGATATTTTGGAAGATCGGCCCTATGAGAGCTATATGATATATTCACACGATTTTTATCAAATTTAGCACAGTGCTTGGGTATTCCTCCCAACTGTCAAATTTGCTTATGATATCCTCATAAACAATTGAATCATATCGGATTTTTTACAAAAATCGATTTTTGTCAGATCCTAGCTATATGACAAATTTTGATACAGTGCTTGGAATCTTTTTTAAAAAACTTAAAAAAAACGGCAAATTTGGCTACGATATTTTCATAAACAAACGAATAATTCATCTTAAACATTCTGTTTTTTTCGAGTTCCTCTAAAACATCCCTATGGGAGCTATACATATAAGTAACCCCGAAATCAAAAAAATAAAATAAACATGTCCCCTATGTTATAATAAGGGATCTAATCTGAAAGTTTGGTTGCTAAAGAATAGTAATTTTTAGAACTGTAGAAATTATGGTTATTTTAATGATGGCACCTCGAAGATTCGAAAAATAACAATAATTCCGCGGATTCTAAAGATAATAAATTCAAACTTGCCATGAATGTTAATTTTTAGATCAAGTAACAATGCTTATCTGGAACCTCCGTCTCCTGATACTTAATATATAAAAGTCAGTTTTTTGCAAATAACATATTGCCCGTAATTGAAAATATTTATTTTAAATATCGTGAAAAGCTGTGTACACGTTAAATTCTCTAATAAATCGATATACGACAGAATCATTTATAGATAATCGTTCTTAAAATACAGCTTCGAAAGTCTTTAAAGAATCAAGACAAGGACCCGAAGATGAAAATGAAGCAAGCAACGGTGTTCGTGGGATTGCAGTTAAAGGAGAAGCAGCAGGAGCAAAGGGAAGCTACAGGTGTAACATATGTGGTTGACAGGGGAAGGCGTTGGTACTGACCGCTTTAGAGGCGTGACAAAACTATAGGCACTTAGTACTTTAATGCCTTAATCAAACTCAAGAAACATTTGATTAATCAGCATTTTCAGCTAGAGAAACTCTTTGAACATTTTTTTTTGCACTTATGCATCGAACAGCATTATTAGTTTTCAAAAATTTCATGGGTCCAGTTTCCAGTACCTTAACTAGCTTAATCCTTTACTTGCATTATAAAGCACAAGGCGCATGACCACCTCGTACCGCAACAGGTGGTTTTGTTTTACCCTATAATTTGCCAAACTCTCGTCGTACTTTAAATGAATAATCTTGTCACGCAATCTCCAAGTTAGGCCACGATTGCTTATGCCCATTCAAATTTTCTTTGCTAATGCATCCTAAAATTTCTACTAGGTACAAAAGAAGCAAAAAAAAAAAAAAACACTGTGAGACAGTCGAGACGGTTTACGACATTGTAATACCCTTACCTTTTTTCTCGAAAAAAATTTCATTTGTTTCATGTTGCTTCTAAGAACTTTCGACTGGAATTTATATTTTTTTTGTGCGCAACAATATTTGTACCTGTCAGTTCCATAAATTTTTAACCATTTTGATGAGAAATAAGTCATATGGGTTATTTTTAATTTCATATGCGTGGGAAAAAAATTTGTCAATCGATTGCGGTGGCGGGGGGCCGTATCATCAAAATTTGGATGTAAATTTGCCTTCTTTTTGCCAGATGAATAATTTAAATTTGCCAGACGAATAATCTGACCAAAATTGGTGATTCTAGGTAATTTTTTACCTTTATTAACACTAAAAGACACTTGACAAATTTTGATTTAACATAAATATATTATTACCTTAGTTTAAAAATTTATAAAATTTTATTTATTTTTTTTGCCTTAAGGTATTTGGCAATATATAGTTATATATGTATATATATATATATGAATTTAAATTATTATTATATTATTAAATTGAGAGAATAATTCGAAGTTAAGTCTTTAGTACACCGCCGTAGAAATAGTGTTAAGTATAACAAATTGATTTAACAAACTTTATCCGCGCAGGAAATAAACGAACCAACTGGAAAAGTGTCGTGTCTTTTGCTTTTATATATAGTCCCCGTAATGTAATTTTCATACACATGGACAGACGGACGGGTGGACAGACGAACGGACAGACAAACATACAGAAAACGGCGCCATATCCGCATTTTGCTATACCTGCCCGTTCCATACATTACACAAGGCCTAATATACCCCTTGCACAAGTGGTAAGTACAGTGTATAACAAATGAGCGCGCAACAACAAAACACCTACAAAAGAGCGCAAGTCGAAAGAAACTCACCACGAAATTGAGAGCGCTGCCGGCAAACTCGGCTCTTGCTCTTGCAAGAAGAAAAAACAAAAACAACAAACGACGCTAGCAACGACGCATCGCGACGCACAACGCAAAGTAAATAATACAAACAAAAATGAGAAGAGGAAAGAAATGCAAAAACAAATTCACTTCTGCATAAAAATGTTAACAGAATTTATAAAAGTTTTAGTTAAAATAACACCATAAATAAATATGTTTAAAAGGCGCAGCAGAGAAAAAAACGCGTCATATGGTCGGTCTACTTTTATAGAGTTCAGAAACCTCCACCTCACCGGCAGGTCACAAACACACGCAATTAGGGCTAGGGCACCGATTGCCCCGATTGCAATCCAGTTATTATATTTAATATGCGTACACCACAAACATATGTACTATTATTATTTATTTTTATAACTATTTATTGATTATTTACACACTTACCCGTTGAATATGTCGCTCACTCATGCTCCACTGTGTTTTGAACATCATTTCAATATGCAAGTAGAAATTCAACTAAATGTTTATTCACCAGCCAAGCGACAGAGAGCCGAGGCGAGCCGTGCCATACATACCCTGTGACCTTCAGATGACGTACTTTGGCCGAGTCCGTCGGAACCTTCTAGGCAGCAGTAAACGTAGAACTGGAATGGGTAGCACAACAACAGTTGGTATCAGAGTTTCAGGAGTACGATGAAGCAGCTCCTTTTGGGCCTATAAATTTGTGCGTTTTATTTGGTCAACCTGAGTACAGCCGCCACTTATTAAAACAATCAATATTAGCTGTAGCAGGAGGCACTTATAATTTTAATTTTGTTAGAATTAGCTTCAGTAATTTACTAAAAGTTGTGCACCTTAATTTATTGTAGGCTTTTTGATTTCAAAATTTGATTTGACATATAAGACAAAGTTTACTTCTACGTTAGAATGCAGCATAAGAACTAACATATTTTCTGGGCTTTTTTGCTCAAGCAGATGTTTTGATCTGGGCACCCTAATTGTGAGCTGAACCTAAAATAAGAACTGGTTGATGAACCGAACTAGATAGCAGTTGTAGCAGTAAAACATAAAGAGAAAGATATAAATCTGCGCGCGCAAAAAATAAAAAGCGAAAATTTGCAAATGTTATCAGTATAATATATATTCTGCCACAACATGTTTGCCAATTTCAAAAGTCAAAGATAAGCTGCTTCAAAATTTTCCATAGACAACCTGTTGCTGCTTAATCAGTGTTTGCCAATTTATCAAAATTTTAGGGCTGCCAGAACTTCAGGCATATTTATTAAGAAAATATTCGCCTATCAAAATTATAACTTTCTTTTAAGTTTGAACGTAACTATATATGGTTTTTTTTTTTGCATTAATTTTTAATATTTAAAATGTTCCTAATGTTACTTGCACTTAAGCGCAATAAAAAAAATCTTGTAATATTTTATTTTAAAAACAATATCTTTTTCTTTCTAGTTTTCGTATTTTCTATTTATATTTGTAATGTTTTTTATATTACTTCCACTTAAAAGCAAAAAAAAAGTATTGTTTATACTAAAGAGTCTACTTTAATACCCTAATTAAGATATTCTAGATTTTCAACATAAAGTACTTCAGACGGCTCGTTTATTATGAATAAGATTGGCCTTGAAAAGGAAGCCGCTTTGTTATCGCATATGTCATTATTAAAATCAATAACCGCTTCCAACAAAAAAGTCACAGGCCAGCGCACTTTGGTACGCGCCAAATTTCCAACTGGGTGGGTGCGTTTTGTGCGTGCTGTGCTTGCTCTCTCTTGCTCTTGTTGAGCATTGGCTGCGCTCTTTACTTTAATCTACCCTGCAAGAAAAAACATCTGTTCTGAACTGGTTCCCAACCAACTCACGCGTTAAACTGTGTGTACCAAAACTTGTATGATTGCATACGGACTAACTAGTATGTTTATAGGCGGGCAAGTATAATATTTTTGTATGATGGTTCAGCTGGTAGTAATCTGGATCGGGTGTTTTCGTACTAGAATGCCAAAAAATCTCTTTGTTTTGTTCTCGTTCTAGTATATTTAAGCTAGTTAATATTGTTTTATTAAAAAATTATTTTATTTAATTTTTAATTGTTTTATTCACTTATAAATAACTTTTATCAACTATAGACTTATAACGAGAATTTACTGATTTAAAAATTGTGTAAATGAACTTCATTTAAATCTTCTTGGTATCCTCCTCTGTCAGTGGAGCATAGGGCCTCATTTAACTTAAATTTTCATTATAAACAAATGAGGCCATATGATCCACTGGGAGAAGTGCATATGAAGAAGAAGAAGACGCACTAGTTTTGGATAACTACGATATTATGTATTTATCTGCAAATAAGTAATACAATAATTATTTCCTATATAAAGGGTGATTCATTAAGACCTTTTTTTTCAATAGGGATTTTCGTGTGGATCACGCGTGATCCATGACAGCTGTCAAAGGCAAAGTTGTTCAGTATTCATTGGCAAATCATCATGGAAAGCCGAATGATCTTCCTGCACGTTGCCGTTTTAGTGAATGGGCTCTTGGTAAGATCGATGAAAATCCGTTGTTTTCGACCAAAATTTTGTTCAGTGATGAGGCCCACTTTTGACTCCACGGTTTCGTGAATAAGCAAAATCGCCGTATTTGGGGAGAAGACCAACACGAAGAGGTTCACCAGCTGCTATTATATCCAAGAAAAACAACGGTTTGGTGCGGTCTGTGGGCTGGTGGCCAATGACTGTCCGTATTTTTTAAAAATGAGCAAGGTGCGAACGTTACCATCAATGGCGCACGTTATCGGACCATGTTAACTGACTTTTTGCTGTCTGAAATTGTTGCCCGTGATCTCGACGACATTTGGTTCCAACAGGATGACGCTCCGGTTCACATTGCCAATGAAACAATGGTTCTATTGCGAGGTCAATTCGGTGAGAGATTAATTTCACGTACGGGACCCGTACCTTGGCCGCCAAGATCGTGCGATATCACACCGCTCGACTTTTTCTTTGTTTCGTGGACAAACCAGCAACGATTGAGGCCTTGGAAGCTAACATTACTCGTGCTATTGGCCAAATACCAGTGGAAATGGTTGAACGAGTCATGGAAAATTGGACCTTAAGGATGGACCATTTAAAACGCAGTTGCGGCCAACATTTGAACTAGATTATTTTTAAAAAATAAATGCCATAAAATATCCTTTCGAAATCATAAATAAAGTACCCATCATTCCTTTAAAATTTGGATTTGACAAATCATTAAAAAAAAGGTCTTAATGAATCACACGTTACATATATGACAATGAATAAAAACAATTAGATTTGGTGAGGTAAATCCGAGCTAGTTATTGGTTTTATAGCCAAAATAAAAAACTTATTAGACATCGATTCAAATAGTTTGATATACCAAATTGAAGCTAATGCTATGCCGCAACATTCTAGAACTGCAGAATTTTGTTGACAGTTTTTAATTTTTGAAATATGTATTACCATTTTTCCAAAAGTGGGATAAGTGCGAACAACTATTTTTTTGGGTATGTAGGTCATATCTAAATTGAATAGTTTTTTAATTATATTGGATTTTTTAATAGGGGCGTTTCAAAAGTAGACCGATAGGGACAGCAAACGACGCCATATTTTTTCTCGCTCTCTTGACATTTCTCTTCAGTAAGGTTTGCCATTTCATTATGGAAAGATATAAGATCCAACAACGAGTCGAAATTATTAAAATTTACTGCCGAAATTCGGAGTCAGTGGCCTCAACTTTAAGAGCGCTACGTCCAATTTATGTCGTCATAATTGTTCTGCCAGTTCAACAATTGAGCGTCTAGTGGAAAAATTTAAGCTCACAGGCACAGTACAAAAAGATGCCAAAAAAGTGCCCGTAATGTCGAGGAAGACCCAAATTAGTCTCTCACACATCGTTCTCAAGCGTTGGGTATCTCTGTGACGTCGTTGTGGCGAATTTTTCGAAAAGATCTTGGCCTACATCCTTACAAGATCAAATTGACTCAAGAACTGAAGCCGCTTGACCACCAGAAGCGTCGTATGTTCGTGAATTGGGCTGAGCAACAACTTGAAAATGATCCGGATTTTCATCGAAAAATCATCTTCCGCGATGAGGCTCATTTCTGGCTGAATGGCTTCGTCAATAAGCAAAATATGCGTTATTGGTCAGGCAGCAATCCACACGTACTCCATGAGTCACCATTGCATCCCGAGAAAATACGGTTTGGTGCGGCTTAGCGGGCGGCGTCATTGGGCCGTACTTCTTCCGTGATGATCAAGACCGGCACGTTACTAGTGAATGGGAATCGCTACTGCTCAGTGATAACCGAATATTTTTGGCCCGAATTGGATGATATGGACTTGGACAATATGTGGTTTCAACAGGACGGAGCCACAAGCCACACAGCGAATGTCACAATCGATTTATTGAAAACCAAGTTTGGTGAACGTTATTCCATTGGCAGCAATTGCACCTCGGTCGTGCGTCAAGTCTATGGTCTATGCCAACAAGCCAGCGACGATTGATAAACTTCGTACGAATATCGAACGTGATATTGCAGCATACGGACGATTTATGCTTGAAAACCGTCGAAAATTGGATGCAGCGTCTGGACTTCTGCAAGAGTGTCCAGTGGTGGCCATGCAAAAGTAATCGAGTTCCATACATAATGGCATCGAATGTACTTTGACAGAAATAAAGAATTTTATTGATATCCGAAACCGTTTTTATTTTATTTAAAAAAAACTTTTGCAGCGGTCTTATTGAACAACCCTTTAAATCAAAAGAACACCTGATTTTATTAGAATACTAAAAGTACTTATAAAACAAAATATATAAATAATAGGGGGTGCCTCAGAAAACTATTTCTTGTCAATATCTTTGCAATTCCAATTCTTGGTACCACAGACATGATTCGTAACAGTTTCAAAGCCGTTGACGAATTTTCTTGAGATTTGATTAAATTCACTTATATGTAAAATTTAATTTATTCAAAGAAAGTATTACATATGTGGAAAGGTCAGGTTCAATTTCAAAGTTTTCTGTATCTTTATGTTTTGATAAATGTAATATTTTTATTCATGATTTTCATTTTAACAAATTCTTTATTAAAATCTTAGGTGCATTTGCCATTCTGTGTCAACGTGGAAAAGCTTTTTGAGCTAAGGAGTTGCCACCTAGTTGTGGTACTAAATAATAAAATATCACGCAAAACGCATTTTAAGAATATTTTTCTATTTACGTTTTTTGCAAATGTAAACAAACGAATTTTGCCATTCTCATCGATGAGGTCAGCTGTTGAGCCGCGTTGAGTAGGGTTACCATACAAACTCTTGTATTGGGCGGGACAAATATTCTAACTTAATTTAGATTTATTTGGTATAAATGGAAAGCAATATGATTCAAATTATGCTGATAATTAGCACTTAATGTAATAAAGGTTTGTTTTCAAGCCTTTGCTAAAATCTTTACAGATTTCCCCCGAATATTAAATTTGAATCGAAATGAAAGTTTAATTAATTTCAATAAAGATTGTTCGGATTGAATAGCTAACTAATTAAAATTATTGGATTTGCACCAAATTGCAATTTTTGTCATTTTCAAAAATAGTGAGCTAAGTCCGACCAGTTGATTTAGCTCAGATATGGTCTCAATTGGTTGCTTTTTCGATTATAAATCAAAAGAGAATGTTTTTGTCTTACAAAAATGAATGCATCTATTAAAAAAGTTAATTGAATGACCATAAAGGGCGCTCGGATTGAATTACACAGTAACTCATTTTTGATTCGAGCTGAACGTCTGGTTGGTTCCACCATTAAGAGGTCGTGTTTTTCCCGCTGTGTCATTTTGCATGACGACTAGAATAAACAAATTTTTACGAAATTTCCAATCAAGACTATACATGGACTATATACTAAATGTCTATGTTTATAGTATATTAGTCACTTACTTATTTATTTTTGATCACTTTATTTAACAAAAATAAATGTTTAGTCATAACAATTAATTGCTCTACACGGCCACATTAAAATGAGCTAGCTTGGTATTACCGTTTTTGAGAAACCGTAGGAGATGTTTATGCACATTGTCGGGTTTGCCCTACCTTACGCTACATATTTGTAATACATATTAAGCTGAAAAAAAAAATATTTCTTACCTTCTTCTTCAAAAACTTGTAACGTTTAGAGCAGTTGACGCGACTTACTTATTACCGAGTTGAGGACCCACGGGGGTTTCGGAATCGCACCCCCCAAAAGTTGAAAAAACGGCTTGGCATTGGCTTGCGATCTATGACCAATCTAATTATGATCATTTTGAAAGGTGCATCTGTATATATAAAAATGAAATGCTGTACGTTTATGATCGCATAACTCTGAAACAGCTGGACGAATTTGCTTAATTATTTTTTTATTTTGTTTGTTATAGTGTGTAGAAGGATAATAGCACAAAAAGTTTTGAGTAAATTTAGGGGGTTATCACCCCTAAAATTTTTTTTTTATTTTTCGACATTTTTATTTTTTTTATTTTTTCAAGATTAACTAATGTTAATGTTTTACGTGTTACAGGTGTTCTCATGAATGCGTTGAAGAATTTCAAATATGACTTTTGCGTGTGTTGGAAGTTATTAATACGGAGGTTTTAAGCCTATTGCCATGTGATTGTGTGTATTGGTTCGTGAGTTATACGCATTTTTGTGAATATCGTGAATACAGCATAGTAGAAAATTGTTCAACACCGGGTATAGGACATTAAGTGCAGACAGAAGCGTAGTCGCAAAGGGTTTGAAATGTCGTTTCTGTTAGGCATGAATTTATTAGAAATACGAGTTCTCTTAAGAATACTTAAGTTCGTCCATACGGCTTCTTAGAGAGTCATGAAAGTCAACTAATCCAAAAATCTTATGCTTGTCTCGATAAGCTAACTAAAGAATTTTACGATGTTAATACATTTTAAGAGTATTCAAAAAGTTTAGGTAGGACGACGTCTGACGGTCTCACTAGTTTGATTATATTTTCTAAATCATTATATACTTTTTAAAATTTTTTTCATCACCTTTAAAGTTATCCCCATCCGCTGCATACATTTATGCTAATGAATTTTCCATTTACCACAGCACTTGTCTTTCTTCGGAATGGTCTTCAGAGCCTACTGCGATTCAGTTTTTTTGATTTTACCTCACCGCAGCGGTCTCTTGAGTTTGTTGAATAGCTAGAAGTCACTGGGAGCCAAATCAGGTGAATAAGCAGATTGCGGAATAAAATTTTTGGAATTTTTGACAAAATGCTCACGAACAACTTTTGCCGCGAAAATTGAAAATTGATTGTATTTAGAACCATTCGAGATTTGACTCTTCTCAAGCACTATTTGTCATTCAAAATCACCTGCACCGATTAAAACGATATATCCCAACTTTCAGCTATGTCTCTAATAGTCATTTGATGATTTCCAAGCACATTTTCTTTAACTTACTTGACTTGATGTTCATCAGTAAATGATTCTGGCCGATTAGATACTACATCTCTTCTCAACACTCTCGCGGCCGGTTTTAAACTTGTTATACCACTTGTAAATAGTCCTTGAAGACAGATTCTGATCCCCAGAGGCTAAAAAAAGCGAACCGAATCTGAAACATTAATGATTATTTTGACGTTAATTTTTCCACAGATGTTTCTGTTCAGTTTAACCAAGTCACAGAAAAAAAAGATCGATTGAAAGAACCCTTGAAGTTTAAAATAACCTTCCAATTTGATCACACACTTCGAAGGGAAAAATCCTCCTAAGAGCAAATTCTAAATCTTCACCTGATGACACCGAATTATTTCAGGTTCAGTGCTGGGCAAAATCTATACAAACAAGTAAGCAGCAAGACTTGTCACACCTACACTGTGCATGTGCCGACTGCGCTGCGGCAGAGTTTTGAGTCCAATCCAGGAGGGTTATGTAAATTGAGAGACTGCCCAGCACTGCTTTAATCCAAGCATATTTAACAGCTGAGCGCAAGCAGTGTATTGGTAAAAAGCAAAGAGAAAAAGAACTTTAGATGCAGCTGGACGACGCGACGATGTCAGTGGACGAAGGATTCGGTTCGCGTGTGTGTGTGTCTGAGTGAATCTGTTTGTGTGCTTGTGTGCGTTTGGGGGCTGCGTGTATTGACGTTGTCAACGCATCAACTGAACTCAATCAGTGAATCACTTCACAATTCGCTGATCAAAAGGAAAACAATCATACGCATTTGAAGTGTCAGAAATTGCCAAGCGAAAGAGACGTAAGGACGAACGGACGAACAGACAGACAGACGGACAGAGAGACAGACAGACAAACAGAGAAAAAGGAGACATAAGCGACATGAACCCACGCTGTCCTTGGTCCTTGTCAACGTTGCTTGACACATGCAAATGTTTGTATGTGTGTGTTTTTTTTATATATATTTTTATATATATGTGCGCGTGTGTTCTTTTTAATCAATTTATATGCAAATAAGTGAAATGCTTAACTGAATTTAAGCTGCTGCTGTTGCTCCTGTTTCTTCTTACCGCACAACCAGCCAGGGTTGCCAGGATACACACACATAGACACACTCAGTCGCTCTATTGAAATCGTTAAACGCATTGATTAACGCTGTAAGTGGGAGGCAGAGGTTTGAGCATCCTTCTGCTCCTTGTACTCCTCCTTTCGCTAGACTCTAAGTATGAGCAATGAGCCAACGAAAAGGCAACTTGGCCAAATTTAATTGAACTTGGTTTTTTATTGAATTCCTTGACATTCGTCTGATTGCAGCAGCAGTAGAGCAAGACAGAGAGCTAAAAATATCGAAATAAAAAGGTTGGGTACTTTTGCGTTGGGGTTACAAGGACCTTTGAGTAAAGCCATTCGTTGTTGGCCAGCATTATTTCAAACTGCGAAATGGGAGCTCCAGCGATTATGAATTGTAGAATTGAAGTTAATCATAACGTGGGTTTTTTCGGCATAACGATGACATTGTCCTTCTCGCAGTAAAACAAGTAACAGACAATCTCTGTGACTTAGTACAAAAAGAATTACATATTACATCGGGTTCGGTAAAGAAATGACTATCAACCTGAATCTAGCTAAAACCATATTAATTCTATTGACAGGAAGGTACAAACTGAGGAAGATACAAACTGGAGAAGGTCCACACAGCCGATAGACTGGCGACAACTTCCGCGACATTGACAGACAACTCACCAAAAAGTTCTTCAAAGAAGTTGAATGATACCAATCCTGTCTGGATCGGCATAGCTAGCCTATGGCAAGCCAAAAAACTTCTCGGCTCCTGTAGCTTGAAAAGGCTGAAGAAAATACTGCCATTGGGTATAAATGAGGATATTGACTGCATGAGACTATGCAGGAACCATCTGAATTGTTGTCGATATCATGACTCTGAACTCATGGAAGTTTTACAAAAGGAGGAGGATACTTTACAAATCATACTTTTGGCCAGAAGAAGCTTCGAATTTAGGATGCACATATCATTCGACTAAAAAGATTTAAAATAATTAAGTTCGTTTCAGGATAACATCTAGCTGAAGCAATTTGGGATCAATAGAGATCATAATAGATACTTTGGGTGGAAGTGCAGCTTTTGTTATTTATAGCTTGGATTTTAAATCCTAAAGGGTTATAAAATTTTTAGTGAAATTTTGTAGTTGATTTCTTGATCAAAAAGTTCTCGCAATTTATTCAGAATATCAAAATCGATATTATCCCATTTAAAGAATTCTCCATCGACTTCAACGCACTTATGGCAGCGCTTGATTTCAATCCATGAAACATTTCTTATAATCCGTTTTGAGGGATGGAAATTAGAGATAGCTTCGATTTTTGGATGAACTCATCTCGGGTGCTCGATCGAAAAGCAAAAATAATGTCAGGAAGATTGAAAAACTTCTTCTGCTAAGAGCGTATGTGCATTTGGTGTTTCCAGCTCTTGAAGATTATACTGATATCATAGTACCTAAGTCAAGGTAATCCATTTAACTTAACATTAGTAGCTGCTTGATAAAAATTTGCAAAAAAAAAACAGATTTATGATTAATTTTTTTATCAGAACCAAAATGGGAAAAGAATACAAATAAATTGAAGGAGGACCACGATTAAAACTGAAGATCAAGATTCTTAAGAACTAATTTTTCATTTAATTTTTTAATAATTCGAAGCGTAAAAGAAGAGCAAATTGTTAACAACATTTGGTTTAGGGTTTCCTTTATTTTTATATTTTAAATCTCATTTAAATATTGTAATTCCTCAAATTTATCTCAATATTCTCTGCCGCGCCCCGAAAAAAAATAAATATGAATATCTACCGATCCCTATATTAAACCTATGCTTGAATCACGGCAATACGACAGTAATTACACCGGGCACCTGGGAAATTGGAATTTCCCCTCTTTTCCCCCTCTCTCGACGGGCCAGCTCACATGTAATGCTTGATCTCAGAAAATGGTATTACTTAAAAATAATTTTGTACATTTTGATGGGATCTCTAGCTTAATATAAAAATATCTCAAGAGTGTAGATCATTGGTTGGCATGAAATACACAGACATTTTAGCTTGGGCTTGTGGGAGTAGCGCTATGACGTCACAACGTTTCTCTTTCTGTCTGTCTAATCCCCAAAAGTATTATCCCGAGAGTCAGAATAATATAATAGAAACAGCTTCTACATATTAAGATTACATTTTTGGTCAGGCTGCTCTCTATATCTTAGTCCTATTTATTTTTATTCCCCCTTTGTGACCTCTCTTGGGAGCTTAGGATCTCTAAAAGAGCGCTCTATTTCTTGTGACGGTTTCAGTAATCGATTTTATTTTTCATTCGATCCTGCGATTGATCAGATGCTACATACCCCAGTGGTGGCGCTGCTATCTACCGTGGCCTCCCTTGATGATGGGGCTACCATCCAAGCTTCCAGTGGAAGAATCTTAAATTTAGGGTTAGAACATTTATTGCTTGCAGGAGTCATATGCGTTTATAAGCCTATGGGCGAAGACGAAAACTGAGATGACAGCGGTTTGTGTCTACGCTGATCGAAGTGAGCTTTCATCAAACCTTTCGAGCTTTTTTATTCTTCCTTGGAAATATGTATGCTACAATATAAATGATGGTTACTGGAGGAGTTGCGGGGCTTGGACGGGTTTTTTGTAGGGATGGATATATTAGAAAACCAGGAATAATTGTATTTTGGGGATTTTGAAGCTGGACGGTGGATGTTTGTGGGTTTTAACCAGAGACCACTGGTATAGGAGTTCAGCACATCAACCTCGGTACCACCGAGGCGCCTCTCTATCCCCTATACAGAATCACAAATACTTTCTACCAGTTGCTATCCAAATTTCTGTACACTTTCTATAAATATTTGCTCTACGAGTAAAGTAATCCGAAAACAGCACAACTTGCGTCCTGGCACTTATACACTCAAACACTTGAGCCGCCATTGCCATCATTCACATTAACCCCATTTACATCAACATTTTCGATTCGAGTTAGTCTTTGTTCTTGACTTTGGCACACTTGTCAAACTCATTTAACTAATATGAATGCCTATTCAGCATCCCCCTACCCCCCAAAAAAACGCAGACACTTGGCTCACAATCAGCTTTAATTCCTGTTAAGAAACTTTCACACCAATGCCCCCTCCCCTGCCCAATTTTGACAGCCCCAAAGCCTTTTGTATTAAATCCACAAGTATGTGTGTCAGTGTGTGTGTGTGTATCTGTGTGGGCGTGCCTCAGTGTGTGCAAATTGATAAAATCAACTTGATAACTTCATTTCATTAAGTAAACATTAATCACATTAACTTTTTGGCTGCGCTCCAAATGAATGAGCTGCCAAAATTAACCTTTTCGTTTCGTCCTTACAATAAAAGCAGCAACAAAAAAGCCCCAAAACTGTAAGATTTTAATAACAAAATTTGCCATACCGAAGCAGCTCTTCCTGGTGTGGTGCCGTGTCAGGCCAGGCTCAACCTTTTAACCACAAGGACATAAGAAAGGAAAAGGAACGTAAGCAAAAGTAAGGAAAACCCCAGAAGGCAAAGCGTCGTCTGCCCAGAAAATGTCAACAGGCAAATGCAAACACATGTTTTGTACTATGTGTGTGTGTGTGTTGGGTTGTCTGAGCGTGTATAGGTGTGTGTGTGTGTGTGTGAGTGCGTGTGAACCCTTGAGGTCAAGGCAGTGGCAAAACATAAAAGTTATTACTTAATTTAAGTTCCCTTCAACAGCAGCAACAACAACAACAACAAAGGAACCGCTACAAATTTTCTGTATTTTTTATGCCAAATTGAATAAAAAGCGGAAATGAAGGAATAGAGACGAAGTCTGTATACACTTACAAGATAAAATACTTATAAGTCGAAGATTGCAGTGCGTACAATTGGGGGAAACTTTGAAAAAACTTGTCAAAAAGTCATTCCAAAGTTGGAAACGAAAATGTTTGACAATATATTTTTTTGAATTTTGAACAAATAATTGCAGATTGTTCTAAATCAATGAGATTTTTTGGTACTAACCATGCCATCTTTAAGAGAATCATTTTCGCTTTTACTCTATTTAAGCTTGCTATCCAAATCCGGTAATATTTTCCTATCAACATACAAGCAAATTCTGTCCTCTACGTCCCTATAGCTATTATTTTTGAATAAAAAGTAATTATCTATGGTTCCTTTGCACACAAAATCTAAAACCTTACATAAAAGATAACCACACGTCTATGCGACGTGCAATTTGTGCGTTTCTCACCATGCAACTGTACTGCATCTTCCACAGAAAAGCTGATCGCTATGAGAGTACGAAATTTTTGCAGTGATGATCATAAGAGAGGGATTAAAAGAAGAAATAGCTTATGCCTCACCAACGTAGATTTTCTAGGGTTCAGTTTGTGAGCCCTGTCAAAAACGCATACCATTGATAAAAAGTTGATATAATAATATTAGATTAAACGTTATTTGTGAAAATATGTTTCCTGAAAAACGGACTAAGTTGTAGTCTATATGAAGCAAGCTATTGGTATTAGAGTAATAAAGTAACTTAAAAGGGTATATCCATTCTAAGTTGTTATTGAATTTCTAAAACTCTTTCTAAATTAGCTCCTCAGATATTTGTTATAAAAAAGCTATCAAGGGCCCCTCTTGCTGAAAGTTACACCTTCGATTTATTTTTTTTATTTTTTTGTTGAAAAAATGTTTCGGTGAGTCCCTTGTGGACAGCACAAGCTCAATTTTCATTCAGGGGCCCCCTGTTATCAGAATAAAAGCATTGCTTGATAACTATAGATAGATAGTAAGATACTATGCATCAAAGAACGTTTTTTATGTTTCATTCGAATCAAAAAAGGGGATCCTGTCTCGATTTCTCATGACATTATTGGGCTCTTGTTTGAAAAATAACTATTCGAAAAAATTCATCTATGTGGTCAAGCTTTCGATGGCGCGCCCGTTATGTCAGGAGAGCTGAATGGACAAGCACTTATCAGAAGATATGTTGGAGAGAAGGCCTTCGTTCCTTAAATATATTGTACAGTGCATCACCTCAACCTGGTTCTATCTCATGCAGCTGAGAAATTCGCCAGCCTTTCAATCAAACTCTTTTTCGCAACATTACAGCGAATTTTCAACTACTTTTCGCGGTCTCATCGGCGAACTTGACATTGCCGAAGTGCAATTACAGAAAAAAGAAGTTGATCTTTTGATGGCCAAAAGTTGTCTCGAAAACCTAATGAAGAACTTGCGTGAGGAGAGCAAGTATGATTCTTTCGTTTCAAAAGCTAAATCTCAATGGAAGAGTATAGGATGTAAAAATCCGGATTTTCCGATCAATACACAACGACGAACGAAAAAAAAGCCATGCGAGAAAGCAGAGGACAGTTCTCTGGATATGGCATACTTTGAAGTTCTGGACAGAATGTGTAGTGAATTACAATAAAGGGCCAAAGGTTTTGATGAGATAAACTCACTTTTCGGATCTCTCAAACCTAAATCCTACAAAAGCATGGAAGGGAAAGAATTTGAAAAAAATGTGTGCAATTGATGGAATTTCTCCAACTTTTTTTATACCTGCTCTGAAGTATGAGTTAATCAGTTTTGCGTATATATATGTCTCACAAGAACAAGATTCTACCAAGCATGGTCCAGTTCTGAAGAAATTTTGCCCACTGGGCCTTTTTCCTTAAATCCGTCACATTGTTTTGGGCTTCATTTGAGTTATGAGCTACTAAGAGCTTATGGTCTATGGTCGTCAATCCAGTGAAGTGAATGTCGATAAGGGCCGCACCGACTTCCCCTTGGCTGAGGCGAAGCAGGAGCACAGCTGAAGCTGAAAGGGAGAGGTTGAGATTAATTTGAAAAAGTCTTATGGACATCTTCAGAATTAACCTCGGCAACCGTGTTGTCTGCTTCCTCCTCGTCCGAATTGACGAGGATGGAGTCTTTGTCTCTTTGGCCTTACATTGAGAGCTCTCTAGCTAGCTCCAACGACTCTGAGGTAAGTTACTCCAATATGTCCTCCTCCTCGATCATCTCCTCTGTGATGAATGATTGCAGATCTTCGAGCTGTGGTTCGGGTGCGGACCACCCCCGCCCATAGTGCCTATACACCCGAATCGCAGCCGTTTTCGTCAATTCTCGTCAATGCTTCCGCCGACTTCTTATTGGGGATCAACATCACCTGCCGAGATAGTCCCACCGCAACCTTGGCAATCGGTAATCGTTGCTTTTAGGAATTGAATTGCACACAGCTTTAACTTTGAAACAGCTTTAGAATCTATTCAGGATCATCCGTGCGTGAGATCTAGGAAAAAGAATACTTCGTTCCACTAAAAATGCTTTTGTCAGGGCCATTTGATTAAGTCAGAAAAGTTTCTTACTCTAAAAACTATCTATAGTCAATATCAGGCAAACTTGATTTTCCCAAAGCAGCATCTAAAACTTAGCTCTACACTCACCTCCAAAAATAACTTAGTTCATTACGAAGAACCAGTTCGCATAAATACTCATAAGCCAAACTTACTTATTGCGCCAACTTTATAACAAACTTAATATACTCTCTCTAAACTATGTGAATATCATTTGGCCAAGTTTTTGCTTGCTTTGTGAATCTTTTTGCCAACTAAATATATTCGAACGGAGCATCTACATATTTCAATTTGACTAGATTTGCATAAATTCTATACATTAGAGTAACAGTCACAGTCCTAGTTGTTGTTGTAAGTATCCTGTGGTTATTCCTGGTGCTGTTGTTGTAGATATTCATACTTCAGCTTGCATTAGGGCGTCCTTTATGGGCATGAAAAGGGTTCAGTTAAGCATGAACTGTCAACTCGTTGATTAGTTCCGAGTCGAGAAGCCGAGTGAGCATAGAACGAAAGATATTACTGATTGGCTTGCTTTGCATACTATTTGCCCACAACAAAATTATTAAAACTGACAAGCCAGAACAAAAACAACAAGAGATACAGTAACAACAACAACAACAGATACAGATACACAACAACCACAGAAGCAAATAAATCAGAAAGTTTTTTCATTAGTTTTGCCGACCAACAAATCGACTGACAGTTACAGCAGACTGACTGACTTGGCAATTAAGTAACAAAATGTATGCAAAAAGTTGCGATTGCTTTTAGACTTTAACACACAGATACACGGATACACACACAGATACACACACAGATACTCACAGGCACTAATAGTTCTTTTGGTATGTAAGTACATAGATACTTTCATAGTTCTTTTTATATCGAAAACTCATCGAGTTAAAGGGTATATTAAGTGTGTGCTAATTTTTGTAACAGCAAAAGGTATGTTAATCCGGATTTTTGGAGGTTATGTCGAGTCGATCGGCAGAAAAAGTCGAGACGATAAAGAAGTATACCTGTTGACCTCTGAGATATGAAAAATCCAATAATAGTATCACCAAGAGAATCTAGAAGATGCGTGTAATCCCAAAACGGTTGAATTATAACTAAGTACAATAGAAGCAGTGATGGATTCAAAGAGGGTTTTCGGGTCACAATCCCCCGACTCCTCAATACTTGTGAAAAATGGGTTAAAAACGCTGACATATACACATTTCGAAGTGAGGAACCCCCTCCCAAGACTAAGTCCTTAATCCGTACCTGAGTAGGACTTTAGTTTCTTTTCGACAAACCGAAAAATGCGTTCAGTCATCTTGATGAATAGTAAGATGGAGTTGCAATTCTATGTTATGCTGTAAATTGAAAACATTTTATACAATTTTCTCTAAAAGTTTTGAGGCAGCTTCCCATTAATCTACTCAAAGAGTCGCCTCCTTTGAGGGCGTCTCCTAGATACAATTACTGGGAAGTCAAGATGATTTCTATAAAATTTTGAGAGAGCTTCCCATAAATCTACTCAAGTAGACTCCTGCTTTGAGGAAGGCTCCTAGAGGATATTACTAGGAAGTCTTTATGACTTCTATACAATTTTGAGGGAGCTTAATCGCATTAATCTTCTAAGAAGTTTCCTCATTTGAAGGAGGCTCCTAGAGGATATTACTGGGAAGTCAAGATGACAACTTTGATTGAGAGAGCTTCCCACTAATCTACTCAAGTAGTCTCCTGCTTTGAGGAAGGCTCCTAGAGGATATTACTAGGAAGTCAAGATGACTTTTATACAATTTTGAGGGAGCTTCCCATTAATCTACTCAAGTAGTCTCCTGCTTTGAGGAGGGCTCTTAGAGGATATTACTGGGAAGTCAAGATGACTTCTATACAATTTCGGGGGGAAATTCCCATTACTAACCTCAAGGAGTCTCCTTCTTTGAGGGCGGCTCCCAGAGGATATTACTGGGAAGTCTAGATGACTTCTATACAATTTTGATTTAGAGAGCTTTCCACTAATCTACTCAAGTAATCTCCTGCTTTGGGAAAGGCTCCTAGAGGATATTACTGACAAGTCAAGATGACTTCTATACAATTTTGAGGGAGATTCCCATTAATCTAGTCAAGTAGTCCACTGCTCTGAGGAAGGCCTCTAGAGGATATTACTGGGAAGGTAAGGTGACTTCAATACAATTTTAAGGGAGCTTCGCATTAATCTCCTTAAGGAGTTTTCTCATTTGAGGTCGGCTCCTACAATTTCGGGGGGAAATTCCCATTACTCTCCTCAAGGAGTCTCCTTCTTTAAGGGCGGCTCCCAGAGGATATTACTGGGCAGTCAAGATGACTTCTATACAATTTTGATTGAGAGAGCTTCCCACTAATCTACTCAAGTAGTCTCCTGCTTTGGGGAAGGCTTCTAGAGGTGTTACTGGGAAGTCAAGATGACTTCTATCCTCCCAATAATTTCGTTAAGGAGCCTCCTCCTTTATCCGCACTGTATCTAGATAGCTAAGCAATGCAACATTAGGTATTAAATAAATGTTGCCAATCCAGGGATATGTCTATTAAATCAATAAAGTCCTCATAAGAATGACTATTCCCATCACATAGTTGGAATATTTCGCTCAGTGAGTGCTACAACTAATTATAATTGCGTACAGGTATTTTAAAATTTGTGGCATTTAATATGCTAGAGACCACAATAAACATGGAATTCAAAACCACTTTAAATTATTTTAAATTATATACCAAATTTGGCTTTTATTTATAAACTTAATATTTGTTGCGCACCGCACTGTGGGCCCATATTCTCATATTTTAGACAAAAATCTGACAGTTGCATAATAATTATTTTGCAATGATGAAATTTAACACACGATTTCGTAAAGGATTGAACTATTTTTCAGTGAAGTTTAAGCCTCCTCAGATTTTTTTAAGATATAGATAAACCAGATCAAAATTGAGAAATATGAAAAAAATTAACTTAAAACAAAAACATGGTAATTAGAATTGGACCGTTTCATACAGAAGTAGAATTTACTATTTATGTCAGTCGCCCCTGGGAGGATCATGAGAAGCTCTACTTGTAACTGTTCGAAGAGAACTATAGCCACATACATTAAAAGAATAGTCCATACCCACAATTAGGCAAGATTTTGGAGTAGACAACTCAAAACTCAAAATTTTATCGATGCGGAACACCCACCCCCTAATCGATTTACCGAATTTTCTCTAACACCCTTCAACATATCAACTTAACGCTAACCCCATATACTTTGAATAGCTTTATTGACGTAACTTTCGAGTTTCATTACAATCGGTAAAAATTTTCTGAGCTTATAGGTATAAACATCGAATTTCACCAACAAAAACTAATTCCAATTAGAAAGTTCTTAGTAGGAATATGCAGAAAACATTTTTTCAAGAGAAAAAGTACAGGGTATTCCACTGTCGGTATTCCCGACTGTCTATTTTTGACCTGTACCTTTGTAAGTATGCTATAAAATTTTCAAATTATATATCTAAAATGTACAACTTTACAGCTTTTGAAAAATTCTTATTAAAGCATACTTTTAGGCAGCTCAGAAATGAAAAAAGTGTTAAATTTTTCTTTGGTTAATTTTTTAAAATTAAATTTTTAGATAGAGAATTCAATTTTCGAAAATCGTGAATAATTCAATTTTTTTTATCAAATACATAAAGAAATTTATAAAATTTATATCGATCAAATATCGAATGGTAGTCGGAGGTGTCCTTAAAGCAAAATAGCCAAACCATTAAAATCTTTAAAACTACTAGAATATAAATAAAACCAAAAAGCTTCGAAACTCAATTTTATATTATTTTTAAAGTAATATATAAGAGTAATAATATGAGTGAAGATTTTTAACTACTTTAATCATGGTAAATGCAGTTTTTTTTTCTTTAAATTATCGGGATAACTCATAAATTACAAAATGTCAACTTTAATTGCCAATAACTAAAAAAATACTTAATATAATTTGATATTTTTTTTATAGGATTTCTTAATAAGTATAAAATCATATTCAATTATCATTTTGTGGAAATTTTCGCTATATTCTGAAGGACTTTTGGCCAAAATCTGTACCTATTGTGCACTGAAGCAAAACTTTCTGGTACCAAAATTTAGAGTACTAAATAAAAAAGTTCTTTTAAATTGGGCATATTTATGTCAGCAGAAATATAACACCTTAAAGTATTGCTTTAAATAATTTGAAACCTCTGAAACTAAAAAAATTCAGTTTTTTTAATCATCTTTAAGAACTTAAACTTTTGTTAGAAGTCAGCTGATGATGACCAAAATTTGTTATTCTGAATTTGGTATTGCTGACATCTCCAGCTAATTGACTTGTTTTGTTCTCAAAGTAAGAAAGCTGGAAATAGTAGAAATAAATGAACTTATATAAGAAAAAAAATGCAAAGGAATTTTAGAGAGCCTTTAATCTTAAGTCTTTTTAAAGATTTGCTAAAATTAAAAAAAAAAAGTGATTAAGACACCCGAAATTCTTAGATTTTAAAAATAAAAAACAATTTTTATCTAAAAAACTTTTCAGAGACCATTAAATCTTAAATTCCTTTAAATAATAAAAAAATTAATTAAGTGTATTTAAGAGATCTATAATTCTCAGATTTTACAAAATAAGAAAGCTGCAGTTTTTAAAAATAAATGAGCTTCTACAAGAAAAAAAAAATCAAAAGGAACTTTAGAGCTCTTTTAATCTTAAGTCTATTTAAAGATTTGCTAAATTAAAAAAAGTAGCTTCCGAGATCCGTAATTCTAAGATTTTCAAAATAAAAAATTTGTATCTAAAAGTATTTCAGACACCCTTTAGTTTTGTATATCTTTAAATAATAAAAAAGTATTTAAATGTACATATTTTAAAGATTTGTAATTCTTAAATTTTTTATAAATAAAAAAAAACATTTTTATTTCAATTATTTAAGAGATCATTAAGGCATAGATTTCTTTAAATAAAAATAAATTGAATTGAAAAGTATTTAAGAGATCCTTAACTCTTAGGTTAATTTTTAAATAAAAAACAATTTTATTTCCATTATTTAAGAGATCATTAAGGCATAGATTTCTTTAAATAAAAATTTAAATTTGTAAATTCCTTTACAATTTTTCATTTAAATCGGGATGATTTTTTTTAACTAATACCATTTTACTTTATTTAAGTTGTTGAAAATACGAAATCGGTAAAAATAAATTTACTTTTGCAAATTTTGTACGCGCAAAAAAAAAAACAACAAATAATCCTAATGAATCTTTGAAAACCTTTACTTTAAGCCTTTTTAAATATTTATTAAGATAAAAAAAAATTTAATATAAAAGTAAACACTTCAGAGACAAGTAATTTTTAGATTTTCTAAAATAATAAAGAATATATATTTAAAAGTATTTAGTAGACCCATAGATTATATATCTTTGATTTCTGTTAATAAAAAAATATTATTTAAAATATCCGTAATTCTACAATTCCTTAAAATAAAAAAATATATTCAAGTCTCTTATATATTAGATTTCTTAAAATATAAAAAATTAAAAAAGGTATTTAAGAGACCCGTAATTTAAGATTTCTTACACAAAAAAAAAAAACAAAATTTAGTTTAAAAGTATTTAAGAGAACTTAAGAGAGAGAAGTCTTAGATTTCCTAAAAAAGTGTAATTTAAAATTATTAAATAGATTCCTAAATTTTAGGTTCGTTTAAAGATTTATTAAAAACCTTTTAAACTTATTGGGGAAGTGTTCTTAAATATACCATTTTACTTCATTAAAGTAGTTGGAGCCATTCTGCTTTAGATTAAGAGGAGAGATTGCATCCCATATTTCTGTCATCACCTACATTAAAGAGTACCCCAAAGTCACTCACACCCAATCTTAATATACTTTGTTTTTTTTTCTTACTTTCTCTATATTATGTGTGGAATAAGTATTGGTGCGCTTATTACACCTGCCGGCAATGCGTGTAAGTTGTGCAAAGCAGTGGGTGGATGGGATAGGAAGACTCCCCGCCAGGATAGTGTAAAGACTTTGGGCTGCATGAGATTTGGTCGCCGTGCACATCTTTTGACGCGTCAAACTTTTCAAATTAAGCGCAGATTTTGCTGCTCAGACCATAAAACTTTTTGCCAAGAACTGTTGGAACTACGCTTACTCTTACCTCTTGCACCTCTTTATATCAGAAGTAACGTTTGGCTCTATGAGCTTTTTGGCTTCGACTATTTTGCCGTTTACTTAGTAACTAAATCACGTTCCTTATTTAAGCTTAAGAGCTCATTAACGCCAGGCTTGAACATTATCATAAAATGAGCCAACAAACCAACTACACATATACAAAAACACACACACACTGACACACATATATGTATGTACTCGCTGACAAAGTTAACATGACTCGTGCAGTGCAAGCTGCCCCACCAATACCTGCGCAAACACACACATAGCTCACACACACACACACACAGTCAAACAGCCATCATCAATCGCCATTGAAATTCAATCCGCAAATTCTAACGAGCGTTGTTCACTTTACCTCGACATACTCGTCGTCCTGCTCACTCTCTCACTCTTCAAGCGCGTCTTTGGCTTCGTTGTCGCCAGCAACACTCACACGTTAAGTTTTGACGCGTGTGTGTGTGTGTGTGTATGGCGCTTGCCTTTTTGGCAATCAACACACATCAAATGCACACACTCACACACATGCTTACACTCACATTCACTCATTCAGTCACTCACTCACTCACACACACATTGCCATAAAAATGTAAAAGGGAAATAATATAAAAATAGAAAGTTTTGCACTTCACGTGTCAAATCCTTTTTAATGAGTTTTTTTGAGGCATCAAAAAGTTTGCCTTCTTTTTTTCTCTCTAGCGCACTCAAAATCTCACCCACGCAAACACTCAACTACTGCTTGAGGTTCGCACTTTAAACATTGCATACTTTTGTGCGCAAACTTTAAAATTAAAGATGGCTTAACAGGCGTCTGTTAATTAACAGCAGCTTAACTGAGATCTTAGCTAAGCTGCTGTTAAATGCTTCAGTGAGGCTAACAGAGAGCAATGCGGAGCTTAAGTGAACTTGGCTTAACAGAATTTTATTAATTAACAGTTGGGAGAGATGGGGAATGGTTTTAATGCAACATTATTCTCATCTTTTCAAAATTTAATAATAAAAATAAACTTATCAGTCTGAAGGCCTCTTTAGCACTCTTAATCTTTCACCCACGCACACACCCAATTACTACTTGAGGTTCGCACTTTAAACATTGCATACTTTTGTGCGCAAACTTTAAAATTAAAGATGGCTTAACAGTCGTCTATTAATTAACAGCAGCTAAGCTGAGGCCATAGCTAAGCTGCTGTTAAATGCTAAAGTGAGACTAACAGAGAGCAATGCAGAGCTCAAGTTTAACAGAATTTTATTAATTAGCAGTTGGTGAGAGAGTGGGAATCATTTTAATGCAACATTATTCTCATCTTTTCTAAATTTAATAATAAAAATAGCATAATCAGTCTGAAGGCCTGTCTAGCTTTTTCAAACTCTCACCAAAGCACACACTCAACTATTGCTTGTGGTTTTCACTTTAAACATTGCATACTTTTGTGCGCAAAATTTAAAACTAGTCTGTTAATTAACAGCAGCTTACATGGGACGTTAGCTTAGCAACTGTTAAAAGCTGAAGGGAGACTAAGCAGTGCAAAGGTGAAGTAAACTTGGCTTAAAAGAATTTTATTATTTAGCAGTTGGTCTGAGGGGGGGAATGGTTGTTTTATAATATTATTCTCATATTTTTCAAATTTAATAACAAAAATAAACTTATCAGCCTTAAGGCCTACGTTGCTCTGGCTGCAAATGCTGTATAATATGGAATTAACTTTAGCTTTATAATTATATATAAATATCTATAGAGCTAATAGTTCGTAACATGTTTGCTACACTGCATTTTTATGTTAATTTTTTAAAATTATTTCACGTTCCTTTTTAGGGAATTAAGAATTTATTATTTGCATTACATTTCCATACATGAATACTAATTGTTCAACTATATGATTACTACTCAATTTTATTCATTATAGAAAAAGTCCTAAATAAAATTCCCTTTCCTATTCATTAGGTTTTTGTATCTTTTTCACCACCTTTTATAACTCTAATGCTATTATATACATATTTTCATTGTTATTTAGAAAAGGGAATTAATATGCCTAAGCTCTTTATTTTTTAGAAAATTATATCTCACATTTATTCGAAATGTCTGAGTATTAGTGAATAAAGTTGAAATTAAAATTGAATTTTATTAACAAATTGAGTGGGAAAAATGTTGGTATCACAACGAAACAGGACCGGCAAAGAAAACACGTCTATGCGGTTTCAAAAGTTTTTTTTTGTTTTATTTCCAATCAGCTTATAGCTAACATATTAAAATTGTATAGAGAGCGTAAAGTTAACATGACTATAATTTCAACATTAACAGAAGCTTGTGATCTTAACAGTCAACGAGCTCTGTTATTAAAAAAGATTTAACACTACTCAACAAATTGTGAAACTTTGGAGACTCTACTACCTACAAAAAACATTGTTTTTCGATTATAGAATTAATTGAAATTATTGGAATTATAATAATAATTATAATTTTATTGGAAATTTTTTAATGCTGTTTATGTTGTTCATTAAAATATTGTAAGTCAAAATTATTTGTTATTTTATTTTATTGTAAAGTTTATATTTACTTCCATAAGAAATCATTTTTACTGTTAAGTTGTAATGCTTTAATTTAAAAATTAGATCATAAATCTATAGTTTCAAAGAGTTTTAAAAAATTATTAAATAAGTTAAATTTATTGTCTTATTTCATCATCTTTGCAACAATGAATTTTAAAGAACATCGGAGTGACGTAAAAAAAGTACCTAATAAAAATTGTTTTAAGTCAGCAAAATATTTTTAGTTCTTAATTTTTACAACGACTTAAAATTATCCCGGCTAAAGAAATTCTCACAAAATTGTTGCACAGTGTGGTTTATTTGGATCTATCTAGTGTATTTATGGTGTCTCTGAGGAGCTAAAACTCACTTGGATTCAAAAATGATTTAATGCGAGATCTATTACGGAAATTTTTTTTTTCAAAAATAATAATTATTTTATTATATGTATTTTTTTTTTAGATCTATTCTTTTTTAAATCTGATATATTTGGATCCATATTTGATCATGCTCAACCGACATTAACGACATGATCGTTGAAAAAAACAATTATGTCTTGAATTCCTTTTCTATAGTCCCTAGATCAGCTGGAGCTAAAAATAGCAACAACTTTGATATTCGAGTACATATAATTATATATAATTATATAACAATAGGCCGATACTGCATGATACAGGATCTCAAATTGTAATTGCAAAATTTGATCATATTTTAAGAAATTTACCTCGTTACCCAAACTTGACGATCTAGATTTTTAAAAGCGAGAATCTGCTTTTTTTTTAAGAGATTCCTATATCCATAACATAATCAAGTCCAATATAATCGGATTTCGCAAAAACAATGCAAAGGTCAGGATAGGACCGAAAAACAGCGTTAACATGGAACTCAAGAAATTCGTAATCGATAAAACTTTATGAGCTATAATAAAAATTGTATGAAATATTTTTTTAATTTTTAAATTTACGTTCGAAATATAATTTTTCTTAAAAATGTGCTGAAAATTACGAAAAATGTTATATGAATAGATTTAAAACCAACATACCATTATCTTGACAAAATAAATTACAAATATAATCGATTTGTTTTAATTGTTCCTTTTTAAGTATACACCTTAGTTTCGAAAAATGGCTTTTTCAAAATATCCCGAAATCGGTTGAAGTAAAAATTTTTGGACTGCATTTTCGCTTTAAGTGAGATATTTTAATACAATAATTTTTAATTTTGTTTTAAATTTCACAGAAATGTTTCTTTTTTATGATGAACCACATAAATATTAAAAATTAATTTCAAAAAGCTAAAAATATTTATGTGATGAAGAAGCTTATACTGATGTTAATGAAATCACTAGTAATTTTATAAAATATTTAAGTACTAAAATAACGAAAAACTTGTGTTTAAGGGAGCATTTCCGTTTTTTTAACCATATTTATTGTGATTTTTGATATTTTAGCAACTTTTTTTTCAAATCTACCTTATTTTGGCTCTAAGTTACTGGCATCACTGGCCTGGATTCTTAAAATTTTATTTTAAGGCTATCTTTACATAGGCAAGAACCAGGTTTTAGATTCAGTAACTTTTTTTAACTGAGATATGAAATAAACCTTTTTAAAAATTGAATTGAAGTTTAAACCAAATATTCAATAAAAGTAAATTTTATGGAAAAAAAAACTGTTGCCTGTAAAGTCGGTTTTACGGGCGAAGATTTTACGTGACAACGTCTTTTTCTCGGTAGAATATTTATTGATATGAATATTATTAAATTGCACAATAATAATTCCTATTTGAGTGATTTTGTTGAGGATAGGACGATGATAGGAGAAATAGGAAATGAAAGGAAGTGTTTCTGCTGTAATGTGTCTTGCGAAAGTCAAGTCGATGGTTGTTTCTTTTAACGTAGTTGACTTAGAAACGTTTGATACGCAATCAAGATTATTTCATGAAATTATGAAACGAGTTGTCAGACTTTACGTTTTCGTATCTCTTAATAAAATAAAATTTTCTCGGCAGTAGATAATAAAATAAAAGGTATAAACGAATGGTTTGACAGAAGAAAGGCCGAACTATGCTTGTTAGCATGCAAACAAAATAACAAAATTTTGTGTTGCTAAGGTAGCGCAGTGCGAGTTTCTATTTGTGCATTACTTTTTCCGCAGTTGTAATGCAGATTTTCGGCAGATCACTGCTTTTCTATTTGCCTCCGCTTACAATCCCTCAAACGAAACGCAGCGCTTGTAATCAATTACGTTTTCTGCGGAGGTAATGCAGTATTTCGGCAGACCGCAGAGGCTATGCGCCGCTGGGGTTAATCAGTTGCGCTCACTCAAACCTAAAAATAGCCACCGCTTTGAGCAGTGCCAGTTTGGTGCTGAGCGCTAAGCGGTGCGGCTGACGCCGTGCGTTGCTTGTTGCTGCGATTCACAAAAAGTCGCTGGTTCGTTTATAGATAAGAGCAGAGCACAAACCAAAAATAAAAATGCCACTTATCGTTACGATTATTTATCGCTAGACTTATCGTTACGGTTATCGTTAGACTTTTCAATGGTGCCTCCATACAAACCTAATTTAAGACGTTGTCACGTCAAAACTCTATAATCCTAATCCTATCGTATATTATGGCTATATATGGGGAATATGCTTGGAAATAAAAAGATGATCATCTTAAGAAATGGTTACTTATTTCGAGGATTATTTCGATTTATGTATATGTTCATACTACGCGATTTAGATTCCTGGGTAAATTTAAGTCACATTTTAATACGATTTTATTAATCTATTAAAAAATACATTTAGACCTTTCGTTTACAAGTTTTCTTCTTACCGAATGTGTATTTGGGTTTTTTGGAGTCGATGAATCCATTTTTATATTTATTTTTAATTTTGAGTGTCGCTTTTTCTATGTATATATAATATTAGATGGCTTAGGAAACTATTATTTACCTAAGCTTAAGACGAAGAACCTTTCTCATATCGATTGATTAAGTACAGAGCAGTTTAAAGCCATTTCGAAAACTTGTGGGCAAATGGTTTGGATAAGGTAGCAAAATGATAAGATTTCCGAATAGAGAGGACTGAGCTGCTTTGAACCTTATTTCTGGAAGAATTACTTAAAGGTGTGTGTGACTTTCTTTATCAATAGATTATTATTATACTCGAGTTCTCGTAAAGATTTGAGGCATTATCCCTCCATATATCTCGGTAAAACCACAAGTATATTCCTTCTAATAATTTTGTTTTTGAACACTATCGAAACACGTTGAGACGTATATTTGCTCTTGCTCCCTCTACCGGATGATTTTGCAACATGATGCGCTCCTTAAAGCTGAGCAAAAGAGATATGAGAAATTCAAAACGTAGAGTAAAGATTTTAAAGTCAGACGAGATGAAAGCGGGAAAATAACTGGAATTTATTGATACAGACTATGGGGAGATTGATACCAAATGCAACAAGTAGGTTTAAGAGCCCCTGAAAATATTTCTAATGCCTATTTAAGTTTAAAGTCACATAAAATGAAAGCTAAAATGAAAAAGTGGAATAAATCGATATGGATTATTGGAATAAAGATTGACACAGAAAGAAACAAGCTGGTAGCACAGCCACTCAAAATATTTTACACTTGTTCCCTTTAGAGGACAATTTTGGAACATGCAGCTCTCCTTACGGCTGATCTAAAGAGCTATGAAAAATTCAAAACGAGGAGTAAAAAGTTTAAAGTCACATAAAATGAAAGCGGCCGAAAAAGTGAAATATATCCATATTGACTACGGGGAGATTGACACCTAATGAAGCAAGCAGATAGCTGAGCCCCCGAAAATAATTTAAATGCTAATTTCTTCGCTTTATGTAAATAGAATATCAAATATTGCATTTAAATGCTGAAATCTCTACCGATATTGCAATACAACAATAGTTGATTCCATTTCTAGAGCACATACAAAATTAACCAGTGCTAGAAACCATCATCATTGATGATTGACCACATTATTTTGGCCAAGAAAATAGTTTATGTGTGTGTTTGTGTGTGTGCGTCTATAGCTTGACCTTTGGCACACGCATCATTGGAACATCAATTGGTTGTTGGTTGTTGGGTGTTGCTTGTTTTTGTATAGATTGATGGACGTGCAAGAAATTGGTGACTTAATTGCTTTTCGGAACTTGAGACTTGAGGCCGTCTGTCTGTGACGTGCGAGATTCACACATCGAACCTACTTCCAATTCATTTGAGTTGTGGTCGTTGCCACAGTTGGCACTTAAATTGCGGTCACATGCAACAAAATGCTGCAAATTAAAGAGAGTTTTTGTTGCACTCAAGCGGGCATACGAAAGTGTTAATCGCATTGTTGTTGGTCAGTAGACTCGTACACTCACAACAACTGGGGGCTATGTGCTGCTCCCACATAAATGTCCTTGCCACGTACACCACGTCGTCCCTAGACATCAACGGCAGCATCATCATCGTCGTCATTATCAACGGTCAGTGTCGGAGCAGAGGCGGCATGCGTGTTGCTACGTGTCTGTGTGGGAGTTGGGCGTGGCACTCAATCCAGTGGCTGGCATTCAATCCAGTGTACTGCCGTGTCCATGCAACAGCAACTCGTCACGCAGCAACGTTTCAAGTCAATTTCGAATGAGCATTGAAGCGTGCAGTCATGAATTGTGCAGTGTGCACAATGCAACCAATCCTTTTGCCACACTCCCAGCTCCCAGCTCCTAACTCCCCAGTTGGCTTATAGTTGTTGCACCAACCAACTGAAGCCACTATCATTGAGTGGCCTTCTTAAGCGCAGTGCTATATGAGTAATAGTTAGTTATATACATCTCTAGTATATCTATATCTCTCTGTACTGCTCCTCTCACTGTATATACTAATTTAATCAGCTTTTGGCAGTTGGATGCTACTCCCATTTGGTTACTGGCCCAAAGCACAGCTTAATTTGTGCTCATTTAATTGAACTTTGCCACAACTTAACTGTCTTTAGTTGGCCTTTAACTTTCATCTCCCCAAGCAACAAGCTTCATCAATGCAAACTCGATGTATTTTCATCTCCATCTGTAGCTGTATCTGTAGCACTCACTACAACTGTATGTGTGCGTATCTGTGTGAAATGGGAATCTAATTACTTGCTGTGGACAATGAAATGCGTACAGTTTCGTTGGCTTTCCTTTCTTCTGGTTGCCTTGGTTATCTCTCAGTTATCTCTCTCATCAACAGAAGCATCATCTGCAGCAGCAGCAGTCAGCAGCTGCATTGACAGTCGCTGCCACAAACTGTGGAAATTAAGTCCAAAATAAAAGAAGAAGCAGCTCAGGATTGCAACATAACCAAAAGGCTTTTAGTTAGTAGTGTGGCAACCAGGCTCATCACCATTTATGTGTGTAGCACAGTGAACGCTCGACTTTGTGCAACACGTTGTCGTATAGAAGGTAGTATCCAGGTGTGTTTATCCACTCTCCCCCAATTAACCTGTGGGGCATTCATTGACTATGGACTGCACTTAATAATAAAAATAGCTTTTTTTAATTTAACTATTTTTGTCAGCCGTATGGTGATCTCTGTTATCAACTAAGAAAACAGGGACAGTGCGTCTGCAAGGAATCGAACTATCGAGCATCCGGTTACAAAGCGAGTAGGCTACTACTCTTAGGATCAAATATTGTTGCACAGTACCAAATGAAAGGGACTTCACTTGCGTCATAGACTTGTTGATGTCTTGTTGATGTTGAGAATGAAATATAAAGCATACAACCCTGTTGTGTGACTGCCCTGTGCTACTTAGGAATATCAACCAGTATCTGGAAAGCCCCTTTTTTTAAGATCTGGGCATAAAATCCTCAAAATGGTTTGCAAGCAGAATGATTAGCCGAAATTCGACAATTTCACCCCTCCCGCATCCTGCATTTTTACCCTCCCTCCCACTGCCATTTTCTTTTCTTTACTCCTTTTGTCTTGCCCATCTGTCAGGCAACATAGTTGGCCTAACCTAACCTAACTCCCTCTGAATGGGTTAACACAGGACTTCTTAGGTTAAGTAAGTTTGACAGTCGTTAGCTTAGAAGCTTTCTTGATAATGAAATCTAATGGTTGGGAGTAAGAGATGAGATCGTAGTGTGCGATGAAAAACTTTATGCATTGTTCTGTTTTAATCAAAGTTGCAAAGTTCGTTTTAATCCATGGATTTCTCAGGTATTTCTGTCTCTTCTTCATCATTGCGTGATATGGCCCGATGAGAAAGGGCTGGAAAGGAGAGGACTCACCCGGGCCCGCAGTTTTCTTACGAGTCCGGTATAATTACTATCGTAATAGAAGGGCTGGTACATTTCCCCCCGGGCCGGATTCGTTCTCTGCGCCCCTGGCTAGGTCAATGGTGTATTCCAATCTTTGCATGTGCTTCTTGTTTTGTGTCTTTAAAAGAGTACTTGATAGCAGATGTATATCTTGTTTGTATGCCTTGTATCTGTCTTGGTTCGATACTTAATCCACGATATCCTGAAGGGCTCTTTGGTTATTAGCTACTAAGCCGCTTGTAGCGCTCATCCATTCCTTGCACACTTCTACGACTTCCTGCATTAAGAGTATGGCCAGATACCCTGAAAAGCGATTGCTAATGGAAAAGGTATAGATCCAACTAGGATCCTTTTAGTAACATACAATGACAGAGATTTGATAGTTGGTGGTTCAGTACTGGGACTTACGCCCAAGATACTCTGTCACAGATCTGTGCGAGAAGCCGCTCTCTCCTCTTGAGATCCAATCGGCGTCCTTTTAG
>JBAMAX010000571.1:0-58040 GCA_037043745.1 Chymomyza amoena
CTCCATGCAACTTAATATGGTATCAGGATATTAGATAGGTGGTTTATATAATAATAAAATTTTTCATGAAAAGAATGAAAGTAAAGGTGTGCCGTTCGGGTGTAATCTGCGAACCTATTTAATAGGGTTCGAATTTTCCTTGGGGATAAGTGAAGTTATTGGATTATGCTGACAAGTCAGCAACAATTGACGACTTGGAAACCAATATTGATTACAGAAATTCGGGTCCAAATGCTCGAAAATTATACGAAATTATTAAATAAATCCATACTTGGGGTCATTACACGAATTTTTATTATACATATATTTTATTTTAGTTTGAAATACTGAAGCACCTTTTTTCCAATAAGAGGTGTTTTTTGGTATTCAAAGAAAAATGCCATTTTTTGAGATAAACAATAGGATGTTTATTTCATAATAAAATGGCTACCACAACCACGCTTACAGGACCATATCCTTTTCATGAAATTTCCTATAGCCAAATCGCAAAGTGGCTGCCCAATGTCCTCGATAGCCTCACGAATTCTACCTTTGAGGTCTTGAATCGACGCTGGGCTGTTGGCGTAGACCTTATCTTTCACGTGGCCCCAAAGGAAGAAGTCGGAAAGTGTTAAATCACAAGATCTCGGTGGCCAATTGTGATCACCTCTACGAGAGATAACACGGTCCGGACTCTTTTCCCGTAAAAGAGCAATGGTTTCGTTGCTTGTGTGGCACGTAGCGCCGTCTTGTTGAAAACGTTGTCCAGATCAATACCATCCAACTCCGACCATAAAAAATCATTAATCATCTCTCGATAGCGCAATCCATTCACCGTAACTGTTGATCCAACCTCATTCCCCATTATGGATTTTTTATTTTCAATAATCTTCGCTAAAAAGAAGGATCGGTAAAAAAAAGTTCAAAACCAATATTTATTTTTACTCGAAATTGGAGTCAGAACATCTCCAAATTCACTCTCCTGATACTTCCGACCTCTTTATGGATTTTCTGCTACTAAGAAGTATCGAAAAAAAAGTCTCAAAACCAATATCTATTTATAGCTCTGAATTGAAGTCAGAAAATCTCCAGAGTGACCCTCCACATATTTCTGACCCCGTTATGAATTTTCTATGCAACATTTTCCAACACTCAACAGCTCAGCTCAGTACAGTTGAGTTGCGTCAACTTTCGCTGGCAAACTTCCTCCTTTCTGCGTCAAACTTGCTCATATTTTTCTTGCAGTGTATGCAGGAATGTCCTTTATAACATAAAAATATCTTTTCTTTTTTTTGTCAACTGCTTGACAAATTGTTTGCTTGATGTGCAGATTGTACAAAGTGCTGCCAACAGGACAATTTAAAATAAATGAAATGAAATTAAATAAACGAACGAAACAAGGATATTAATAAATAAATAGTTTTGTATATAATATATACATAAATATATTATATACACTTGCAACAAAGACAGCTAGTGACATAATTGCTTCCAATACAAATATATCGATTATTAATTTATGTCACTTTGCTGTCACGCCAATACACTCGATAACATTAATATCGTTTTGCTGATTATGATGCTGATAATAATGATTATGATGATGCCTCGACGCTTTGGCTTGATTTTATAGTACAATTGCTGTTGCCCCATAACCTCCCCCCCCCCTTAAGCAACGCCCACACGTCTCTGGCAGGACTCCTGCATGCCAGAAACCTGACATTAATGACGTCTCAAATGGGATGCGATTATGTGCTGGAGATGCGAATAAAGCTGTCCATTAAATTTGCTATATACTTAGAGTAGACTGTACTTGGCAGGACACTGGTTATTAGCAAGTACATAAAGGACTTAGAAGCTCGGTACATTAACTAAAAGGGATTTGTGTAGAAGGTGTATGTGTGTGTGACTGTACTGAAAATTTTGAAAGGAAAATAATTGTGTTTAAGATGGGTAGTTTCTTAGCACCAACTTGAAGTTTAATTAGGACACTAACTAAGATAGGACTTAAAATTTAATGGTAAAGTGAAGGATGTTCGAAGGCTATGAATCTACGAAATCAAATTTTTTCGTGCTCATGACTTATCGATAATTTTATTGAAGCCATACGCGATGGGATTGGTGCCTAATACGAGGGTTGAGGGTTAAAAGGGTCTTATGTCTTGTAAATCTTGCTATATCCTATTAAAATCATTCAAATAAGACGTTTTCTATTAATTTCAGTGCTCTTTGATTCCTTTTTATAAATGTTTTGAGTAATTTTAGAACTATGTACATGAGCCTTCGCATAGTATTTTTGAAAGTTATCATCTAATAAGTATCCAACTGCCGATTGGCCCATTTAGATCATCCTCCAATTTTGGGAAATGCACTCCAGCGCCATCTACTCTTAATTCTTTTGTTAGCACAGCTTTACAGATTTCAAGGGAAATGATCCATGACAAAGGTATTCCTATGAAAAGGGAAATTTTCTTTGTGTAACGCGGGAACCCTGTCGCAACTATCGTCATGTGTTCGTGTATAATATAAGAAAAATAAATTGCCAATAAATATATGACCTTAAGTTGGCTTAAATATAATCTAAAAATTTTAAAAATTATTTAAAAAACGATTTCAGTTTAAAAAAAGTACTTTTTTAGATCTATTCGTCTTTATTTCTCTTGCAAAAAAGCATTCGAATTTAAATCACTTAAAAAATTCGCTTGGGTGAAATTGGGCGCACCAAAAATGCGGTTTCAAGAATGAATTCGAAGTTAAATATGCATAATCGTATTGATTAATTTTTTGTGGCTTTATAGCGGAATCTTCCGAGCCTAAAAGCCATAAAATTGCGTGAATCTTTGATAAATAATATTTTATCGATAGACGATACTTAACAAATCGACTTAGCTCTGCGATGACGTTTACTTAGATAGCTAATCATATATATTTTCAATAGTAGGCTTTGCCATCTAACTTCAAAAATAATTCGACTTCATTAAAAGCGGCAAAATTTTCTAAACGGAGAAACGAAAAAAAAAATGTTCAAAATGATATTTCGCAGCATAGCCCAGTTTTTGTCTTACGCGACTGTGATTTCGGTGATTATGGTCACTCCGCGATTGGTCATAAAAACAAATTTTGAAGAAAAGCGTACAACCACTTTGTACATGGAATTTCCAAACATGAAACGCGAAATTGCTATTGGAATATTACTCTCGATTCCGCCGCTCATAGAAAATATAAATTTTTCGTGGAGTGCCAGATTCCGGCGTTATCAAGTAAAATTCTTTTGGTTTCTGTTGCTGCCTTGGGTGGTGACATGCTGCTACAGTTTTGGAGTGAATTTAATCACTTACATCTTCGCCATATACCAAGAATGGGAAACTGATCAACAGAACATATTGGCGGCTACCATTATTTACTGTGTAACGTTTGGAGTGGCGGTTAAAATTATGCTTCGCTGGATTATCGTGATTAATCAATTTCAAAAGCCAAAACGGGCCATTGCTCGTGCTTTTTTTTATCGTAATTGTTTTTATTATTTTTTTTAATCCGCGTAAGTTATCCTTTATTATTTCTTAAGAAATTGAGGAGCTACTAACTTTCAATTGCTTTCAGATTTTACATTTTCAAAACAAACAACCAACAAGTAAGATCCTCCCCTAATACATTTAAAGACAAACAAGATTACCAAAACAAATTCAGCTAAAAGCTTTTAACCTCCGTAAGTTATCCCTTCTTATTTCTTTATAAATTAAAATGTTGGTTACTTTCAACCGCTTGCAGAATATAAATCAACAATCAAATAAGTAAGATCCCCCAAAAATTTATTAAAGGCAAGCAGGACTTTCTCAAAGACCCGAAGAAAGAAGAAAAAATTGTAGGTCGAGGAATTAAAGCCTATTGATTCATAGGCAGAAAAAAAATCGTTCTTAAATCTGCTGTTTTTGAGCTAATACATTGGGACTTAAATAAAAACAAAATACTTTATTTAATTGTAAACTATTAAACCTTTGTTTAACCATTTTTTAATTAAGTGCCTTGTAAGTCTTCTTAAAAAGTTTCCTTTTTGTACCCTTTACCGTATGTGGTATAAAGGAAGTAAGCCAAAAATGTATGTAATATACAGAAGGAGTCGTCGGAAACCCCCTAAGGTTAGGTTAGGTTAGGTTGTATAGGCAGCACTGACTGAGACCATCACGTCCATTATGTTGCCTAATTAAAAGAAATGAAGGGAAGGAATTGTAGAAAGGGAGAAATAGTGGAGGAGGTTTAAGAACTGGACGTCCCCAATAGCCTAAGTCTCATGTTGCAGAACCGTTTTGAGGATTCGACAAAAGCAGCCAGATCCGCTATAAGCACATAGGCTAGACTACCCAGAACCTCAAAGAATACTTTACCCACAAACTGGGTTCGTCTTCTAAGAAGCCTGGGGCAGTCACATAGTAGGTGTTGGATGCTTTCTGTCTCTTCCCCATCACCGCAACTGCGCCTTGGGGAACGTGCAACCTCTCAGCTATATTGCCTATGGTGCGGTGCCCGTTGCAACGCCTCCCACTATTCTAATCCTGTTTTTATTGAATCGCAGGAGCTTATATGTTCGCTTTGGATCATATCTCGGACGGGACAACACATCCCATTCTCTTTCCGCCAGAGCTCAAACCGTCTTCCTGATTTGCGATACGACGTCCTGTAATGGTATAATATTTCTACGTCCGTAACCGCAAAGTTAGCTTCCAGCGTTAAGCCTTTTCTGGCGCACTCGCTATCGAGGGACAGCTGAGTGACTCGGAACCGAGCAGGGGGTTATTGAGTGATGATGGATACGGTTGAGCGCTAGCGTCGTGTTACGGATTAGTTTACTCTTTATGGTATGCGATGACGCAGCTTTAATAGCAGCCTGACTATCGACAAGAATTACAATGTTCCTTGGACTTCTGTCCAAGGTGCCAATAAGTCTAGCCGTTTGCCAGACTGCGTATATCTCTGCTTGAAAAACGCTACACCAGTCGGGGAGTCGCAATGAAAGCTTCATCGAGAGCTCTTCAGCGAAGATGCCAGCTCCTGTGCCCTCATCCATCTTCGAGCCATTGGCCTAGATTGTCAGCTCGTTCCCTTTTATGGAGGTTCTTTGCATCCAATCTTTCCTCTCCGGGAAAACTGCGACAAAGTTGTTGTTTCATTTCTTAACCGTGGAACAGTAATTACTATTCCCGGTCTGCACAGGTACGCCTAAGTCAAGTAGGAGGCTGCTATGAGCATAAGTTGATGGAGTGAGAAGATTTAACGCCCGGAGTCTCGTAGCTTTCTAGCCGCCGCCGACTTCAGGAAAGTTTCCACTGCTTCCATGCTTAGAATAACATCCAGAGCTGCCTGAGGTATGGATCGGCAAGCCGCCCTTTGCAGCCTCTGAAGATTGTTTGGATGAGTTTTGGTATTAGCCGCCTTCCACCAGAGCAACGCTCTATAAGTTAAGGTAGGTCTGACGACTGCTATTGATAACCAGTGAAGTGACGGTTGCAGTTCCCATTTCCTACCAAACGTCTTGTTGCAGTTGTAATAAGCTCCTACCTCTCTTTAAATTCTTTCTTCCACGAGAGTTTGGCATCCAGAACGACACATAGATACTTCGCCTCTATAGATCTTTTGAGCTGCGATCCACTGAGAGACGGTGGCGTGAACTCAGTGATCTTATATATCCTAGTGAGCAACGCCAATTTTGTCTTCTAAGGATTAACTCCAGACCGTTTTGTTGCGTCCATCTAAGGTGACGCCAAGAGCGGACCCCAGTAGCTCGCTGACAGTGGGCTGTGTCTGACGAGAGGGTGCAGCTGTTATCAAGTGGTTTGTAAGTCTAACGAGTCGTCGGAGATCGCCCAAAGTTACCTCAAGTATGATCAGGGTGACTAGGGAAGTCGTTGTACCCATGTCCGTCTGTTTACCTGTCTGTCCTTATAAATGCCTAGATCTCAGAAATACCTAAGAGCAAGAGTCTAAGCTTTCAGATTAGATTCCTTATTGTATCAGGGGGTATAAATTTTGTTTTTTTATATCGATCTAATATTATGTATCTGCTATATGTTCAAATAAATACTATATTGTAACCAAATTTAGCACTCAGAAATGAGTTCCCAAAATGACAAATCTTATCAAAAACGGTACGTGCTGTCTCTGATTTAAGCAAATATTTCCAAAAACTTAAAGATTTCAACAAGTAATTTCAACCAGACAGTAAGTCAACCTATAATTGATTAGGGTAAGTTGAGCTACTGGGCTAAAGTGTCTCTCAACCACAAGCAAATAAAATTAGATTAAAAACGACAGGATTCTAGAAAAAGTGATTCCAATGTCAAATACTAAAGCACAGGACACACCTTTTGGCCAACTTTATTGCTTTTATAGCTTTTAATCTATGCAAAAACAGCTGCTTTTGGCCAAGTCGTATGCGTATAAAGGTCTAAGATTTTTCTAGGAACTTACTTAATAAACCCCCTTAGCTACCCACCCTACTACTAGTAGCTGCTAAATAAAAGTATTTGCTAACATTAAATGGATCTATAAATCATTTGCATCTATATAGACTCAAGACTCGGTGCCTTGGAATTTTTGGGATTCTAATGGCAATCCAGAGCACACTTCATTTTTACTGTCAGCAGTTTTTGGTTTACTTTATAAGGATAGATAAACACATACACACACTCATACACACACACACACGCTCACACACACACAGACAGTGTCAAGACAAGGCACACTTTCGCATTTTAATGCGATTAAATTAACATATTTACAGCGAGTTATCTCTTAATACGCCTAGGATTTCAGCTCTGGTCCCAGCTCAAACACATATATACCTATATACTTATACATATATATACCATATATATATATATACCATATATATGTTTGTTTGTTTTTGTCCTTTGGACTGGGCCACGTGGCGTATACGCAACTACTTTGTGGAATTTGTCGTTTCGTACGCGTGTGAAGGTCACGCACATTTGGCGGCGCCACGCGGTCTGCCAACTGCCGGCAAGGATCTTATGGAGTCCATCAACCCCTCCAAACACCATCCCAACGACTCAACGTTTGTTTTGTTAATAAGCAGCTTCAGTTCGTCCTGGCGACATTTACCATATGAATAAAAGATAATTAAGCGTATTTGCCGTTGGTCCTTGCCAGAGTCTCTGTCTGGTTTTTGGTCTGCAAGCAGTCAAGCGGGCGTGTTCCGGTTATCATTTTTAATAAATAAAAATAAATTTTTCAAATTTTAAAGTTTTTTTATGCCATATCTTATAAGCTCTACTTTAGAAGCGTTTTTTTTTTTTCAAAGTTTATCCTTTGGCAGTACCAAATCAGTCAAATTTCATCACATTTTCGAAAGTCGTATTATTTTGAAATATTTCCCGATTTTGCCACATTTAATTTTAACGAGATCATTGTCAGCTCTATAATTTACTTTGGGGTGTTTGAGAGGAAAATTCTTCATAAAATCTTCGGTCCTCTTCGTTTTGAGGACGACTATCGGATGAACCACGAACTGTACGAGCTCTACGAATGGATAACGATGCTCCAGCGAAAAAGGTATTCGAAGCGAAAGCCGACGAAGGAAGATGAAGGGGACGACCACGAGGACCAGGACCAGGAGAACCTATCCTCCCTTGGCGCGCACAAAGCTATTGAGGTCAGCCGTAATCCGAGAACGGGTTATCATGGCCACACGATGATGAAACAATTATTTTGAATAACTATTTCTTGTTATATATTTAATGCCGAAATTTCAAGCTGAAGTAACTTGCCGAATTGGCCGTCTCAGAATGCGACACGGCTAGAGGATTGGTGGTAAACCCAAATAAGACAAAGCTTATGCTCTTCCCCAGGAAGTATAAACTTCCTTCTCTTCTAAATCCCAAGCTTAATGGTACGACCTTACCATTTAGCGACTCAGCCAGATACCTCGGGTTAGTTAGTACTAATGTACGTCTAGTAACAGCAAACTAGACTGGAACCTTAATACAGAAGATCGAAGAAAAATGCCATGATCGTTTTATATACTTGTAAAAAAACAGGAGAGATATGGTCAGAAATGAAAGAATACGTTCAGAAGTAGGTCGGAAGTAGTCGATTATACAAGAAATCGAGGAGAGACAGCTAAAATGGTTCGGACATCTACATAGGATGGACGAGTCAAGAAAAGCCAAACTGGTACTGGAAATGAGAGCGGAAGGCAATGCACCGAGAGGAAGACCCCGAAAAACTTGGAAAAATCGCATCCAGGATGTAGGAAGAATGAGGGGCAGAACCCTGGCAGAGATGAGAAGAGAGATCCGGGACCGACCTAATTGGAGAAGATGGATATCCTGAGGCAAACCCGACGCCTAACAGCAAATGGGGGTTGGAGAAGAAGAAGAAGCAAGCCATTGGACTTAAATGGTGCATATTCCCAAACATAGTCCACTGGCTGTATACTGCCATTGTCAGACCTATACTGATGTATTGAGTCTCGATCTGGTGGCCTACCTTAGATAAGGGGGGACCAACTTTAAAAAGTTAAGTAGGGTTCATCGAACCGACCTTACCATTAGTGGTGATCTACGCTCCACACTAAGCAAAGCACTAGAAGCTATTCCAAACCTCCTACCACTGAACAAGGTGGGGAAGCAACAAGCCATTCTATGAGGCGAAAAAATGGAATGATCAAGATTTTGGTCATGCAAAGATTCTTAAGTGGAACCCACTTATTCCCGAAAGCACAGACTACTGCATACCCCAGGAACATATTATAGCTTAATTCAGAGCCTATATTCCAACCAGGCAGGAATGGAATACAGGTGTACCAGGCCCTGTGGACTCGATAAAGGTATAGACGGACGGTTACAAGCTAGACGACCGCGTAGGCGGAGGACTTCAACGTTAGAGCTGCTTTACGACTCCCGGATCACTGCAGTGTCTTTCAGGCAGAGGTCACTGCAATCCGGGAGGCTTTAATAACAATAAGAATCCTACAAGTTCGAAATAAGAACATTTGTATCTATTCGGACAGCCAAGCACCTATTAAGTTCCTAGTTTCGATGACTTCGTGCATGAAGTCAGTGAATAACTGCCACTTGTCGCTAGGGGAGATGGCTGAGCAGTTTTCAATTCAGCTCATATGGGTCCCAGGACATAAGGACATCGAGGGCAACTGTATTGCGGAGGAACTGGCTAGACAAGGAACTACCAGCATCCTCGTTCAAGACAAGGAGGGCCTGGGTATACCCACTGAGAATACGAAATTTCTTCGCTCTCTGTGTAAATAAAACGTGAAATCGGACATCGTACAAGTCATCTCGCGGCAATCCTGGCAAACATACTGTACTACAAAAGAACCAAAAAACTAGTAGACCGTTTAGGTGGAGGCGTCAATGTTGAGGAACTCAACGACAGAACTGTATTCTGACTTCCGAATCACTGCCGTGTCTTTCAAGCAGATTTCACTGCAATCCAGGAGGCTTTGACAATAATCAGAAACAAGTACTGAAAAAGAACTGTATGGACTCGGACAGCCAGGCAGCTATTAAGTCCGTTCGTGCATGAAGTCACTGAATAACTGCCGCTTGTTTCTGGAGGAAATGGCTGAGCAGTTTTCAATTCACCACATATGGGTCCCAGGACACAGGGATATCGAGGGCAGCTGTATTGCGAATGAACTGGCTAGACGTAGTTTCTTGTCTAGTAAGGAAGGTCGGGAAAGAGAAACTAAGGAAGAAACTACGTCTAGCCAGTTCATTCGCAATAGGATCCTCCTTCAAGTCAAGGAGGGCCTGGGTATACCCATTACCAGCTGTAAACTGAGAATACGAAACTTTGTCGAATCATCGATCACGGTTACGATCTCGTGGCGAACCTGTCCGATTTACTCCGGTAAAAGAACCAAAAAACTTTGCTGTCTGAATAGAGCCCAGTGCTCATCTGTTATCCGTGCTAACAGGGGACACTGGTTGGTAGGAAACCACGCATCCAGGTTGAATGCTCCCCACTATCTGTGCAAACCAGACGTGGAATCGGACCTCGAACATGTGTAGGATCTTGCGGCAATCCATGTCGACATACTGCAATAAAAGAACTAAGGAACTTTGCTGCCTGAATAGAGCCCAGTGCTCAATTGTTATCCGTGACACTGACTGTTGGGAAACCATCCAGGCTGAACGCTCCCCACCATGACTTCTGTAGAAGCTGTGGCGATGAGGAAGAGCTGTAGACGATGGAACACTTTTTCTGTCACTGCCCTGGACTGGGAAGTAAAAGATTTTTGATCCTTAAGTCACACTCTCTTGATGAATTATCTCAGCTCTTTGAACAGAGAGGATGGCTTCCTCACCTCATATAGGTGACCTCTCAAGAAGAGTGGTGAACTAGCTCACTCTAGCGGCCTATCCTTGCCCTAAGTGAGTTGGAACGTCAGCCCCAACTGCCGCCCTAACCTAACCTAACTTGTCAAATTCAAGAAAATCGGAACACTCCCTACCGCCTGAGTTTTCCGGCGAATTTATGTTTTTATGTGTTACATTTTCATTTACATATTTTTTTGGTAACTTTTTTTTCTGTTTATATTTAAATTCATTTGGAAATTATATAATTAAAACTGTTTTGCGGCCAAAGTTTTTAATGGCTGACACATTTAGCAATTAATTTTGGGGATATGTAAAGGTTGTTGTTATTGTTGTTGCTGTTGGGGTTTGTTTAGGTCTGGTTTTGTTGTTCTTTTTGTTGGCTTTTAACCGCAGAACACACACACACACTAACACACAGACACATGAGTGTTGAATTTTTGATTACAGCTGTTTAGTTTGTTTAGTGCGGCTTTTTTCTTCCGCTTCCATTTCCATATCCGCTTCCGCTTTTGACACCTGCCCCGAAAACACACAACAGCAACAAAAACTCACACATATGTGGCAACATTGCGGCTTTGAGGCATCATCTCCTTGCGTCACCTTTCAATGTGTGGCCAACCACCCACAATAGCCCCTCCCCGCCCACAGTGCCCCGATTTACGCGCATTTAGTTGCAAATGGCGTTTGAAGCAGATTTGAGGATTTGGTTGCAAGTTACGCCTCAGTTTATGCAGTGATTTATTTGTGTTGTTTGTTGCAAGTCATTTGCATGTTGATTTTTTACACTGCTTGGATGGAGTCTCTTGCTCTACTGTGGGGAGATTGCTTTACGCACAGTGGGACAAAGCATAAATTTATGGCTATTAGAAATTGATTTCGCTTTGGAGAAGAATTGTTTTTCGGAATTGTATATTATAAGAAGTAACGATTTAGAGTATCCCTGCGAAGCTGATAAGGCTTTGCAGAATAACGTTGAGTAATTCCTGCAGCTCCGTCAAGGTAGGAAGGGACCTCTCCGAGCCATTTGATACCGTGCGAGGTTTCAGACAAGGCGACCCCTTATCATGCAACATCTTCAACTTCGTCATGGAGAGCGTTCTGCGGAAGGCCGGCGTACATCGCACTGGCACTATCTTCTACAAGAGTGTCCAGCTTCTTGCGTACGCCGACGACATCGACATCATTGGGCGTAACAAGCGAGATGTCACTGCGGCCTTCAGTGCTATCGAACGGGAGTCTGCGAAAATGGGTCTGGCGGTAAATGAGGGCAAAACAAAGTATATGCTGTCGACAAGTAGGGACGTGCGGCGGCTTGGGTCCCAGATTACGCCCGACAGCTATACTTTCGATGTTGTCAAGGAATTCATCTACCTTGGCACCGCCGTTACCACCGACAACGATGTCAGCCTGGAGATCAAGCGCAGAATCACTCTTGCCAACAGGTTCTATTTCGGTCTCAATAGGCAATTGAGTAGTAGAGACCTCTCTCGCGCGACAAAACTATCACTCTACAAGGCACTCATCCTTCCAGTGCTTCTTTACGGCGCGGAAGCCTGGACCATGTCGCTAACTGATGCAGCTGCCTTGGGAGTTTTCGAGAGGAAAGTACTGCGCAAGATCTTTGGTCCTATTCGAGTTGGCGATGACTACCGCATTCGCACCAACCAGGAGCTGTATGAGCTCTTCAACGACATGGACGTTGCTCAGCGTATCAACATCCAGCGGCTTCGCTGGTTCAGACATGTCGTTAGGATGGACGAGGATGCTCCAGCTAGACGTGTGTTCGATGCGGTAGTCAGCGGCCGTCGGCGGAGAGGACGACCGTGTTTGCGTTGGAAAGACCAAGTGGAAGGGGGCGTCTTCGCATCGGTGTGCCAACTGGAGAAGGCGCGCGCAATGCAGAGGCGCCTGGAGAGAAGTTTTAAGGCAGGCCGTAGCCCGGTAATCGGGTTGTTATGGCCACATAAGAAGAAGAAGAACGATTTTAGAGTATGGCACACTGGGAAAAATTTTTCTCTCCCTATTACTAAGATTTGAGAAGACCACTGAATATTATATCCAGAAAACTTTTGAGTTCAAATAAGTAATAAGAGAAATGTGACCAATCTAAAGTAGATGCTTTTTTAATTTTAAGTTCGTACTTATATTATTATTTTGTTAAACTATTTAAGAATAACGATCTGCCAAGTCATCATTCAGTACAGCAGTCTGGTACATAAAATCCCAGGGTAGACACAAAATACCATCGGTTAAAATCGAAAACTTATTGGTAACATGAACTGAAATTTGTTCAAAGGTCTTTGGCTCAGCCTCGAGCAAGTGGCACAGCGTTAAAATCATCATATCTGGGTTTACCGAGTCATCTTTGGTTAAATTCTTTAAATGTAATCTCTCCTTGCATTGATCTATCAACTCCTGCTCCAAGAGCGTATCCTGTTTGTACATGGTCTGACGCTCACGAGATAGTTCCAAATTGCTCTTAATGAATTCTATTAAATCTTCTCCAGACACAGCAGAGGGCACCACAAATTGTCCAATTAAGTTGAGCTTGGGTTGTTTAACTGTGGATACAATCATCAGCTCGTGTTGTTGCAAGTTCTCCGGCAATGTCATCAGCAGGGTATTTGGTAAGTCGCAATCTTTGACAGCTTGAATTACCCCAAACAGTTGCATGACATATTGCCTGGCGTGGTTGGTGGGCACAAAATGGTGACGCTTGATTTTCATGCCATTCAATAACTTGGACAAGTCGTGCTCATAGTGCTGACCCAACAAAAGGTTCTTTTCATGTAAAGCTACGGCACTGATGTATCCCAGCCAGAGTTTGGGCATACTTTCACCGAAAAGCGCCTCCTCAACATTTTCCTCAGGATTCTCGTCCAGAGCTATGGCCAATTGGTTGAGTAACTCCAGGCAATGGTAATAACTTTTGATGTTCCAACGATAGTCGTACTCTAGTTTATGTAATTCCATTTGTATGATAAGCCACTGTTCCTTAATTTTTACCTGATGCTGTAATTCATCAAACTTCTCCTGGCGGCGTCTGGCTATATCGGTAGCCGCTTCTAAACATTTGGTCACCGGAGCACTAAGAGTCCTGGGCTGTTTTGCCAAGTGTTCGTATAATTTTATAGCTGGCTGGGGGTCGGTAGCTTCTGCTGCTTCAGTTGTACTTCCGGATCCGGCTCTAGCTCCGGCTTCAATTTTTGCTTCAGCTCCGGCTGCAGCATCTGCTACGGCTACAGCTTCTGCTACGGCTTCAGTTCCAGCTACAGTTCCAGCTCCAACTTCTACTCCGGCTCCAGTTTCAGCACCAGATGCGGCTTCAGTTTCAGCTACAGCTGCAGCTTCGGCTATGGCTTCACCTCCAGTTCTGGCTCCGACTCCCGTTCCACCTTCCTTCTTGCCTTTAACTTCAGTAGCCTCACTAAATCGACAAGTCTTCAAGATATTCTGTATCATTTCCTCGGGGTTGATTATCTTTCCATCCACTTTGATCTCCACAACGCGAAAAATCTCACCCGGTTCAGTGCCGCGCAAATAGAACTTCAGATACTTCATATTGTCAATGTTTGAATATTCTTTCTGGCTCAGTGACTCCAAATACTGGTTCAATAACTTCAGAGAATTTTCATTGGTCTCGCGTATATATTCATACTTGCCCAGTATTTCCGGATTAGCCGCCTCATACAATGGTCGCAACATGGAGGCCAGATTGGAGCCGAGCCAACGTTTTTGATATTTCACCGGAATTTTGGTAAAATTTAGTAATGGCGAAATAATTCGCATGCGCAATAAAATACTCATTAGAGTCATTTCGTAAAGTTTCAAAATCAATTTGGATTTATACTTTTTTTTTGGAGCAAATATTTTCGTATGAATATTACAGCTCTCTATACGAGAATTTATATAATACTTCAAGTTTTAGGTAGACGCCTATTAAGTTCAATAATTTTTGTGATGAATGTTAAGTTTAAATTGTTTTTAGCCTACTATGCGGCTTATAGAAGACACTATATATAATATGCAAAAATTTGATATAAATAAATAAAAATAAAAGAGGCCCAATATTCTACCCTAAGATTTTTGTTCACAATTACTAGATTAAAAAAAAATAGTTAGATAGATAGGATTATCATCCTGTTCATCATCCTATATATCATCCTATTCATCATCCTATCCATCCTTTCTATCATCCTATCTATCATCTTATCTAACATCCTATCTATCATCGAATTCATCCTATCCATCATCGAATTCATCCTATCCATCATCCTATCCATCATCGTACCCATCATCCTATCCATCATCCTATCCATCATCCTATCCATCATCCTATCCATCATCCTTTCCATCATCCTATTCATGATCCTATTCATGATCCTATCCATCATTCTATCCATCATCCTATCCATCATCCTGTCCATCATCCTATCCAACATCCTATCCATCATCCTATCTATCATCCTATCCATCATCCTATCCATCATCCTATCCATCATCCTATCCATCATCCAATCTATCATCTTATCCATCATCATATCTATTATCCTATCCATCATCCTATCCATCATCCTATCTATCATCCTATCCATTATCCTATCCATCATCCTATCCATCAATCTATCTATCATCCTATCCATCATCCTATCCATGATCTTATCCATCATCCTTTCCATCATCCTATACATCATCCTATCCATCATCCAATCCATCATCCTATCCATCATGCTATCCATCATCCTATTCATCATCCTATCCATCATCCTATCCATCATCCTATCCATCATCCTATCCATCATCCTATCCATCATCCTATCCTTCATCCTATTCATCATCCTATCCATCATCCTATCCATCATCATATTCATTATCCTATCCATCATGCTATCCATCATCCTATCTATCATCTTATCCATCATCCTATCTATCATCCTATCCATCATCCTATCTATCATCCTATCCATCATCTTATCTAACATCCTATCTTTCATCGTATTCATCCTATCCATCATCCTATCCATCATCCTATCTATCATCCTATCCATCATCCTATTCATCATCCTATCCATCATCCTATCTATCATCCTATCCATCATCCTATCCATCATCCTATCCATCATCCTATCCATCATCCTATCCATCATCCTATCCATCCTATCGATCCTACTTTTAAATTTAAAAATTTTTAATTAATTTTTTTAAATTTGAAATGTGAACAAGAGATTTACCTCAGGAATTTTTCTTTTGATTCAAATTTGAAATTATTAAAGCCCCAATTCTCAAAATTTTTTTTTAAATTAACAAATATCCAAGAGATAAATTATTTACAAACAAGCCTGAGCCAAAAAAATTTTAATTCGGTCAAATTTATAAAAATAAATATAAAAATGGCGGACGTAAAGTCGGGCGCGGACGACTTTAGGATACCCTGTACCACTAGCTTGTAATAAAGTCCGATTTCTTCACAAAAAACCAAAAACAGAAGAATTTTTAAGCAAAAATTTTTTTTTTGACCGATCGTTCCTATGGGAGCTATATGATATAGTCAACCGATTTCAATAAAATTTGACACATTGCTTAAATACCTTAAAAAAGCTATGAATGCCAAATTTATTTCAAATATCTTACAAACAAACAAAACACATCGAATTTTGTATAAAAACCGTGTTTTTGGACCGAATGGTGCTATGGGAGCTATATGATCTAGTCAAACGATTTGGATTAAATTTGGTACAGTGCTTAGGAACTCTAAAATACTCACGAATATCAAATTTGGTCCCAATATCTTAACAAACAAACGAAACACAACAAATTTTGTTAAAAAATCGATTTTTTGGAAGATCGGACCTATGGGAGCTATATGATATAGTCAACCGATTTTGTTCAAATTTGGCACATTGCTTAAGTGCTCTAAAAAATTTCCAAACGCCAAATCTGGTTAGGATATCTTTATTACAAAACGAAATATAGCGAATTTTTCTTTAAAAAAGTTATTTTGGCCGATCGGTCCTATGGGAGCTATATGATATAGTCAACCGATTTCGATCAAATTTGGTACAGTGATTGGGAACTATAAAAAACTTTCGAATACCAAATTTGGTTACGATATCTTCATAAACAAACGAATTATTCATCTAAAACGCTTTTTTTTGTCGAGGTCGTCTCAAACACCCCCATGGGAGCTATATAATTTATCCCCGATATCAAAAAAATAAAATAAACTTGCCTCCTATCAAATAATATGGGATCTAATGTGAAAGTTTGGTAACTCTAGCTCTTACCATCTCTGAGATCTAGGCGTTCACACGGACGGACGGACGGACAGACGGACAGACGGACGGACAGACGGACAGACGGACAGACGGACATGGGTATATCGACTTCTCTATTCACCCTGATCATATTTTAGGTAACTTTGGGGTGTCTCCGACGTCTCCTTCTATATGTTACATACATTTTCGGCTTGCACAAACTTAATATACCCTTAGTACCATATGGTACAGGGTATAATAACCAAAGATTTATTTAATTTTTTTTTTTCAAATTTTGGAACTAAAAATTATTAATAAATTATGAATAATAAATAAAAGACAGTTTTTAGAATACGCAAAAATTGTATATAAATAAATAAAAATAAAAGAGCCACAATATTCTAACTTTTTTTTGCAATTATTGAATTCACATTACAAATTTTTAATAAATAAAACTTAATTTTTTTAATTTTTAATTGGGACAATTTTTATTAAAATATAAAAAATATTCAAGAGATTTTAGTTTAGCTATTTTTCTTGCGATTTTTGGGACTCAACCTCAAAAATTATTTATAAATAAGACTAAATTTAAAAATGCCAAATTTGAGCAAATTTAATACATTTATAAAATATAAAATACTTTTAGTTTTTTACTTTAAGCATACAGTGTAAAAACAAAATAAAATATCCAGAAAAATAACTTTAATAATAATTATTTTTTTTAATTTTGGGACTACAAATAATTTATAAACAAAACTTAATTATGAAAATTTAGAATTCGTATAAATTTTATATAAATAAAATATATTAGAAGATAATATTATTTAAACTTAAGCACTTTTTATAAATACAAAATTAATTAATAAAGCAAAAACCAATTTTTGAAAGTTTAAAATTCGCCAAAACAATATATATAAATACGGAATTTCTATATTTTCATAATTTTTTTATAGTTTGAAAGATATTAAAGTAATTTAAATTTAAAAAATTGCGACAAATTCCAAAATTTAGTTCTCTGATACGACAAGAATTGGAACAATCGAAACAAGCCTTAATTTTTAAGCGATAGCCCAAATTTTTCATTTTAAATTTAAGTTAAGTTAAGGTTTTAAATTATTAATTTTCATGGATTTTTGTTAATTTTCTAAAAATATTTTATCAATTTCATAATTTCTTAAAAATTTTAATAACATCTAAGTGGGAAAGCCTAGAAGCCTGAACTCTCTATTTTATTAATTAATTAATAAAATTAATCGCAATTTTATACGTATAATTTTTTGAGAAAAAATAAAAAAATATGAACAATTTTATTTTAAAATGTGTATTAATAAGATATTTTATTATAACGAAATGTTTTTTTTTTTAAATTTATTGGCAATCAGCCTATTTAGAATCAAGGCTATAATCCAATAAAAAATATGGTTTTAAAAATAAATAAATAAATAAAAAAAAAATTACGAATTTGTTTTTTATAAAAATTCGCGTATTTTTGTATAGCATAAGCAATTAAAAAATTTAAAAAAATTAATATTTATGTTGATGATTTTTTTGGACCAAATCCATTTTTTTTTTAAATAATGTTTAATAATTTTTCTCAAAATTTGTTTGCACTAACCATACTCCTTATTTCTGGACTGCAGTGTATTAAAAAACGAATAACTTCCAATATGGCGCTGTACGCAGACTTTTTTGATCTACTATCTAGTGGGGTTCATAAAATGCAAATGCATTCGGTTGCAAAGCGATGTTTGAGCGCTGTGAAATGATATTTACGATATATTTTAGATCTCTAAGCAAGTTAGGGGCATGCCTCGGACTAGACAACAATGGCGGCCATGCATCCGGAGACCATATACGCACATTTACATATATATACCCAGCCAGCTATATAAAAGTCAAAGAATTAAAATGTTTGTGGCACCAACAACAATAAATTATGCCGCCATGACGATATTTGTATACAATTTGTATGCGTGTGTGTGCTTGAGTGTGTGTGTGTGTGTGCGTGACGCTTGAAAACAAATCCATTAAATTACTTTATCCACGGCGCACAAATGTATGCTACGTAATTTAACTCAATAGTCCTGGCTAAGTGCAAAGGACGTTTTTGTTCGCACGTCTCTTCAGATTACAATTCATTATCTAACTGGCAATGTGCATGAGTGCGAGTGCATAAGACTCTGTCTACGGCTGCGGGTGTAAGGGAGTGGGCATTAGTTATAGAGGGTGCGCCATGTGCGAACTTGGACAAGTCACTTGCAGTGGATGGAACAACTTGCAAAGTATGATGAGAAGTTTGACTTTTAACATTTTTTTTATAGAAGTAAAAAATTACAAATTATTAAATTAAAAACAAAATTTTTTTTAATATTTAATTTTAGAAATTATTTTTATTTTTTAAGAGTAAAGTACATGTACTCTATAATGTTATCAGGGAGTTAGACAATATAATAATTAATAAAATATAAAAAAAAGATGTTTAAAAAATTAATAAAATAATACAAAAAATCGGTAAGAATCGCTATTGAAAATTAAACAAATTTTTTTGGACTTTTCATGGTAAAACAAAAAATTATGATATAAGGTCTCTTTTTTGCTCATTAGTTTATCGTGACAAACTCCTAGGTATTGGGTTTTTATAAAAATTATATAATTAGTATGGCTTTTAAGATTGAAATAGTTCCATAATAACGAATTGGCAGTGAAGTAAAAATTTACAAATAGGAGAGAAGAGATGAAAATTATAGTTGATGAATAAAGAAATTTTTTAATATAATTATCTGATCTCTTTCCATGACGATTAAATTTTGAGTATCTCTGTCCTTTTAAATAGAATCGTGTGAGAGTCCTATCCATTCCAAAAATGTAAAATTTTTTTTTGGTTTAGCCTTAACCTATTTAAAATTCTTTCAGGGGATTCTCGAACTATATTTTGTCACAATTCCAACTGGAATTCTAACTAGTGTCGGTATGAAATTTGTTTTTATATTTTTCTTTTAATTTTTGTGAATTATAAAATTTCACCCTTTTTAATACATACTAGAAAAAAAAACTTTTTTTTTGTATTATTGTTGTTTTTTTATATATTTTTTAAGCTTTTCCATATTCATAAATTATTTAAAAAAGCTTTTTTTTATTGTATAATTTACTATTATTGTTTTCTACGCATTATTTTTTTTCTTGAACCGGTTTTTCTATACTTTCCTTTATAATGATAAAACTTAAAAATAATTTTTCTTTCTTTTCATACTTTCCTTAAAAAACTTTAAAAGTTGTCAAAGCTTTTTGTTACCCACATTTATTACAGAATACCAACAAAAGAATGGAAATCGAGATTCCGTAGTCGTAAACCTCGCAAAAATCTGTAATTCGAATTTAATTTAAAGAACTGATAAAATAGAAAATTAATTAACTACGAATCAAATATGGCAAACGTATTTGGTGCGATTGTTGTGTGAACGAGTTGTGAATTGTAAGCGAGTTCTAATAAAATTGTTTATGCTGTAATCACACCCGTCGTGAGGGGGGCTGACAAAGGGGGCATTCCCCCGAGCACGGAGTTTCTCATCGGCCCAGTGTAATAACCAGCGTATTGTCGTTTTTTAAGCTAAAGAGGCCGTGCCTATGAGGGAAAATTGTTTGGTCTAGACTTGTTACGAATTAACTGGATCAATCCACAACCAAACTTGAAATTTGTACTTCCTTTGTTTATTTGTCTTCTTCTTGCACGCGCTCAAATAAATAAATTTACCGTCTACAAAAATTACGGCTTCAGTTTTGTATCAGTGGCGGAAGTGGGTTACAAACGATATCTTTCGAGGGCTGCTCTCTGAAAAAGAACTGCTTCATTTTTTGTTTGGTAGCCATATGAAAAAGTGAACCAATTTTATGCAAACTTCGCACAAATGTGCAGACAAGCTTGAAACAAATACAAGCACATTTAACTTCAACACCGTAACCTGTTCAACATTATAAAACTCGTAATTTTAAATCGAATTTCTACGGAGCTCGGGATACGTCTTGGCCACATTCGGAATACAACTAAATATTTAAAAATTTGAACAAAGGAAAATGCAGGAATTAAATTGTTTCGAGAAAAAGGGTACAAGTCATTATACTAATTATAAAAATTTAATTTTAATTTTTTTACGAAATTAATTCAATTCAATTTTTCTTAATTTTCAAAATTAAAAGAAAAAAATAGTCTGTATCTTTCTAAAAAAAAACATACGTAATTTTATATATATATTGTAGAATATAAACTTGTATTTTTTATTTGAATATTAACCATTTTGGTATTGCATATTTATAAAAAAAATCCCCAATTTTTAATATTAAAAATTTAACAAAATCCAAATTTTAATGGTAAATCCAAAAATTTTAAATATACAAAGTTAATTTTAATTTTTGTTTTGAATTGATTAATTATATATGCTTTTTAATTTTCAAAATAAAGCGAAAAAAATTGTCTGTATCTTTTTCAAAAAAAAAAAAAACGTAATTTTAAATATAAAAAATATAAGTATTTTTTATTTGAATATTAACCATTTTGATATTGCATATTTAATAAAATAATACACAATTCTTAATGCAAAAAAATTAATCAAATTCCAAAATATTAATTTAAAAAAAAATTATAATTATAAAAATTTAATTTGAACTTTTTTTTATATTGATAAAATTATAAATATAACTTTTTTTAGTTTTCAAAATAAAGTGAAAAAAAATGGTCTGCTTTTTTTCTAAAAAAAAATACGTAATTAAATTAATTAATTATAAAAAATAAAAGTATTTCATTATTAATATAGACAAAGTATGCACACAATTTCACATTATGGTTTATTTAAAATAAAAAAAAAATGTTTAAGAAAATAAAATTAATATTAAAAACTTGAAAAGTATTTTTTTGAATTTGAATATTAGCCATTTTGGCATTACAGAATTATAAAAAAAAAATTTTTACATTAATTAATTAATAATTTACATATTTTGTAATGTTCAAAACTTAGCGAAAAAAATAGCCTGTATTTTTCTAAAAAAAAAGTACGTAATTTTATATATAAAAAATAAAAGTATTTTTTATTATTAGATATTATATAATTAGAATTATTATTTTTTTTATCTTAAAAAATAATGAATTTTCACAAATATGCAGTACCAAAAAAGTAATACGTATTTCTTTTCTTTATTTTTAAAAAATAATTTTCGTTATTTATTTTTTATATTAGAAGTTTTAAAATTTTTTTTTGGAGCATATTAATAATTTGTGAAAATAAAATCATAGATATTCTATTTTTTTTTTTTATATAAAAAATTAGGGATTTATCATAAATATACAATAAAAATAATACAATTCTTTCACTTAATTTTTAAGAAAAAAAATGAAATTTTTGTTTATAGCATTTTATGCACTTCAGAAAATATTCATAATCAGTGAAAAAAAAAAAACAGATATTCTATATTAGATTCCTATAAGTTAAACTAGAGGGCTCTGCCTCAGCTTGCTTCACACGCCTATAATTTGTTTAATTTTCACAGTATTCATGGTATTGAGTATTGAGTCGTAGCTGCCCGACGCTGTAATACCCTGCAATATCACAGATCACAGTTCAAATTCAAATTGTTGAGCATAAAAGCAAGAATACTCTAGTAACAAAGTGAACAATCCTAACAACGATGCAGAAATACCCGAAATACCTTTTAGCATAATGACACTTTTTTGATGATGTAAGCTTTTGGATATAAGTCTGTATAATTATTTTTTGCGTCGTTCCATTTTTCAAAATCTAATTTAATTCATTTTCTTTTGATTTGAGGTAAGTATCTTTGAAATAATAGACGATAAAAATTATATTTTATTTAAAATGGATTCTGTCTCATTTCTAAAGTGCTTCATATTCGTAGTTCTACTTTACTTTAAGACCCCACCGTGCTTATGCCTTTTGGAACTAGCCTTTGGATATTCTCCTCAGAGATGTCGTCACGATTCCATGGAACATCGATAAAGAAGCTTTGTCGGTTTTCCTTGAGAGCCCGCTTTGGTAAGAGTAAGAAGTCGCGCTTTGCCAGATCTGCTCTGTAAGAGGGATCTTTGGAAGGTTCGTAGTCCTACTTTACTCTTAGACCCCACTGTGCTTATGCCTTTTGGAACTAGCCTTTTGAGATCCGCTTCAGTGATGTCGTCACGATTCCATGGAACATCGATAAAGAAATTTGTCGGTTTTCCTTGAGAGCCCGCTTTGGTAAGAGTAAGAAGTCGCGCTTTGCCAGATCTGCTCTGTAAGAGGCATCTTTGGAAGGTTCGTAGTCCTACTTTACTCTTAGACCCCACTGTGCATATGCCTTCTGAAACTTGCCTTTCAGAGATGTCGTCATGGTTCCATGGAACGTCTTTAAAGGAGCTTTGTCGGTTTCCCTTAAGGACCCTGAACTTATAGCCAGAGAAACAGAGTCTGACAGGCTGTCATATTTCATGTATAGGTTTTCTAAGTAGCAACTATCTAAGATGTTAGGCAAATAAGAAATAAGAACCCACTCCCAAAAGAATACCTATGCAATAAAGAAATGTATGTAGGTACAGAAGGTAGCAAAAGGCCCAAGATGCATGCACGTCAGAGTTGCGCTTTGTTCTAGCCTTTAAAAAAAACAAAAAATTAAAGCTCATCTTTGCAGCTTAAATTATTTCTTAAAAAATAAATTTTTTAATATATAAAAATATATATATATCTAATTTTAATAATATTCTATTATAAAATATGTTCCCACTTTGATGCTTTTTGGTACACTTTTTCTAAAAAAAATCGCATTTAAAGAATTTTTCAGGCAGATGTGCTCAAATATGGCTGTAACTGCCCCAAAATTAATCACAATTTGTTCACATCAAATTTTAAGAATACGAATTTTTTAAAAAGACTTTACGCTTCTACGTGCAATCGAAAACTTTTCAATCAGCCCTCGTATCGTTAACTAAAAGCCAAATCACGCACACAGCTGTACGTAATGAAATTTAAAGCTCAAATGCGATTAATGAATGACCCTGTATAGGGTAAATGTTACACACACACACACACACAAGCATAGCGCAGCTGAGCCGTCGACATTTTGCACAACATTATTGAAATGCCGCACACACGCACAGGCACACACACACAAACGCACACTTGAAGCACTTCCGCGCATCTGTGTGCCTGTGTGCGTGCGTTTGTTTGTGTGTGTGTGTGTATGACGTGCTGTTATTACACGACGCTGGCATGCTGTGACAGCGACGTCGCCGTCGGCGTCGCTGTCAACGTTAACTGCGCTGCAGTTGCCTTGATTACTGCTGAGTGTCTCTTTGTCTGTCCTGACTGACTGGTTGCAAGTGTTAGTGTTAGTAGTGGGTGAGAGTCGCTCTTGCTCTTGTTCTTGTTCCTTTGCAACATGTGGCACACACACTTTTGCCTGCATCTATTGTTATAGTTGCTGTTGCATTTGTTGTTGTCGTCATCATCGTTGCTTTAGCAATTTGCGTCAAATTTCGAGTTTAAGTGTCAATTACAACAACAGTCAAGCAGTGCATACAAAAACAACAAAAAAAATAATACAAAATAGGCAGAAAGCATGATCTTATCGAAACTTGAATACCCTTACCATGGCAATGAGATTTTAAACGCTAAATTTAATTATATTTTAAGCCATAAAGATGGCAGACCAAGTAGGAAATAGAAAGAAAAATGTTTTAAAGAGAGCTTCTTTTCAGAAATAAATTTGATACCTAAAAAAGTATATCAAAAACAATTTTTGAAGATAGATAAATTCTTTCAAGATATCCCATATATTTTTAATTAAAATTCAGACAAAGCTATTATCCAGATAATTGTAGATCGAATCCAGTGGTGGGCGAAACTCATACAAACATTTATTTTTCTTTATTTATAATAAATTCGCATAGAACTTAATATAGTAAAACAATCCTGTTTTAAGGGCTTAGAACTACTGATAAACTCAAAAGTTTTGAGTTAAAACTGAATATAATCACCAAAGGGCTCAAAAAAAGAACTCACACTCTCTTACAGAAAAACAATTTAAGAATAGCAGCAAACTCTCACAAATGCTTTACTCATCTTATCTTTTATAACTTCGGATAAGACAAAATCTAACAATTTTTTAATGAAATATTTCGATAGTAAAGAGTAAATAATAAAAAAATTTTAAATTCGGCCAATTATATAAATAGATAAATTATTATATATATTTTTTATTCAAATTTTGGGGACTTAAAATTATTCATCAATTTTAATTAATAATAAATAGAAGACACTTTTTGAAAATTCGCAAAAATTTTATATAAATATATAATAATAGGGAAGCTCAAATATTATATCTTCCGATTTTTTGCTGCGCTATGAATAATTTATATTCGTTTACAACCAATCATGAATAATCTAAATTCTTTTACTAACACTTTACATAGTTTAAACTTGCTGTCATAATTTTATTAAATCTGAAATCCACAACGAATAATTTATATTTGTTTACAACTAATCGTTAATAATTTTGAACCTTTTACTGCTAATCTAAATCTTGCGTTTTATTTAATTTTTAAGATATATAATCACTTACTCAAATTCTAAGTACAATTTTGATCAACTCTTTCTACAAAGACTCTTGAACAAATGTACTCATTGTTAGGGTATAAGAAAATAGTAGCAGAAACACGCGAGTGGCAAAGCAGTCAGTAGCACTTTGACGGTTGTTCTTGTTCTTAGCGTTGTTGTTACGACGTTTTTACACCTGGCACACACATTCATAGACACACACACACACACACACGCGTATACACACATACTCACATATATATATATATATATATAAACTCATACATGCAGTGTTACACTTGTTCATATTACGTACAGTCGAGCCTCCATTACAGTAAGTACAAAAATGGGGTGAAAAAATATTACGTATACGTCACGTTTGCATTAGGAAATTTTGCTGTTAGAGAATTAAATTGGGTTGATTAATGCATGAAAATCGAGAGAATTTGAGGGATTAGAAATTTTATGTATTATTTTTATTAGTTTTATGAAACAAAAAATGCATTAATAGTAAATTAAAGCCAATCGCGGCTAGTTATTTCCAAATCCGCAATGAATCCGAATTTTTTGTAGACAAAAAAGATATACAAGACACGACAAGAGAGCTGTACAGGAGATACAGGACACCTCTATAGGATAGAGAGCTTTACAGCCGGTAAAAATAACTTGCACTCGCTATACCGGATAATAGATCAGCTGACTGGAAGCTGATGGAAGCTTCCGGAGGAAAACCCAACCGTTTAATGATAACATCCTAACGAATGATGATGCACAAATCCAAAGATGACGACTGCACTTCATGGACTCCCGTGAGGTGGCGGGTTTAGAATATCCACCTCAGTGTTCCTTGTCGTAAAAGGTGACTAAATGGGGATCGTCAGTAGCATGGAGTGATGCTTTACTTGCACAATGATAGCGAGAATCTTTGCCAAATTTGTCACTTGGCAGATGAGAAGTAGATGTCATTTACAAGAGGTGTCTGAAGTGTGAGAGCAAAAATGGGTGCATGAAGGCATGATCGCGTAAGTAGACATGGAGTTGTCATTTACAAGATGTGTCTGAAGTGTGACAGTGGATGCATGAAGGCATGAGGTGTCAAAAGATTGCCCGTGAGGTGGCGGACTAAGAATATCCACCTCAGTGTTCCTCTGCTCTGGATCTGGGGATCGTCTGGAGATTGGACAGACATATGATTGAAACACGGTTGGTCATTTATGGGACACCACTTGCCGGGCACTTGATGGCAAAAACTGGATGGACTCCTCAGTCCGGGTCTGTCGGGACCAAATGGGAGGGCTACCGAGTCCTAAAGTCGGTACCACGAGTTGAGTTCACGTTCAAAGCATACACATTGCGGTTGGTCCCTTTGGGAGCATCGTGGTGGCTGTGGTTGAAACCTACATCGCGGGTAGAGTCAGTTTGGCTCGACGTGGTCTTGCGTTCTCAACCGGGTGCTGTTACCCATAAAGCAGAAGAGATGCTAGATACATCTCACCTCTTACCAGAGGGAAATGCATGCTTTCATAGATACCAAAGAAATATCAGTCTCGCCTGATTGCTCTGAGGGGCGTTAGTTTGGCGCATTGTTCTAGACTCATTGTGTTATATGTTGCATATTTTAACACCGTGGTTTTAATCCCACAAGGGCATATACCACGTTAAATAAAATCCGAATAGATCTGGCTTTCATGCACTTCATGGAGATAAGCTGTATGAACCAGGAAGCTGAAACCATGAGAATTACAGAGACGACGCACCCGCCTACTACCTTAGGATGCCACTCACACCACCGACAGTGAGAGAGTTTGGAAACGCAATCAGGTAACAGCGGGAATCAACGGCATACCTGCCGAACTGCTATACTTAGAAAAGCAGCTTGTTGCCGAAACATTGCACCCACATTTCATCTGTATATAGGAGACTGAGTGTGTGCCCTCATCTTGAAAAGCAGGCATAATTATCAAGCTATAAATGAAATGGGAGCTGCAACAACTGGCGAGGAATAACGATGCGAAGCACTAGTTACAAGATACTAGCAACCTTACTGAGCTATCGCCTTCAAGAAATAATAGAGCCAATAATCCTCGATGAACAGACAGGTTTCAGTCCACACAGGAGCAGCGTAGACCAGGCTAACAAACTACCATAATAACCGAACAAACTGTGGAGTGGCTCACACCACTGTAGCTCCTGTTCATCGACTTCAAAAAGGCCTTCGACTCAGTAGACAAATCAGCGATATGGGGGCATTGGCAAGGAAAGGAGTGCCAATCAACATCGTATCGATAGTTAAAGCGATGTACGATGATGCAGACTTCGCGGTACTACACAACGGGAAAATCAGTACACCTTTCCAAACAAGCAACGGTGTTAGGCAAGGATGCCCCCTATCACCACGACTATTCAATATAATAGTTGACGAGTTTATGAGAGAGGTCTAGGCGTGGGATAACGTGAAGTCTCACCCGTCATTTGGATGACCTGGATTACGCGGACGACATATGTCTCATCTCTCATAAACTTAGTGATATCTAAGCGAAAGCGAATGATCTCGAGATCCTTGCCAGCAAAGTTGGACTCTCAATAAACGCATCCAAAACAAGAGCGATGAAATGCACTACAATCCGCCAGCTACTCATGGAATGATATTTGTCGTGAATCCCGTAAAAGAGATCGCTACAAGAGGATAGGATGACATAAGAAGAAGAAACCCAAAGCGATGCTCCTCAATCCCACCAACCAAGGTAGCATAACCATCTGCGGGAACGCTATCGTCTTTTTTGACAGCTTCTTATACCTTGGTACTACAGGTTCCACCAGCGGTGGGGTGGATCAGGATATAGAGTATAGTCTCAACAAAGCGCGATCAACATTTGAACGATTGTTCCGCATATGGAGAAACCAGCAAATAAGCAGAAGAACAAAGCTGAGAATCTTCAAGGCCTGAGTCAAATCCATCCTGTTGTACGGCAGCGAGTCGTGGCTAATACCGCAGAGAATAACGTCGAAACTGCAGTCATTCGGCAAAACAAGTGCCTAAGGATTATATGCGGGATATTCTAGCCCAACAGGATATCAAACGCGGAACTATGGCACTGTACAAGTGAAGTTCCTATCTGCATGATCGGCCATGCTCAAAGGAAAAATCGAAGCAGCATTGTCAGGATGTCTTTGGAATGGAACCCCCAAGGAAGCAGACGAGTGGGCAGGCCAAATGCAACCTGGCGACGTACAATATTAAACACATTGTCCCTACACAATATCAGCTGGGACACAACAAAGCAAACTGCGCCAAGCAGAATCCAGAGGAAAGTTCTTGTTGAAGCCCTAAGCTTCCTGGAGGACAATTAAGACTAATTAGCTGCTCTATATTTAAGAATGGCAATATTCCCTTAGAAAAACCACAAGTTCGCAAAAAAGAGTTTCAATTCATTTGTGAGATGTTTAAAGATTGGAAACTTAATAAATAGAATGAAAAATATTTAAATTTTTAAATGTATATATTCTTGAGCCTTTTCCTGAAGAGAAGATGTCTTATTATTTTTTTAACGAAAAAATCTCTTAAATTTAAAATGCTTATATTTTCCAACCTTTTCCAAAAGCGAAGTTGGCTTACTCAGTTACTACCAAAACATTCTAGTTTTTAACTGGTTTAGACTATGCATATTTATTGCTCAAACTCAATCCAATTAAGTCTAACAAATTAAATACAAAAACATGTTCGGTTGTAAAATTCTAAACAACAATTCCAACAATTAGCAGGTGTTATAAAACCTTTCAATATCATGTTAAACAACAGAAAATCATAAAATTCCAGGCAAAATGTAATTTTCACAGCTTGAATAATCTTTTAATAAATTCCATTTAACAATTTTGTACAAAACAAATTATTTGAAAGGATTTTTGTTACATTCAAGGAACATTTTGCAAAAATCTAAAAACATTTAAGCCATCAAATTGTTGCCAATTAAGTTCAAGCTATTTTAATTGGTTACAAATTGAAATTGATTTAAGTCAAAAGTGAAATTGGGATAAATTTTAACATTTTTCTTTTACTTAAGCTAAAGTCAGACCGAACTGCCGCCCTAACCTAACCTAAGCTAAAGTCTTTGTGTCTCTGGTTTGTGGATAAGTCCTTAGTTTCCAATCCTTATTCCTCGCCTGATTAAAGCAGGGAACTAACCTTTACAAAGGCTTCCATCAGCTAAGTGATTTTTTTTTTTTAATTTTTAGTCTTTAGCTTAGTTCCGGGCTACAATTTCCTTTTGGATAATGTACAGTCTGAACAAAATATACTCATTGCATTCCCAAAAGGTACTTTATAATTACAAAATTTAAATATTTATATCTGTTATTTCTATGAAAATGTTTATGATCTGCTCGGATAGCGTTGGAACCATCTTCGTCTAGCTTTATTTCAGAGACCAAATTTTGCCAAAACAGTTGAAAAACATTTTCAAATGAATCAGAAATGTTTTGGGCACGTCATTAATTTGTATATCAATTACAGCATTCTATACAATTAATTAAAAATCGGAGCCAAATTGTCGCCTCACAACAGCTTTCCCATTTTGCCAATCGGGCTGTATGAAAACTGCTTGAACTGCTTGTTGAGAGCAGCGGTAAGAGCACGCCTAATCAATATCTCAGAGAGAGATGTTAAGAGCTAAAGCAACCAAACTTTTAGATTAGATCCACAATTATTCCAGAGGCGACAAGTTTGCTTTAGTTTTTGATATCTGGGTTACATTATATAGCTCCCATAGCGAGGACCACGAAGAAATCCAAGCATTTTATTTAGATAATTCGTTTCTTTATGAAGATATAACTAAATTTGGCGTTTAGAAACTTTTTTAGAGTCCTCAGCCCAATTTTATGATAATGGAAGCATCTCAACTTCTCGAGTCTTAGTTGAGTTTTTTAGAGAAATTGTTAACCGAATTGAAAATTGTAGTAAACTTGCAAAAATCCGCCAAGACTACAGTTGGGCATTGAAGAAAGGAATCTGTCCATTCTGAAATTCCCCAAAACTATTAGCTCAGTGGCGCCATCTTGTGTGTGTTTGTTACCCTAAAGTATGGCACTACTTTAAGCATGGCATTGCTTTAGCAATTTCTTAGTTTTTTCTTCCAATTTTACGAAAAGATTTCTATTTTTTTTACTTTTTATACTTTGTATTTTACCTCAATTTTTTGTTAGAATGCTGCCTGTCTGAACCCTGCCCCCTTCTGATTTTACCTGTGTGCGTTTGACTGAAGCTTGCCATAAAATTTGGCTCTATAAAAAAAGTTCTTGCGAGTTCCTGTCTAAGGCTGATCATGTCACCGGAAGGGTTGCGTTAAGCATGACCAATCTATGTCCATTTGCGTCTCGGTAGCTCAAACAGGACTGGGCTGACGTTTGATTAAGGAGCTCCTTTTTTATTCTTTTTCCCCGTAAGGGTTCCTCACAAAGAGTTGGAGCACTGCGACTAATCCGTTCCTTTCCTATGTGACAGGGTCTGTCCCATACCAGCGCCTGGCAGTTACAGATAATATGTCTGGTTGTTTCATCGTCTTCTAGATAGAGTCTGCACTCTGAAGAGTCCGATAGGCCAATTTTCTATAGATGGTATCTAACAGTGTGGTGGCCAGATAGGTATGTTTTAAGTCCGCTCTGCCAAGACCTTTTGTCTTGATCACATCCAGAGGTTTGATAAGCACTTTTGCTTGACGCAACCCCGGTGCGGAGAACCAGTGTATCCTATGTTCTCCTGCAGCCCATTTGTTTATCATAGTTTTGATTATGAACCAACCAATGCCACAGAACGGCGCAGGAGATGTAGTCAAGGTGGAGGCACCCTGTCGTGCTAGATCGTCAGCTATCGTGTTACCTTCCACTCCTGAGTGTCCAGGCACCCAACATAGCAAGACTTTGTTCCGGGAAGACAGGGTTTTGAGGTAACTGTGGCATTCTGTAACCATCCTGGAGGAGATACTCCTTGATAAAAATAGCAGCTTGGCTATCTGAGTAAATACAGATTTTTGCTTGTGAAGTATACTAAGGGCGCAGATCTCTTTGGCATGAATCTCCGCTTGACAGACGCTGGGCCAGATGCCCAATGCGGTAGGGATTCTGTTGTTGGGTCCAACTACTCCAACACCAACACCCTGCTCAGTTTTGGACCCATCCGTGAGCTATTGCTCGGAGAGGTCCGTTCCTACCTTGACAGAGGTGATGGTGCCGCTCAATGCCATTCTGCAATCATTTGCAATGCATTTGTTTATCATGGTTTTGATTTTGGACCAACCAATACCACAGAACGGCGCTGGAGATGTAGTCAGGGTGGAGGCAGCCTGTCCTGCGAGATTGACAGCGATTCTCCTGAGTGTCCAGGTACCCAACGTAGCACCACTTTGTTCCGGGAGGAAAGGTTTTGGAGGTAATTATTGCATTTTTTAATCATTCTCCAGGAGTTGCACCAAGATGATAATGCCGCAATAGCAGTTTGGCTATCTGAGCAAATCTTTGAAACTGACATGTTGCAATCCCTACGGTCCTTCTCCCCTGGCCCCGATGCCATTCCTTGTTGCGTCTTAAAGCATTGTGCTCGCTCTCTTGCTATGCCATTATCTGTTCTTTTCCGCACTTCATTAAATAATCTTGGCTTCCGGCCATCTGGAATGAATCCATCATTATCCCTATTCATAAAAAAGGTTTCAAGTCCAACATTAAGAACTTACGCGGTATTGCCAAGTTTTCTTCAATTTAAAAAGTTTTTGAAAATATTGTTACTTCTTAATTGCAACACTACTGTCGTTCTTTAATTTCGGATTCCCAACTTGGGCTTGTTTCTTGGCCTTCACTGAATAAGTGTTTTTTACGTGGCGGGTTCCAAGCCCTACGCACAACCCAGATTTAATGTCCAGGGGATTGGACAGCGCCGCACACATTGGTTCACAGACTGGCGCGTGCTAATCTGCTATCCAGAAGGGGCCACGAGGAGGCTGTGTGTCAACTTGGATAAAGCAATGAACAAGGATCGTTCTGGCGGCCGCCGTGTTGACCACAATCAGAGACTTTGCCTTGTATGCGATAACCCTCCCTCGGTCTCAATAGGCAATTGAGTAGTAGAGACCTCTCTCGGGCGACAAAACTATCACTCTACAAGGCACTCATCCTTCCAGTGCTTCTTTACGGCGCGGAAGCCTGGACCATGTCGCTAACTAAAGCAGCTGCGTTGGGAGTTTTCGAGAGGAAAGTACTGCGCAAGATCTTTGGTCCTATTTGAGTTGGCGATGACTGCCGCATCCGCACCAACCTGGAGCTGTATGAGCTCTTCAACGACATGGACGTTGCTCAGCGTATCAACATCCAGCGGCTTCGCTGGCTCGGACATATCGTTAGGATGGATGAGGATGCTCCAGCTAGACGTGTGTTCGATGCGGTAGTCAGCGGCCGTCGGCGGAGAGGACGACCGTGTTTGCGTTGGAAAGACCAAGTGGAAGGGGCCCTGTCTTCGCTAGGTGTGACCAAATGGAGAAGGCGCGCGCAATGCAGAGGCGCCTGGAGAGAAGTTTTAAGGCAGGCCGTAACCCGGTAATCGGGTTGTTATGGCCACATAAGAAGAAGAGCTTGGGCTTGTAAAACGTCGCTCTACTTCGACTAACCTTTAAGAACTTTCGCTTTTTTTCTAACTTTTACCGGAAAAAAAAGCAAACTGATGTCTTTGATACTGTGTGTTCGTTAAACTAAGGTACGACTGTACTTTAAGCATTGCATACTTGTCAGCGCCATGACAGTTTTTGGCGTTACTTTTGCAATTTCTTATTTTTTTCTTCCACTTTTACGAATATATTTTTGTTTTTGTATTTTTTTACTTTTTATGCTTTGTATTTTACTTCGCTCTGCTGTGTACATTTTTAACCTCAATTTTTTGTTAGGATGCTGCCTGTCTGAACACCGCACCCTCCTTCTGTTTTCACCTGTGTGAAGCTTGCCATAAAATTTGGCTCGCCTGTTTGTCTGTGTGTGTGTGTGCGTATTTATATATATAGCTTTGTCTATGTGTGTTGGTGTTAAATTTTGAGTTTCCATGGCTGTTGTTGTTGTTGTTTGTTGTCGCTGACGCCTCTTGAAGACGTCGACGTTGACGCCAACGTCGACTTTTAACTTTATGCGCTGGCATTTTGACACAGTTGATTACAGCGCCACCTGCCGACCGCAGGCAGCTGCTTCCTCTTAAACTTGCTGAAGGGCTGTCAACAGTGACGGAATGGTACAAAATTTTTGGATACCCCTAAGACCCAACTGGCTGGCTGAGCAATCAGTGAGTTGGGAGCAGGCTGCCAAGTGAGTTGGCAATAATATTTATGCAAATGTTGGTACAGTCAGAGATCCCTCTGCGAAGGCACAAAGTTTGTCGTTATTCATTATATCAACCTAGTGGGGGCATCGGGCTGTTCTGGAATTGCATCTTGTATATAACACACTGCAGACAGCATGGTGGAGATGTCTAAAACTCGGTTACCCATAAATCAGTCAATTTGAGGGAGCATGCAAATAATCGGCTTTAAACTGTCCCAAGGATCCCGAAATATTTCGTAAAATTACGGACAAATCGCTTGAAAACAAATAAACCTCATGGAAATTATTATATGTACATACTATATATTTATACCCAGCACTAAAAAGTGCAATGTAGGTATGTAACGGACAGAAGGAGGCGCGGCAGACCCCAAGTCCTTTATACCAAAATGCTTATTATAAACTCGGGTAGCGATTGAGCTATGTTCGTCCATCCATCTATCCGTCTGTAACGCAGTTGCCAGAAAAAGGTAATATAGATTCAAATGTCAAACGAATAAAACCATCTCAAATAATTAGGTTTGTTTTAGATATTATGCAAGTTGAGGAGCTCAAGAGCTTAAGTTTTTCTTAGATATTGGGCTAGTTGAGTAGCTCTAGAACTCGAAGTAAGCACAATAGATCCTAATGGTCGCAGTGCAGCTTACCCCAATAATATTAATAGAGTGTGATATAACTTCGACATAGGTTTTAAAAAATAAGACACACTATAAAGTGAGCGTTACCGTAAAGCAACAAACACACCCCAGAAAAAATAATAATAGATGAGTCTTTTTCGACAATGAAATGGCATCCAATATTAACATAAAATAAAACTCTATTTTTTTTGCGCAGGGATCATGCGATTATTTTATAAGAACTTGCTTCTAGCTTCTTTAGTCAGCTAGATATGGTTTTTCAGAAATGTCCCAAGCCCTACCGAGAAGTGCACGTCAATTCTGTAGGTATTGCAATCTTATGGTCTACCGAGAGTCCATCAGCCTGTTAGACAAATGTCCTAAATTCACAAGATCTAATCATAAAGGTTACAAAAATAGAGGCCGATATCATTAATGCTGAAATTACGCGAAAATAATGAAGCAAATTTATGATGATTCTTCTGGAGAAGTCGGTCTATAACTCAAGAATGGCTGGACGGATTTTTACGAACTTTGCTGCATTAGCCTCCATTCTTAATAAGCGGAAATATGAAGAAAAAAATTCGCGAAATAGAAAATTACCAAGAACTTTGTAGGGAACAACTTTTTGATGATATCTCGTTTATAACTCGGGAACGGCTGAACCGATTTTTCTGCTTCAAACATCCCTTTAAAATAAAATAATTTTTAGCTTACCGCTCAATTCATCTCAAATAAAATATTTCTCGCATTTACCTGAAAAATAAAGATATAAATAATTGTTGTTAAATATTTGAAAATTAATTTGTGGAATTTTAATTGTTAAAATGAAATAAATACGAATATGGAGACTATTCCACATGCCACAAAATAATAATATTTATCTAAATGAGCAAATCTATCAAGATCTGCATGAAAGGGTTACACTAGCGGTCTTCGCCCCCTGCGTGCTTTGTCTATCTAATCAAAACCAAACTCTTCACCGATGCAAAACATTTTCTTTTTTTTCGTTTAATTTGGGACAGAGTATTTCACTGTCTTATTCACATAGTTCTCTCCTGTCTCTCCTGTTAACCACATGTCTGGGTCTGGTAACCCACAATGTGCCAGGTAACCACATAAATTGCATTTCACATTTATTTGTTGAATTTAAATTTGTGTTCCAAGTGTAGCTTGATTGGGCACTCGAGTTTTGGTCAGGGAGGACGTTTGTCGTCGAGTGGAGAAGCTTGTTTAATTGGCTTTAAGACGTTTAAGTTGTTTTAGGATTCATTAAAGTCTCTAGCTTTAAATCATTGTAATTTACGCCAGTCCCATTGAGCTAAAGTTATAGAGTATCTATTACATAAACGAAGCTACGAAAAAATATTAAGGCATAAATCATAAAACTCTTTACTGGTATAAAAATGGTTTCAAAAGGAATTCAAGTTACATTAAAAAACTTAAAGTCTATCAGAGCAAGATTCTGAAACTAGTGACCAATTTGCCCTGGGATTATACAAGGCAAGGATTACACAGCCTAGCTATATTGCTCGTATATTTTATGACAAATGTGTAAGATCAGACCTTGAATACATACGGGAATATGCTCCAGATTTTGAGATAAGGGAGCGTATCCCATAATACGTGGCCCGTTCATGGGGAGGACGATTTGAAAAAATCTCGATTGGTCACTCGACGAGGGGGTCTAAGATATCTTTAAAATGTGTCTATCAGACTTTGGTTATATCCGGGAACTTGCTTCATGCTTCTAGAATAAGGGGCCGTAACCAAAATACGTAACCCGTTCAGGGTGAGGGAGGTCTTGTAAATACCACGCTTGGTTACTCGGTCGAGGGTTGGGGAGTGTCTACGTTTATGTCATGTGGTCAATAATATTCGGTAGGGAAGTGATTTTATTAGAAATTATAATTAAATACATTAACGAAGTTATGAAAAAATTTTAAGGGATAAATCATAAATCTCTTTACTGGAATAAAAATGGTTTCAACAGGAATCCATGTCACATAAAAAAACTTAAAGTCTGTCAAAATCTAGTTTAGAATTTGGCCAGGAAATCAGACTTTGATATTATCCGGGAACTTGCTCCATGCAAGGGGCCATACCCAAAATACGTAACCCGTTCAGGATGAGGGAAGTCTTGTAAATACCACGCTTGTCAGACCGAGGTGTGGAATGGGTCTACGTTTATGTCACATAGTCAATAATTTTGGAAAGGAAATGACTTTTTTTCTAGAAATAAAGGACCTTCTTTTTTGCTTATTGGTATTCTTTTTTATTACTCTTCTTGTAGTAGGATAGCTTGGATGGAAGGGTCTCAAATCTCGCATGAAATTTTTGAAGCCTGATCGACTGCATCATGTAAGAAAAAGCAGTCGATTGAATAATTTAACTAACGTATTCCTGAGAGCTATAGATACATCAGATCCCATTATATCTTCAATTAACCTGGACAGATCAAACATAAAGACAGTCTGTCCTACTGAAATTTTAATTTATTATGAGACCCTTTGAATAGTTCAGGATAGATATGGATAAACACGAATTCCATGAATTTTTTGGATTGTTTGCTCTGCTCTCGCTGTGCCAGAGCTTTAATAGGGTCGGGGTCGGTCTTTACCGACAGAAAACGCGACATTTTCAGCCCCTTGCTAAGTGGCGCATTTTGCCCCATGGATGCATTTTTAAGTCGATAATTATCAATTCTTTTGAGTTTTCCTTCAACATGATTTTTGGCATTTTATTTAGCTTTATTTTATATTTGCAGTTTTGATAAAGATCTAAACATTTCCTAGCTGAAAGAAATTTAGTACTAGATATATGAAAAAGTTTGTTGGATACAAGTCGAATCCATAGAAGACTTAAAAGATTTTATGTCCTTAAACTCTCAAGTAGATTTTACAGAATTAAACGACATTTCTACCAGCCAAGTCTCAATGAGGATAAGATGTCATTGTTTAATTAATTTTATAGATAGATACTAAATAAAATACTGTTGCTATAGTTAAAAAAAAGATATAAAGATAAAAAGTTTATTAAACCAAAAAAATATTAACTGCTTTAAGCAGTTGCGAATTATAAGCGTTCTTGGCATAAAAAATAAAACTGACATTGCAATAGACTAAAAATATAAATGCGCCACCAAAGTGTAACCAATCGATAACTTTTATGTGCCATTGGAGGAGTAAGCCTTTTGTTTGGCCTCCACTGCTGCACAGGCTGCTCTATAAGCCGCCGCCTTGGTTTTATCAAAGTCCTGCTGCGCATCCTGCACCTGACGGTTTAGCATTTTGAAGCGATTCTGGGCCGCCTCTAATAAGTGCAGCTTCTCCACCAACTCCTGCTGCATGCCTTGTGCCACATTCTCTACATTGGCCAGATTGGCATTCACTGCCGTAATCAAGCTCTTGAGATCGTTAAGCTGTTTTTTCGCTTCCTGAGCAGCTTGTCCAGCATTTTGAACATTGGTCTGTGTGCTGTGTAATGCCGTATTAACCTCTTGCACAACAGCCTCTGCTTCGATGGCTTCCTGCTGCAGTTGCTCGAGTATTTGTTGTTTGCCCGCCAAAGCTGCTTCCGCGGCACGCGCAGATTGTGCCGCCTTTGCGGCCAATTCCTTGCGGACCTGAGTGGCCGCCGCCTCGGCAGCAGCTACCTGTGCATCATTGGCAGCTTTGGCGTCCACGGCAGCTTTCTGTGCTATATTGGAGGCCTTGGCTTTGGGATCACCACGACCAATGCCGCAACTTGAGGAGGAGGAGGATTTGCTGTTACTGTTACTATTACTGCTGCCACAGACGTTGTCATCTTTAAAGCTGGGCAGCTCCGCCAGGTCATGCCAATAGCGATAGAGCTGGCGTTTGTTATGTGGCTGAAAGTATGTAATGTAGTACCTGGGTAGCACTGGCTAGGATTAAAGTTACCTTTTGCTGGAAAAGCGGTTCGAAGCGATAGCGACCGTCGGCGTTTAAGATGCACAAGAGCACAAATATCAAAATAAAGCGAATTAAAAGCATTTCGAAAGAGTTTTCTCCAAAATATTTTATATAGAAAATATACAACTCGACAAAAATTGATTTGATTTAGAAATCTAGGGACTGGCTGTTAGCTAAATATTTACTTATAAAGCAAAGTTGTCTAATATGTTTGAATTTTTGTTGGAAATTCTTTCGATATTTACATTCCGCCTCCCGGACGTTTTTCACTCGGAGATATGAACTCTCTGGCAAGCGGCTAGACCTATGGATACTTAGGAAGGAAGTCTAAGGAAAATTGTAATTCTTGTCGTTAGTCAGGCTGCTGTTAAAGCTCTGTGATCGCATACCCTAAAGAGTAAACTGATCCGACCCACGACGTAAGCGTTCAATCGTATCCATTACCACTCAATAACCCTCTGCTGGGTTCCGTATTACGCAGATGTCCCTGGTAACGAGGCGGCGGGACGAATGCGCGAGGAACAGCTCAGCGTTGGCAGCTAATCTTGTGGTTACGGACGTAGAAAGACCTTTCCAGGACGTCGTATAGCAAATCAGGGAGACGTATAGAGCTCTGGCGGAAAGAGAATGGGACGTGGTGTCCGGTTGGCGCATCTCCCGAGCACTCTGCTGATGCTGGATTCCGGGTTACTCAGGTGTCCCTGGTAATATGGCAGCGAACGACGGCGCCAGGAACGGCTCTGCGCTAGCAGTTAACCTTGCGGTTACGGACATAGAAGGTCCATTACAGAACGTCATATAGCAAATCAGGGAGTCGTCTAAAGCTCTGGCGGAAAGAGAATGGGACGTGGTGTCCGGTTGGCGCATCTCCCGAGCACTCTGGTGATGCTGGATTCCGGGTGACTCAGGTATCCCTGGTAATATGGCGGCGGACGAGTGCGCCAGGAACGGCTCTGCGCTTGCAGTTAACCTTGCGGTTACGGACATAGAAGGTCCATTACAGGACGTCGTATAGCAAATCAGGGAGACGTTGGTTGGCGCATCTCCCAAAGCGACCATCTGAGCTCCGGCGCTTCCATGAAAGCAGGACAAGAATGGGCCACTACACCTTAAGCAATATCGATGAGAGGTTGCACGTTCCCTATCACGGCTTCTGCCGCAGCTGATGAGGAAGAGACAGAAAGCATCCGACACCTGCTATGTGACTGCTCGTCGCTTCTTAGAAGTCGAACCCAGTTTCTTTGAGCATCTGGGTAGTCTAACCCATAGCGGATCTGGCTACTTTTATCGAATCCTCATAATGGTTCTGTAACATTAGGAACTTAGACGTTTAGAGATGTCTTGCAGTTTTTAATCCTCCTCAACAATCCCTTTCTTCCTTCAATTCCTTTCCTCCCTTTCTTTTGATTAGGCAACACAATGGACCTCATGGTCTCTGGTTGATCTCAGTCACTATCTGAGCTACCTGCACAACCCTACCCAACCTTTCGATTTAGGAAATCAAATATGGCTGTCGATGAACACACTTTTGCTTTAATCCAATTTAACCTATTTTTTTCATTTGTTAAAGTGTTTCGTGAGTTTCGTGCTCTTTAAATGACCGTAGTTTGGTTTTTGGGCTTGAGCAAAACTGGGTTGGTCATCCAAATATTTGTGCCGCTTGCTCTATTTTTTTTCGCTCTTTATCAGTTCTTGGGCATGAAAACATTTCTTCAAAGCAAGCCACACAAAAATTTACGCTCCTGCTTCCTAAAGCTTCCCCCCTTGTAATACCATCTCGTCCTTCGTCCTTAGCTATCTAGCAGGTGCTGGCGCACAGGTGAAACCCAAAGGCTCTAAGAGATTACCGCTTGACCAAATTGCAAGACCCCAAACGTAACTTGAGGGACCATCAAAAGTAGTAGGAAAAAAAAAACAAATAAAATGGGGAAAAAAAAAGTAAGCAAGCCAGAAAAGAAATAAACTAAAGCAGGAAAAATTTCACAAGCTGATGAAAAGAGGAAATGACCACAAATTGCCGTTGGGTGAGCGGGCGGATGGGTGGAACAGATACACACACACACAAAGACACTATATAGTGTTGTACGTTTATACACTGAGAGAAGAAAATGGCTTGCAATAAATGGCACGTGACTGACGCTGGAAAATCCTTTAGCTGAAAGCCGAAAAACTCATTGAATGGGTTTTGGCTTTGGAGGGGGTTCGTCGCTTCAAAGTGAATATACATTTATCGTAAAAGATTTTCAACCCATTTTTCCAGCGCTGGGGGGGGACCGGACCCGTAAGCCCACCCGTGGCCCCCGTGGATTCGCCACTGCATTGTGGCATAGGAAGATTGTTTATACCCTGTATATTGTTAGCAAGTATTCGGTACAGAAACAGGACTCGTTGACTAGAAAAAATGAATTTTTATGTATAAGGTGTGCAATCTAGGTTGGGTTATCTTATCAATTCCAAACTATGTTGAATCAAGTTTAGACATATCGTAAGCCAACTGTTTTGGAGCACTAGTGTATTGTTAACCGCGTTAAGGACTTGGGTGTATTCTACTAATTCCTGATAATGATGATAATGCACTTTTGAGTGTTTGTCTGATTTTACCCATAATTGTTTCCGTCGCCTCAAAGACTGTAGACAACCGTCCCAACACCAAAAAGCTTTGTAGACGTTAAAAGGTGTTGCTCGGTAAGGATCCGTGCTAGGCCAGAAGCTGTTTTCAACATTAGAAGTTACCCGAAACCATTTCAAAGCGATGGAAAATAATTTAAAAACAACGAACTTCCTTATGAGCATATTCTTCATCGCATCTAAAGAGTTGATGAAAAATTTGTTTATAACAGCAACCCAAAAAGTCATGGGGACTGCTCGCACATGAACTAAGCATCATGAGAGGTGATGAAGAATTTTATTATTATAGTAAGCCGAGGAGAAGAATCATAGATACTGCTTGGACATGCTTCCTTATCGTTAAGTCGATCGAGTATACACGCTGTGAAGATGATGCAGTACATCTGAGGACACCAGGTCGAAGTTAACTATTTTGAAAGCGAGCAAAGACATCACTGGGAAACTGTATCAACTTCAATTTAGGCTATGGAGTCAGCAGGACTTAATACCTAACGACCCCAATCAACCTGAAGATGCTCAAATGGGAAGTCCTAAGCCACCCGCCATATTGTCAGACTCATAAGAAGATATGAAAAAATTACTTAATTCATGGATAGTTTCAAAAAATGAAAGATGAAATAAAGTTGAATAAAGAAGAAGAACATAACACTCTTCTGCTTTAGAACTTTTCTCATAGAAATTAAAAAAATTACTTAATACGCCGATAGCTTCAAAAGATAAAAGATGATAAAAATAAAGAGGATGACCATTGGACTTCTCTTCTTCTTTTCAATACCAATGGAGATACCAAAAAGTGATTCTTTAGCCTATTTAAATTTACTTGAAGAGGCTCCAAAGGGAATTCCCAAGTCACCCGTCATATTGCTCAGATATTGCGCCGTGTAATTGTTACTGGTTCTGTTTTTAAAATCCGCTCATAAGAAGATATAAAAAAGTAACCTAATTCGTGGATATCCTGAAAAATGGGAAAAATTAAAAAAAATTAACATTAAACTCTTCTTCTTTTCAACTTTATCTCAAAGAAATAAAAAAACTACTTAAAACATGGATAGCCTCAAAAGATGAACGATGAGAAAAAGTTAAAAAAAAGGTCATTCGAATCTTCTTCTTATTTCAAACTTTTCTCATTTTTCTTTTTTTCCAAAAAGTTAGGGAAACAAGCTGAACATCGCGTTCTTCGGAAATATATTAATATCGTGGTTAAGAATAATGTCTTAATATTAGCTAAGGATCTAATAGAATAGGTCTATAACGGGTATCTTATGATTTGAAGCCCTTTAACTCAGTTCTTTATAGTCAGTGCAACTGCTCTAACCACAAAAGATTCACAATGATACGTTCTTATAATAATAGGAGTTGGGAAATTTAACCAAATAGCTTTGTTGAGAATCGACACCTACGAACTATTTGGAAATTATAAAACCTTGATAAGTTCTATAACGCTTTAAAAATTTAAGTAATAATAAGTATAGGTTCGCAGATATACCTTCTTACTTTCAGCGCAGCTCCTTGAGCAGCTCTTCGAAGCTTTCGTAGCGGATGAAGGTTGTCATACAACCCTATTACAAAGACAGTCCGCTTTACCACGTAATTTTTCTTTATAAAACAGTCTAGGCACTTGCCTCTTCAGATGATATAAACATGCTCAGAGTGTGGAGTGGAAAGTTAGGAGAGCATCCACTATTTAGTTGTAGGGATAGGGGCGAAGTATAAAGTTCCTTCAATTAACGGGGTGTCACAGAAATCGGGTTTCAAAATCATATAGGGCTGTTAACAAGTATAATGGGTCATGTCTTAAGCATCCAAAATTTCTGCCTGAAAAGCAAGCGAAAGATCTCTCTTGTCAGTCTATGTTTCTTTCGTCTAAATCAGATGCGGAAACTTTCAACGAAAGTCATCTTTTAATATCTATGTACTTGAAAAATTAAGTCTGTATTGCGCCTTTCAGTCACTATATATCGTAATATTAATTAATTGTTGATGTTGCATCAACGTCGCTAGATATCAGGAGGATTCTCTTTCGCCTACAAATTTCATTCAAAGTAGAATGATCTTCAACCCTGAAGATAACACAAAAAACTTTATATTAATTGAAATTTATATCTTCATACCTTGTTTTCCTCAGTGTATTGTACATAAGCACATAAGTATATGGTTGCAGTGTTTTTTTTTTCGCTCCATTATTTAACGTATTTAATTCCTTTTGCTCACTCACACACACACCCCCTCACACACACACCCCTCACACACACACCCCCACAAACACACACACACACACATAGCTGCCATGCCATGGCGTGCCTAGAAAAGTTCAGCAAACCTATCGACAATATAGCCCGCAACAACAACAAATGCAACACGCCCAAGCTCTTCCTGCTCTAACATTTTGAGTTTCCTCTATGCCACAATCATTCCATCTTTCTTACTCGCTGGCACTTACTCACTCGCTCTCCATCGCTCCATCTCAGTCACTCACATGCACTCTGCGTGCGCTTGCCTGTCAGAAAATAATTAAAACTTTTCGTGATTTCGTGCTAGCTGCGATTTTTCTCAATTTAAAATGAATTCTGACTGTGGGAATAATAAAAACTACAACAACAACAACAACAAGCAAAGTAGTGACTGCTTCTGGCCATGTGCTAAAGTTGGCCCAAACGACAAAGCCTTTTTTGCCTTTAACTGCTCCGCGAATTCAATTTTGATTAGTTATTATTTTTTTTTTTTTGTATGCATGTGTGTGTGTGGGCGTAAGTGGAAGTGGGAGTTGTCTCTCTCACTCTCTTTGTTCACACTGCTGATCAAAAGTTATGCAACACTTTATGAAAATCATTGAAAATTAAGGAAAAATTATAATATGGGAGCTAGGGTGCAACAATTTGGCTCGCATGGTTCGGAAAGCCTGTTTTTCGAGAGAGTCTTGACAGATCATCGAATCACTCTAGTCCTAGTAGGACTAGGACACGGCCACCAGAACCAAAGAAACTGGACTCTGGAGGACTAGTACCTTCGGACATGGCAGCATTCTGAAGGGTCAAGAGACTAGCAAATCAACAGATTACATAACACCAGTACAGGACTTCAAGAAGAGGATCGACATCAGATTCCCGACGCGAAAGGAGTGGGACATGAACAGGGTAATGAGAGCAGATGCAGCTGCAATCTATACTGACGGATCCAAGATGGATCGCGGTGTAGGAGCAGGGGTCTACTCGGACGAACTCGAAGTATCTCTCTCCTATCGCCTAGGCAGCAGAAACAGCATCTTCCAGGCGGAAGTCTTTGGCATCAGAGAAGCATGTAAGGTGTTGAATAATCATCCGAGTCAGCTGGCAAAGGTGTGTATATTCTCCGACAGTCAAGCAGCTTTGCTGGCGATCAAATCGCCAACCGTGAACTCAGAAATCATCAGACAACGCAAAGAAGATCTCAATGCCCTTGCAAGCAGAATGAACATCGCTCTCGTATGGGTTCCCGGACATAGGAACGTATACGGGAATGAAAAAGCTGATGAACTGGCCAGAAAAGGAGCAGTAGATGGCGAAGCAGCGGAGGTAGCTGTCAAATACCCCCTCAGCGCTATCAAGAGAGAACTTCTTCTGCGAGCTCAGAACAAGGCTGAAACCAGATGGAAAAATATTGGCACTTGCAAGATTGCAAAGGATTACGCTGCTTGGTAACAGCGCCATATGCTGTACCTGTTATTGAGTCTGCGAATGACAGGAACAGATGGCAGTACTAAACAGTATCCATTGTTATACAATCCAGCAGCTGGACACCTCCCAACGGGGTGACGGATGAGTATGTCAGGAACAGCTTTGCCCTAACAATTGCGCTTGAGCTTAATGATATACAATCATCACTTCAAGTTGTCTTATTTGAAGTTAAAGCGACAGTCAGAAACAAGATAAAAATACTGCTTCCGGCTGTCAGATCTCCTGAGCACCCAAGGCAAACATACGATATTCTGCGATTCCACAAAAAAACCGGAACAGAAGAGCCAAAGAAGTTTTAATTGCTCACTGCACTAAAAATCTAATGGCTGATCTCTTAATAGCGGAACTGGCTCTTTTTATGAAATCCTCAACAATTTTTTGTTTAACTTTCGGCTTCGTCCACAAATAATTGCCTTACCCAGCACCTTATCGCTTGTTCCAGCGTACGAAAACTTTTTGCCCTCAGTGTTCGTGTGTGTTTTTGGCCGTATTTAGCCGTTTCGTGCCAATTTTGATTAGCAGCAATTTCGATAATCATCCGAAAAGTCCTTCTGCGCTCTTCACAGCTGCTTTGCACCTGACCGCCCACCCGCCCCCGCTCACCTGTAGCTGCAGCAGCATTTATCGAAATGTGCCACATGATTTATCGATTGTGCGTGTCATTTGCCTTTTAACACATCCCAAAAAAAAAACTTTGCCAATTGATTCATTCTCGGCCACTCCCCAAGCATATTGCGTATACGTAAAAATAAATAACCTAAAAATCAAATCAAAGATTAAAAACAGCAGCAACGCACAAAATTTATAATGTTAAAAATAAAATCAAGTGACGCGGCGACTTTTTAAAACGAATAAAAATAAATCTGAGAAAAAAAAACGCACAAAAAGCTAAGAAAATATTGGGAAAAACAAAGCGAATTGCTAATGCTCTTGATTTTGAAAAAAAAAAAAAAAGACATCTTAGAGCCGAAAAAGCCAAGAGATGATGAGTTGAGAAGATTTATACATTGAAAAGTATCTTTCAATCTAAAATTTATAGAAATATGCCAGTGAGCATAGAATAAGATCTCCGATAAAATTAGTAGCTTTTCAATTTATTTAGGTTTAATGGTTTTCCATAAAAAAAAAACTTCCCGAATGCTCTTGATTTGAAAAAAAAAAAAAACATTTTAAAGCCAAAAAAGCTAAAAATTCATCAATGAGATGATGTATATCTTAACGAATATTTTTCCAAGCTGAAATGGATAGAAATTTGTAGCGTAAAATAGAGTAAAATCGCGGATAAACCTAGAAGCTTCTCAATAAAAATAGGTTGAATGGTTTCCAATAAAAAAAAAATTGCGAACGTAAAGTCGGGCGTGGACGACTTTGGCATACCGTGTACCTCTAGCTTGCAATAAAATCCGATTCCTTCATAAAAAGCCAAAAACAGAAGAATTTTTAAGCAACATTTTTTTTTTTTGAGCGATCGTTCCTATGGGAGCTATATGATATAGTCAACCAATTTCGATCATTTTTGACACAGTATTTTAATACCTTAAAAACACAACGAATTTTGTATAAAAAGTTTTTTTGGACGGATTCGTCCTATGGGAGCTATGATATAGTCTTCCGATTTTGATCAAATTTGGTACAGTGCCTAAGACCTATAAAAAACTTTTAAATACCAAATTTGGTTACGATATCTTCATAAACAAACGAAACACAACAAATTTTGTTAAAAAATCGATTTTTTGGAAGATCGGCCCTGTGGAATCTATATGATATAGTCAACCACCAGACACACGCTCCATAAGGTTTTCAATGCCTTTTTTGTTGTTTTGATTTATCGAAACCCAAGTTTGGTGAACTGGTTGGTGTTATCTCACGAAATGGCCCAGTCAATTGGCCGCCTCGTGGGATTTGACGCCGTTAGACTATTTCCCATGAGGCTACGTCAAGTCTATGGTCTATGCCAACTGGCCAGCGATTATTGATGAACTTCGTACGAATATTGAACGTGAAATTGCAGCATCGGCCGATTTATGCTTGAAAACCGTCGAAAATTGGGTTCAGCGTCTGGACTTCTGCAAGCGTGCCCGCGGTGGCCATGCAAAAGGAAAAAATCGAGTTCCATACATAATGGCATCGAAGGTACTTTCGCAGGAATAAAGAATTTCGTTGATATCCAAAACCGTTTTTGTAGCGCTCTTATTGAAAAATCCTTTATATGTACATCAAAAAATACTGAAGTATTTCCAAAAGGGCGCTCGAAAATGACAGTATCAATTACATCACTAATATAAAATCATCCTTTTTCAAATAGATTAACTCTGAACGTTTTTTATATAGCATTTCGGATTTATGCTTATATTTTAAGGTAGTCTAAGAATGTAATCTATATATATATAAAATAAACATGTGTTTTACGTGTTACGGGTGTTCTCATGAACGCGTCGATGAATTTCAAATCTGATTTTTGCGTATGTTAGAAGTTGTCATTATGGAGGTTTTAGGTATATTCCAATGTGTTTGTGTGCATTGGTTCGTGAGATATACACATTTTTGTGAATATCGGTTTATGTGTGTATATTGCCATATATTTGCCTTTATGTACAGGCAAGTGATGTGAAATGCTGAAGGCACAGCAAATCGAGTCTTTCAGAAGATTTCCCTACTTTTTTACCAAAAATAAAACAGTATTCATTTAAAAACTGCAGAAGCAACATCAACAAAAAAGTATTTTATTTTAATAACTTTTTGTTTTTACCAAGTCAAAAAAAAAATGTCTACTGTAGCAGAGCGAAAATGGATTCGCTTTCGCGAAGTTTTCATCTTTTGCTGAATCAAAATGGATGTCAAGGCCAGATATGAAGTTTACGTGGGTTTTTTTCGTGGAAGTTTTAGCTTCACCCTCTGTTATTGTAGTGGCTCTTATTTGTGTCACCAGCTATATAGTTTTTAAGAAGTTCCAAGACAGTTATCCCAACTATTATGATGAACAACAGGATCTTTATTTAACCGTAACTCAGCTTGCAGAGTGTAATCCAAGGTTTACATTCAAAGGTATAATTTAAGATGTCTCCAATGCGCCGAATAATTTTGGAGCGGATGGACGCTTCAAGACGCTCACCGGCAATCCTATTGACGAATTAATCAAAAGTCTTTAACTAACTGATTTTTAAAAAAGATTGGTGCTTACTTACAGAGGAGCTGGGGGTAAAATTCTTGAAGACCCATTTCTCCAGTGGGTATGCTGGTAATGGAGGAAACACAGCAGATCGATAAAGCTGAAGATGCGTGTGGAATCCGCGTTAATAATACGCCGAAACGATACAAATTTGTTTTAATTTTACTAAAAAAATAGACGTAACTACAATAATATGCAGTACATGACTCAAGAACCCTAAACAACTTAGAAACAAAAACCAAAAATATAGAAATAAAATGTTTGCGATACAATTTCAAATCGAAAATAACAAGTTTGACATTATTTGCTCGGAGTTCTATTCACCTGAAAAAAATCTTTATATCGATTTAAAATTATTTCAACTGAAGCACTCAATGGAATCGATTGCAATAAAATAGTTTCGATTAGTTGGACCGTTTTATTTTTAACAAGATTTAGTTATAGCTATCATGTATAAGATATAATGTTACATCGTCTTCCTCATCACATTCGAGTGAATCCCAGTTCAAAAGTTTCGACCAGGACTTGAGAACTACAATTATACATTCTCTCACCAACATATTTTCGAACAAATAATCTTTTGAAATGAAAAAAAAAATATTGAATATTGTAATATGACCTAAATCACTTTTAAAGCAATAAAAACAGGTGTGGATTTAGAAGGCGGTTTGGGGCGGTTTTTCACTACGATTTATGTGTGTAAGAGATCGTAAAAGACTTTCAAGCTATTTTTACAATTTTGGGGAGTCCCTTCTTTTTGAGTCTATTATAATGCGAAATTTAAGGAAACACTCAAATATCGATCCATATCCAAACGAAATATGTCTCTTTTGTTAATTATTTTATCGTATCGCATTTTTTGAAAAACTTAAATTATTTGTATGGGTCTTAAGAATTTGTATTCTATAGAAATTGCATTATTTATAGGATCACCTTTTTATAGATAAGCTTAATGAGTATTTTCTTTTGGTGAAAAATTAGGATACATGTTTTATGCTTATATATTTTATAGATTTTCTTTTATGTCTATTACAATGGAAAATTTATAAAAACTCTAAAATGTCCATGGATTGAACATTCGCTAAGGATCGAATTAAGCACTAGATTGGAGTTCACAAAGTAGACGAAAAAGATGACATCCATAAACTTCGTGGAGAAGAACGTTACATGCCGAGACTTGAACATCAGGAAAATCATGGAATGAATTAAAAGTAATAGTATACAATTGTACAAGGCGAATATTCCTCACTGCGGACGTATTACTCAAGCAGGTAGAGGAACTAACAATAATAAGTATTTTTACTTGGGAATTATTCATAAACTATTTTTTCTTGTACCCTGATTTTAAATTTGTTTTCATTTATACCAACCTACTAAACCATTTTTATAGTGTATCAAAAACTAAACAACGTCAACAGCGAGAAATGCTTTATTCGTTTAGACAACATATAAGACAAATTTTAGTCGATTCTATACGATCGCAAACTGTCACTGTATGTTTTATAAGGCTCGTTTAATGGCCCCCCCCCCCAACCCCCCCCCCCCCCTTGGATGGGATCAGCTGTGAGACTCTTCTATTGCAAAAGGGGGCGTGTAGCCGACGCGACGGAGGTGGCACAGTTTTTAAGTGTGACACGCACAAACATGTTCACGAAATGGGCAGTTTGTTAAACAAGCAAGATCTAGAAAACAAAAATTGGCAAACGAAATCAAACAAATTGAGAAATTGGGAAATCGGAATTGAGAAATCGAGAAACTGAGCAAATGAAAAATGGTCTACAAACCCCAAAAAAGCAATGAACGATGATCATCGGACAGCAAAGTGGTTGTCATGTTTGTTGTCGTTGTTGCTGTTGTCGATGTCACAGACACTTAAGTGGCAATACGTACTAGATATGTCCTATATATAGCGATTTAATAGATACTAAGTTATATACGTTGGGTTGGTTAGGCTGTATAGGCAGCACAGATAGTGATTGAGATCACCCAGAGAACATGCAGACCATTGTGTTGCCTAATTAAAATAAGGGGTGGAATTGAAGGAAGAGAGGGATTGTTGAGGAGGATCAAAAACTGAAAGACACCTCTAAACGTATAAGTCCCTTATGTTTCAGAACCATTATGAGGATTCGATGAAAGTAGCCAGATCCGCTATGGGTTAGACTACCCAGATGCTCAAAGATTGATTTGCCCAGAAACTGGGTTCGACTTCTAAGAAGCGACGAGCAGTCACATAGCAGGTGTCGGATGCTTCCTGTCTCTTCCTCATCAGCGGCGGTTGAAGCCGTGATTGGGAACGTGCAATCTCTCATCCATATTGCTTATGGTGCAGTGGCCAATCCTTGTCCTGTTTTCATGGAAGCGCCGGCGCTCAGATGGTCGCTTTGGGAGATGCGCCAACCGGCCACCACGCACTCGTCCGCCGCCATATTACCAGGGATACCTGAGTAACCCGGAATCCAGCATCACCAGAGTGCTCGGGAGATGCGCCAACCGGACACCACGTCCCATTCTCTTTCCGCCAGAGCTCTATACGTCTCCCTGATTTGCTATACGACGTCCTGGAAAGGTCTTTCTACATCCGTAACCGCAAGATTAGCTGCCAACGCTGAGGATCAAAAATTGAACATCCCTATTCGCCTAAGAGTCTAATGTTGTATCGGGTTTTTCAATAGGGACGCTACAAAAGTAGACCGGTAGGGACAGCAAAGGACGCCATATTTTTCCCCGCTCTCTTGACATTTCTCTTCAGTAATGTTTGCCATTTTATCATGGTTAGATATACGATCCAACAACGAGTCGAAATTATTAAAATTTACTACCGAAATTCGGAGTCAGTGACCTCAACTTTAAGAGCGCTACGTCCAATTTATGGTTGCCATAATTGTCCTGCCAGATCAACAATTGAGCGTCTAGTGGAAAAAATTTGAATCCACAAGCACAGTACAAAATGTTCCCGTACCAGTGAGACTGAAAAGTGCCCGTAGTGTCAAGAATCAATTGAGGAAGACCCATATCAGTCTCGCCCACGTCGTTCTCAAGCGTTGGGCATCTCTGTGACGAATTTTGCGAAAAGATCTTGGCCTTTCATCCTTTCAAGATCAAATTGACGCAAAAACTGAAGCCGCTTGACCACCAGTAGCGTCGTATGTTCGTGAATTGGGCTGAGCAAGAACTTGAAAATGATCCGGATTTTCATCATCTTCAGCGATGAGGCTCATATCTGGTTGAATGGCTGCGTCAATAAGCAAAATATGCGTTATTGGTCAGGCAGCTATCCACACGTACTCCATGAGTCACCATTGCATTCCGGAAAAATTACGGGTTTGTGCGGTTTATGGGCCGGCGGCGTCATTGGGCCGTACTTCTTCCGTGATGATCAAAACCGGCACGTTACTGTGAATAGAAATCGCTTCGTCTTCCGTGCAGTCGCATAGCAGGTGTTTGATGCTTTCTGTGTCTTGCTCATCTCTGCATCGTGATGAGGAAGTGCAACCTCTCAGTCATATTGCCTATGGTGCACCATGTTCCATTCTCTTTCCGCCAGAGCTCTAGCCGTCTCCCTGATTTGCGATACGATTGTAACATAGTTTGCGCAACTTGAGTAAGCAAATGATGATAAACCGAATATTTCCTCAGATAAATAAGAATATTTTTAAAAAGCTATATTAATAAAACTCAATGTTAGAACATCACTCTGTCTCCCGGACCACTGCAATGTTCAGTTCCAGGCGCAGGTCAAGGCAATCCAGGAGGGACAGTAAAAAAAAACTACAAGTAGGTTACATGGACATCTGTATCTGCTCAGACAGCCAGACGACTATAAAGTTCCTAGCATCGTTGACAGTTGAAAACTTCCACTCGTCTCTAGAGGAGATGGCTCAGCAGTTTTCAATCCACCTAATCTGGGTCCCGGACATCAAGGGAAATTGCATCGCGGATGAGTTGGCACAACGAGGAGCTACCAGCATCCACCTTCAAGGCTAAGAGAGCCTGAGTATACCAAAGGCCAGTTGTAGACTGAGGTTACAAAATCACCCAAGATATAGGAATATCGAGGGAAATTGCATAGCTGTTGAACTGGACTAGACAAGGAATTACCAGCATAGTCCTTTAAGACAAGGATAGCCTGGGTATACCTATAGGGGTGACGAAATCACAACACACTCATTGGCAACCTGATGTGAAAAAGGGATATCAGGATAGACAGATATCAGCAGGATATCACGCCAAACTTGGTCGACTTTTTGCAGGCAAAGATCGAAGAAACTTTGCTGGCTTAAAAGAGCTCAATGCACGTTCCCAAACCCAGCAACTACTGCACACTGGCTGGTGGGAATCCACGCATCCAGGCTAAATACTTCTCATCACGATTTCCGCAAAAGCCGCTTTAATGAGGAGCAGGTAGAGACGGTGGAGTAGCTTTTCTGTTGCTGTCCTGGACAATGCAGAACAAGGTTCCACTTTTCCAAACCATATTTCTTCACTCCCTTATCTGAGCTCTTGGGAAAAGAGTCCAAAAAGCTTATCGAGGTTTATTCTGGCTGCCGTATGGACGTGACTTTAAGATGATGGGAATCCACGCATCGGCTAAATGCTACTTATCACGAATTTTGCGAAGATTGTGGTGATAAGAAGTTAGATAGTGGAGCACCTTTTCTGTTACGTCCTGGACTATACACAACAAGGTTCCAAATCTTCTCAAATCATTTTCCTTTACTGACTTATTTGAGCTCTCAGAAAACAGCCAAAGAAGCCTCTCGAGGTTTATTCAGGCCGCCGAATGGAGGTGATTTTAAGATTACTTAGGGGACCTCCAAAGTGGGGTAAGGGTGGTGTAAGGTCCACCCAGCGGTGAGTTGGGACGTAGTAGGTAGCCCTAACTGCTGCACTAACCTAACCTATTAATAGTTACGTCACAATTAAATAAAGAATTAATTCTTTCAATTGAGCCGTAATGCGTTAAGCTTAAAAACTAGAGATTTAAGAACAATTTTTTTCGGCCTATGTATAGATTCGCTTTATTATTTTTTTAAAAGTTTTGGGAACAGTATTTTTAATGCTTGTCCAGCAAGGGCACTTCTGGTCTTGGGGAAACAAACATCCTGCTGATTTCTATATATATTTTTTGAGGGATCCTACATGTTGCTTGCTTTAAAGATTTGCAATCTGAAAGCAATTGAAAGTCACAATCATTTTAATTTATTGGGTTACAGAAGAGAGATGTATATAACTTACGCAGATCACTTTCCTATAAACTTTGTATGCTTCAGACCCAACGTACACATTTATTAATTTTGCTTTAATTCGTAAAAATCTTTTTTATGGCTTGGCTCGGGAACAATCAAGGCGATCCATCGTACAATTATTTCTATGGCCAAGATGAAAATTCCACAGTACAAAGCGATGGCCACAGTTATATTATTTAATACATTGGTCTCCCCTGCATTATATAATGCGAATAAATACCACGTCAAATTCTTTCCGAACATAAAACAGCATGTCGAAATCCAAGGCAGCACCAGGACGAAAAACAATTTTCGGTGCAAGCGACGGGATGTAGATAGCTTAAAATTTGCGATAAGCGGTGGTATGGATAGTAATATTCCGCGACGGATTTCGCGTACCATATTCGGGTACTTGAAGTACACATCTGTTATGGGGTCTTTATTTATATATACGGTTCTTAAGGCGAATCGCGGAGTGACAATAATCACCGAAATCACAATAGCCAAATAGCAAAATTTCGTTAAAACATCAAAAAGCTTTTTTAAGAAACTCATTTTTTTTTCTTCTGTAATTACAGCTTTTACAAAAAATCAAACTTATTTTTGATGTTAGCTTCCAGAGCCAACTTTAACTATTTATAACCTCGTAAAACTCCCAGCCAGCTGTGTTTAAAATTTTAACATCTTTCCGACTTTTCTACAAGGTTAACAAAAATATACGCCAAGCTCTGTCGATGGCTATAAACTACCCATCGAAGCCAAATAAATTACACATTTTCAATTCCACTCCAATTTCTCTCGACTGCGTACACCTGGACCCCACTCTCTGCGACAGTAGACAAAAAGCCAAAACGATTTCTTTAGAAATCCTGCTTCTTTATATATAAGATATATTTTGGAGTATCCTACTTGTTGTTTGCTTAAAAGATTTGTAATCTGAAAGCTGTTAAAAGTCCCCAACACTTCAATTTATTGAATTACCAAATACGATCGGCTGGCGAAAATCCTCTGGCTGAACCCTTCCAGAGAATGCCGGTTGGGCAATGGACTGTGTACTGGCTCAAGCACCAGAGTAAGGTAGTTGTGCTCCCCCGATGCTCGAGCCAGTGCACGGTCTAGCTAAAGCAAGAGCGCAGCAGCATCCGGATTTCCACGTCTGGTGCTGCTACGTAGGAGCCCCGTTCAGAGGTGCCTGCCAGCAGGCATAAAATGCTAGAACCAAATGCGTCCAACCCCCCGCGCGCTGGAGTCCTCTTTCGAAAAAGCCCTACAACACAAGGGTTGCGCCCTGGGAGCTTTCCTGGATATCTCGGTTTCATTCAACAATGTACCCACGGAAGACATAATGCGAAGCCCCAGACCAAAGATATCTCAAGAGGCATTAAACTCCTGAATACAAAGCCTTTTGAGTTGCAAGAAAATTAGAGCTGAATGAGAAACCATGACCATTACAAAAGAGGCGTACAGAAGTACTGTCGCCCTTTTTATGGAATCTAGTTGTAAACGACATCTTACACAGACTTAAACGAAAAGCCCCAAGGATAACTGCCTATATGGACATAATGTGCGCCATAATGATCGTAGGAAAATGTCCTATGACAATAAGTTCGCTCATGGACACTATACTAAAAGAGATACTGAAGTCGGACTTAGTATTAACGAGAACAAAACGGACCTAGTTCTCTTCACCGGAGATACAAGGTGCCGTGATGGACTCCACCATCAATAAAGGGCATTCTGTTTAACCTTAAAAGAAGCGTGAAATATCTAGGAATAGTAACGGACAGCGGATTCAGCTGGAAACCCAATGTTGAGGAACGGGTGAAGAAAGCCGCAAATGCACTGTATGCATCGCAGCAGCTGCTGAGTAGCACGTGGTTCTGTCACTAAGACTAATGCACTGGATCTTCATCTCAGTCATGCGGACAGTACTACTCTACGGAGTTTTGGTATGGTGGAGAGCCACAGATAAGTCCACAAACCTGCACTGGAAGAGGCAGCCGACAGGGCATCTCAAAAGCTATTGGCCAAGCATACGCGCATACTGTACACCAGCCGCATCCTCCGGTTCCACTAAGGACTACGCAGTCTATAAGTGATTCCCCCCCAGGGTTCAATCAGAGTAACCCAACCTAACCTACCAAATACGATGTATATAGCTTATGTAGATCCTTTTTTACATAAGCAACTGAATTATGCTTCAATTAACAGAACTTTATTAACTACGACTTTGAAATCGACGGTAAAAGTTATCACGATAATATGAAGCTCGAACAGGGCGACGTAAGATGGGTGACGGCACAGGAGCAGGCCTCTTCTCTGAAAAGCTTTCGACGAAGCTTTCATTCCGCCGCCTCGACAGGTGTAGCGTTTTTCAAGCAGAGATATACGCAGTGTGGCAAGCGGCAGACTTATTGACGTTTTGGACGAAAGTCCAAAGAAAATCGTAATTCTGGTTGATGGACAGGCTGCTATTAAAGCTCTGTCATCGCACAGGAGTCAACTAATCCGTAACACGACGCTAGCGCTCAACCGTATTCATCTACACTCTCCCTCTGCTGGGTTCCGGGTCACTCAAGTGTCCCTGATAACGAGGCGGCGGACGAGTGCGCCAGGAACGTTTTAGCGCTGGCAGCCAACCTTGCGGTTACGGACATCAAAAGACCATTACAGGATGTCATATCGCAAATCAGCTAGACGTCTGCAGCTCTGGCCGAAAGAGAACGGGACATGGTAACCGATTGTCGCATCTCCCGAGCACTCTGGCCGAGATATGAGCCAAAGTTAACATCTGAGCTCCTGCGCTTCCATAAAAACAGGACTAGGATGGGGCACTGCTTCATAGGCAATATGGTGGAGAGGTTGTACGTTCCACATCACGATTTCTGCCGCAGCTGCGGTGATGAGGAAGAGACAATGATCCAACATCTGCAATGCGACTGCCTGGCGCTTCTTAGAAGACGAACCCAGTTTCTTGGTAAACCATTCTTCGAGAATCTGGGTAGTCTAGCCTATATTCCTATACCGGATCTGGCTGATTTCGTCAAAATGGTTCTGGAACATGAGACTTAGTCGTTTAGGGATGTCCTACAGTTTTTGATCCTCCTCCGTTTCTTCAATATCTTTCGTCCCCTTTTTTAATTAGGCCACACAATGGACCTCATGATCTCTGGATGATCTCAGTCTCTAACTGAGCTGCCTATACAACCTATCTTAACCTTAGGGGTTTCCGACGACTCCTTCTGTATATTACATACATTTTCGGCTTACACCCTTTGTACCACATACGGTAAAGGGTACAAAAAGGAAACTTTTTAAGAAGACTTACAAGGTACTTGATTAAAAAATGGTTAAACAAAGAATTAATAGTTTAGAATTAAATAAAGTATTTTGTTTTTATTTAAGTCCCAATGTATTAGCTCAAAAACAGCAGATTTAAGAACATTTTTTTTCTGACTATGAATCAATAGGCTTTAATTCCTCGACCTACAATTTTTTCTTCTTGTTTCTTCGGGTTTTTGAGAAAGTCCTGCTTGCCTTTAATAAATTTTTGGGGGATCTTACTTATTTGATTGTTGATTTATATTCTGAAAGCAGTTGAAAGTAACCAACATTTTAATTTATAAAGAAATAATAAGGCATAACTTACGGAGGTTAAAAGCTTTTAGCTGATGTATTTGTTTTGGCTAATCTTGCTTGTCTTTAAATGTATTATTAGGGGAGGATCTTACTTGTTTGTTTTAAAAATGTAAAATCTGAAAGCAATTGAAAGTTAGTAGCTCCTCAAATTCTTAAGAAATAATAAAGGATAACTTACGCGGATTAAAAAAAATAATAAAAACAATTACGATAAAAAAAAGCACGAGCAATGGCCCGATTTTGTTTTTGAAATTGATTAATCACGACAATCCAGCGAAGCATAATTTTAACCGCCACTCCAAACGTTACACAGTAAATAATGGTAGCCGCCAATATGTTCTGTTGATCAGTTTCCCATTCTTGGTATATGGCAAAGATGTAAGTGATTAAATTCACTCCAAAACTGTAGCAGCATGTCACCACCCAAGGCAGCACCAGAATCCAGAAAAATTTTAGCCGATAACGCTGGAATCTGGCACTCCACGAAAAATTAATATATTCGATGAGCGGCGGAATCGAGAATAATATTCCAATAGCAATTTCGCGTTTTATGTTTGGAAATTCCATGTACAAAGTGGTTATACGCTCCTTATCAAAAATTGTTTTTATGACCAATCGCGGAGTGACCATAATCACCGAAATCACAGTCGCGTAAGACAAAAACTGGGCTATGATGCGAAATATCATTTTGAACATTTTATTTTTTTTCGTTTGCTCTCCTCACGAAATGTTACCGCTTTTAATGAAGTCGAATTATTTTTGAAGTAAGCTGGCAAAGCCTACTATTGAAAATATATATTTTTGTTTAGCTTTTCTAAGTAAACGTCATCGCAGAACTAAGTCGATTTGTTAAGTATCGTCTATCGATAAAATATTATTTATCAAAGATTCACGCAATTTTATGGCTTTTAGGCTCGGAAGATTCCGCTATAAAGCCACAAAAAATTAATCAATACGATTATGCTGTTCAAAGATATTCGGCTGTGCTCCGAAAAACGAATCCGCATATTTAATTCGATTTCATCTTGAAACCGCATTTTTGGTGCGCCCAATTTTACCCAAGCGAATTTTTTAAGTGATTTAAATTCGAATGCTTTTTTGCAAGAGAAATTAAGATGAATAGATCTAAAAAAGTACTCTTTTTAAACTAAAATCGATTTTTAAATAATTTTTAAGTTTTTTAGATTATATTTAAGCCAACTTAAGGTCATATATTTATTGGCAATTTATTTTTCTTATATTATACACGAACACATGACGATAGTTGCGACAGGGTTCCCGCGTTACACAAAGAAAATTTCCCTTTTCGTAGGAATACCTTAGTCATGGATAATTTCCCTCGAATTCTGTAAAGCTGTGCAAACAAAAGAATTAAGTGTAGATGGCGCTGGAGTGCATTTCCCAAAATTGGAGGTTGATCTAAATGGGCCAATCGGCAGTTGGATACTTATTAGGTGATAACTTTCAAAAATACTTAGTTCTAAAATTACTCAAAATAATTATAAAAAGGAATCAAAGGGCACTGAAATTATTAGAAATCGTCTTATTTGAATGATTTTAATAGGATATAACAAGAGTTACAAGACATAAGACCCTTTTAA
>JBAMAX010000572.1:0-18234 GCA_037043745.1 Chymomyza amoena
GGACACGCAAATGGCAAAGCTGCTTAGCTGGGAATATGGCAGGCAATGGCTTGAACAGCGAGATTCGAAAACAAGGCCTATACAAAAAACCATCCACATCAAACCAGATTACAGTTGGTGGATGAAAAAAAAAACTGGCCCGCTTCATCTGAAAGAAAGTATTGTCAAAGAGGACCAAAGGAGCAAAAATTTGATCCAAAAGAGTAAAAATTTGAACCTAACATGCTTTGAGTTGTCCAGAAAGAGAAGGAAGAAGCCCGTGCAAGACCCGTGTAGGGAAATAGGTGGCAAGATAGAAGAAACTACACAAAAACAATTGCACGGCAAAAAAAAAATTAGAATGAATTAATGCAAGCCGATTCGTCAGGAAAGAATCAAGAGCAGCAAGGCAAAGAAACAGCGCAGCAACAGAAGATTAACGAAAAGCCAGAGGCAGCTAACGAAAAAGATCGGGGTCCGGGAACAGATTCATCTGGAAAAACAAGAGCAGCAACAAAAAAACGATGGAAAGCCAGGCACAGATAATGAAAGAGGAGAAACAGTTCTGCAACAAAAGATTGGCGAAAAGCAAGGGTCAGGTTATGAAAAAGACCTATCAGGTACTGCTGAAAGTGCTCAAGATCGCCAAACAAAAGAAGGAGATCAACAACAAAAAATCGGTGAGGCAGATCTAACTGGAAAGAGAGGAGACCAACAGGCTACGGAAGCAGAGTGTGGGAAACTGTTAAGTGATAAGGAGAAGTTACAAGCTTCCGATGGAAGACTAGATAAGTATGATAAGTCACGATACGGCGAACCATTGGAAACTGGGTTAACATATGAACAACGCCAGCAACAAGAATTAGAGGCGGGGTGACGGCAACCGGATTCAGGCAATGGTTACAATAGCTATGGAACGTCAAGGGTGCCAGATAGTAAGCGGAACAGGATGGTAACAGAAATACTCAGCGGCATGTTGAGCAACAGCAGCAGCTTGTACACAACGAGGGACAAAAGTCATTTTATAGCATACATCAGTTGCCCAGACAATAGGATCTGTACTCAGATTTACAGCGACAAAATTTTTCTGAAGACTACTCCGCCTGCTATGTGTGCAGAAGCAGATACTTGAAACCTGTCCACAAGTTTCCTTCCGAAGCAGTGCACCCATTAAGCAAACTCAATGCAGTAAGCAGGTTGTTAACTCCAAGTGCTATTGTTCCCGTCCCAAGCCCGCTTCATCTCCGAAACATAGCCAAAATGAAGCAGTGAATCAGTCTAATAAACCATATCTTGAGTCACACTGATCCCTTCATATGCAAAAGGCCTGCTTCATCTCGCAGTAGTACCCATAGAGCACCTGTGGATCAGCCGAGTGCAGCGTATTGTCAGTCTCAGCCAGCTTACAACGATTTCCGTTCATGCGCAAGCACCCCCCTCTTCAACTCAAACCTGTATGCGATATAATCAGTCCCTTGCTGATCCCTGCATACGCGAAATATGTCTGATTGCGTTTCAAGACGAGGGCGACTTTTTGTCAAATACGGATTTTACAAGTTGCGATTTGACGATCGCGCGGATTCTCCAGACGTGAAGATGGCTGTGATACATACAATGACTCGAGGCAAATGAGACTACCAACTTTTAGGGGTTGTCTCTGTATGTATGAGACTTTTCTTGATTTAATATGTAACTCCCAGAACGAAGACAAGGAAAAATAAGATCGCCAGGCTGCAAAACCAAACTAGCAACATATTATTTACTTTACTTTTATTTTACTATTGAATTTATTTTGTTATAATATTAATTTTGGAAACTGTTAAAAATTCAAGATGTCTAACGGCAATAAAATGCATCTTGTCTTAAAACCTACTTCTAATTCGAGTTGGATTTTTTACTGCTAAGCGTTTCGCTTCAAAAGTGTTTCACAAAGAAAGCTTTCTTTATGACAATAACTTACAAGTTTTTTCAAAGTAAGCTTGTTGTATCTATACACTGTCATTTAAAAAAGGCAATAAAAAATCAAAATGGTGAAATATTGGGAACGCGCTATTGCGAATAAGCCTATTGATTGTGAATGCATAAAACAGATCCGACCTTTTCAATGTGTGCCTAAGCGCCAAAGACATGAGGAGGAGACACAAATGGCAAAGCTGCTTAGCTGGGAATATGGCAGGCAATGGCTTGAACAGCGAGATTCGAAAAAAATGCCTATACAAAAAACCATCCACATCAAACCGGATTACGAGTGGTGGATGAAAAAAAGAACTGGCCCGCTTCATCTGAAAGAACGTATTGTCAAAGAGGACCAAAGGAGCAAAAATTTGAACCAAAAGAGTAAAAATATGAGCCTAACAAGCTTTGAGTTGTCCAGAAAGAGAAGGAAGAAGCCCGTGCAAGACCCGTGTGGGAAAATAGGTGGCAAGATAGAAGAAACTACACAAAAACAATTGCACGGCAAAAAAAATAATTAGAATGAAATAATGCAAGCCGATTCGTCAGGAAAGAAACAAGAGCAGCAAGGCAAAGAAACAGCGCAGCAACGGAAAAGATCGGGGTCCGGGAACAGATTCATCTGGAAAAACACAAGAGCAGCAGCAAAAAAACGTTGGAAAGCCAGGCACAGAGAATAAAAGAGGAGAAACAGCTCTGCAACAAAAGATTGGCGAAAAGCAAGGGTGAGGTAATGAAACAGAGCTATCAAGTACTGCTGAAAGTGCTCAAGATCGCCAAACAAAAGAAGGAGCTCAACAACAAAAAATCGGTGAGGCAGATCTAACTGGAAAAAGAGGGGACCAACAGGCTTCGGAAGCAGATCGTGGAAAACAGTTAAATAATAAGGAGAAGTTACAAGCTTCCGATGGAAGACTAGACAAGTATGATAAGTCACGATACGGCGATGGGTTAACATATGAACAACGCCATCAACAAGAACTGGAGGCGGGGCGACGGCAACCGGATTCAGGCAAAGGCTATGATAGATACGGCACTTCAAGGGTGCCAGATAGTAAGCCCTAAAAATTTTCCTCATTGTATTCCATCTGTTAACCATTCTTCATTTTCCAGAATGCACGTGTAACTTGGAACAACCGGATTCAGGCAAAGGCTATGATAGATACGGCACTTCAAGGGTGCCAGATAGTAAGCGCTAAAAATTTACCTGATTGTATTCCATCTATTAACCATTCTTCATTTTCCAGAATGCACGTGTAACTTGGAACAGGATGGTAACAGAAATACTCAGCGGCATGTTGAGCAACAGCAGCAGCTTGTACACAACGAGGGACAAAAGTCATTTTATAGCATACATCAGTTGCCCAGAGAACAAGATCTGTACTCAGATTTACAGCGACAAAATTTTTCTGAAGACGATCTCTCCGCCTGCCTATGTGTGCAAAAGCAGATACTTGAAACGTGTCCACAAGTTTCCTCCCGAAGCAGTGCATCCATTCAGCAAACTCAATTCAGTAAGCAGGCTGTTAACTCCAAGTGCTGTTGTTCCCGTCCCAAGCCCGCTTCATCTCCGAAACGTAGCCAAAACGCAGCTGCGGATCCGCCTAATAAGCCATATCTTGAGTCTCAGCCATTGTATACTGATCCTTGCATATGCAAAAGGACTGCTTCATCGCAAAGTTTTAACCAGAGAGCACCTGAGGATCAGCCGAGTGCAGCATATTATCAGTCGCAGCCAGCGTACACTGATCCCCGCGTATTCGAAAGTCCCCCTTCATCACAAAGTTTTAACCAGAGAGCACATGTGGATCAGCCGAGTGCAGCATATTGTCAGTCGCAGCCAGGGTACACTGGTCCCCGCTTATGCGAAAGGCCTCCTTCATCGCAAAGTTTTAACCAGAGAGCACCTGTGGATCAGCCGAGTGCAGCATATTGTCAGTCGCAGCCAGGGTACACTGGTCCCCGCTTATGCGAAAGGCCTCCTTCATCGCAAAGTTTTAACCAGAGAGCATATTGTCAGTCGCAGCCTCCTTCATCTCGCAGTTATACCCCGAGAGCTGCTATGGATCAGCCGAGTGCAGCATATGGTCAGTCGCAGTCAGCGTACACTGATCCCCGCATATGCGAAAGGCCTCCTTCATCTCGCCGTTATACCCCGAGAGCAGCTGTGGATCAGCCGATTGCAGCATATTATCAGTCGCAGCCAACCTATACTCATCCCCGCATATGTATAATGCCCACTTCATCTCGTAGTTATAGCTCGAGAGCAGCTGTGGATCAACCGAGTGTAGCATATTATCAGTGTTAACCTGTATACACCGAACCCCGCATATGCGAAATGTCCACTTCATCTCTCAGTTATGGCCAAAGAGGAACTGTGAATCAGCCGAGTGCAGCATATTGTCGGTCCCAGCAAGCTAACAATGATTTCCGCTCATGCGGAAGCCCCCTCGTTTACTCAAACCTGTATGCCATATAATCTGTCCCTTGCTGATCCCTGCTTACGCGAAATCTGATTTTACAAGTTGCGATGAGCAAATGTGCTATCAAAATAATTTTGACGATCGCGCGGAAAATAATTAAAATGAAATATATATTTTGTACAAAAAATCATATCTAAAGGTGACTTTAAATGCCATAAAACATGGCAATTCTAGAAAATATTCACATTCTCAACATCAACATCCGTGTCAATATAGCCAAGTGAATCTGTTCGGCTGTCTGTCCGTTCATCTCAACGAAAGTCTTTAATAACTGGAGAAACAGAAAGGCGTTCTTGCCCCAACAATTACTCTGAAACCTTTCAAGGTTAGGTTAGGTAGCGTTGGGTTGAATAGTCTGCTCAGCATTGTGATGGTTAATTGTGAAGGAGTAAAGTAATTGGAGAAGGTGGAGTGGCAGATGAGGATCAAAAACTATAGCGTATCTCTAGTAGCCTAAGTCTCTCTTATTGCAGAACTATTTTGAGGACTCTTCAATCGCAGTCAGATCTGCTATGGGCAAATAAGCTAGACTAAGAAAAAAAAGATCCACAAAGAATGGTTTACCCAGAAAGCAGGTGTTGGATGTTTTCTGTCTTCTTCTCGCAAATAGGTATCGGTAACATTTTGATGGACCACTCTGAAGGTTAAAGTGCATAAATTTTAAACTCCTTTTTCCTTATAAGTTTTACAAAAATAGGTCAATCGATCTCTTCGATAGAGTTGAGTTTCACAATTTGAGCTGAAGTCTATTGACTTAAAGCTGGAAAGCACTGTTTTATGAATATGAACCAAATCTGATAAAACCATGTCCATAAAAGAATTCAAATTAATATGCAATGGTATAGTAAGATCTGAATTAACCAAAATTTCGGACTAGATCTCTACATAAATATATTACGGGAAACAAGTTTATTTTTCTTCTAGACATCGGTACACCCAATTTCGTTTCGTAGCGAAATAAAAATTGCATTCCATATGAAATGGAAGAAAATTAAGCCCTTTATACAAAAAGATTACTAAGAGCTGGTGTGCCACAGGAAAGCATCCTTGCTCTGTTTTTTTTGCAATCTGTATATGGCTGATATTTCAATCCCTAGACTTAACGATTTGAAACGTGTTACGATGATCAACGAATACTTGTTTCCAAATTTTCGTGACATGGATGTCGTGGAGTTCTGGTTTCAACAGGATGAAATTTACTAAGAACTCAATTTGTTGAGGAGGTTATTTCAAGAAATAGGCCCACCCACTGGACGCCGTGGTTATGTGATTTGACACCTTTAAATTATTTTCTTTGGGAATAAGTAAAGTTATTGGATTATGCTGACAAGTCAGCAACAATTGACAACTTGGAAACCAATATTGATTACAGAAATTCGGGTCGAAATGCTCGAAAATGAACCGAAATTATTAAATAAATCCATACTTGGGGTCATTACACTTATTTTTATTATACGTATATTTTATTTTAGTTTGAAATACTTAAGCACCTTTTAGAAATTCTTAGAAGCTTGTTAATAAAGGGTTTTCCAATAAGAGGTGTTATTTTGGTATTCAAAGAAAAATGCCATTTTTTGAGATAAATAATAGGATGTTTATTTCATAATAAAGTGGCTACCACAACCACGATTACAGGACCATATCCTGTTCATTAAATTTCCCATAGCCAAATCGCAAAGTGGCTGCCCTATGTCCTCGATAGCCTCACGAATTCTATCTTTGAGGTCTTGAATCGACGCTGGGCTGTTGGCGTAGACCTTATCTTTCACGTGGCCCCAAAGGAAGAAGTCGAAAGGTGTTAAATCACAAGATCTCGGTAGCCAATTGTGATCACCTCTACGAGAGATAATACGGTCCGGACTCTTTTCCCGTAAAAGAGCAATGGTTTCGTTGCTTGTGTGGCACGTAGCGCCGTCTTGTTGAAAACGTTGTCCAGATCAATACCATTCAACTCCGACCATAAAAAATCATTAATCATCTCTCGATAGCGCAATCCATTCACCGTAACTGTTGATCCAACCTCATTTTCGAAAAAGTAAGGTCCAATGACCCCATCGGACCATAAACTGCACCAAATAGTCACACGTTGAGGATAGAGAAGCTTTTCAACAATAACTCTTGGGTTTTCCAAGCTCCAGATGCGACAGTTTTGCTTGTTGACGTAGCCACCGAGGTGGAAATGGGCCTCATCAGTCAAGATGATTTCGATGGAATTCCGGATCATTTTCATGCATTTCAAGAACCCAATCAGCAAAGACACGACGTTGTTGATGATCGGCCGGCTTGAGTTCTTATGTTAACTGAACTTGATAAGCCTTAAGACCCACGTCTTTATGCAAAACACGGTGTAATGACGTTTGTGGAATGCCCAATTCCAAAGAACGACTAGGAATGGACAAACCTGGGTTTTCTTCAACACTTTGGGCTACAGCAGCAATATTCTCAGTTGTTCTTGAGCGACGTGCACGGGTTTTATTCTTCACATCACTAACTTGTCCCAACAGCTCGAATTTTTCACCCAATTTCTGTATAGCGGTCGGCAAGGTGCTTCACGACGACCCAAAAATGATTTGGTTTTGCGAACTGTGACTGCAAGATTTTCACCATTTTTGTATTTTCGTTCCATTTTTACTAATTTCGTAGTTTCTACTTGTCAAATGTCAAAGAATAAAAGCTTCAAAGGTGACAGCTACCGAAATACCGGGTGATTCAAATTAACACCTCTTGTTGGAAAGCCCTGTACTTTTAAATCCTTCTGCTTATTTGTTCCGAAAAGTAGCCATTAAAAACACAGAAATTTCGCTTCCAGTGCTTTCAAGCGCTTATTGATATATTTTTGTCTATCTTGCTACTTTTGTCGACTCATACTACGTCCCTCTAGATGGCTGGTTGCTATTGTCCTCTAGTAAGTTTTTACTTACATCGATTGTCACAGGTAGCTATCTACTTTTCAGTCCCCTGGTAATGCACAAGGTAAACGGGTGATGGCGTTCCCTTTTCTTAAGACGGGAATATAAAGTAAGGTGAATTTTTCGCTATTCTTTTGGATGTATACTGACGACTTCTACGTTGTCTACTAGTGTACTACAGCGTAAGTAGCGATGTCGCTGTCTACTGGTAAACGGGCTGGTGGCGATTGCCTACCGCCTATGACATTTGTTAATTAGATGGAATTAAAGATTTAAATAGCAAAGTAAATACTGGTCATTACCTAGTGCCTCCTGAAATCACTAGTTCTGCACTACCCACCAGTAGTAGAGGTCAGTAAACTTAGTATTTAGGAAAACGGAAGCTTTTTTTTGTCAATCGAATCTTCAGGTCATATAGCTCTTAAATCCATACCTTTTCTTCAAAGTTTTTTTTTTTTACTTATAGACTTGCTTAAAATTGCAACCTTGAACTGGTATCTTCTGATAGCTTTATTTCTCAAAAAAATATACATATTCCCTATTATTAGCTTGCTTATTATCTGCTCAATATATACCGGACTGTGTGACGAAATATCGCTTTGAAAGATTTCCACTTCGTTTATTGTTTGAAAAGATGATGGCCCGTGCCAATTATCTTTTCAAGTGCTTTTTCCACAAAAACCCCTTCAATCAAATACTTTAATTGTTTTGACAGAGGCGAAAATATTTGTATTCCTGTGCACATTACACACGCCCCATTTTTAAGTGGTGGTCAGGTTCCAATGTTGACTTGTCATTTTTTAAAACTTATTGATAAGATAAATTCTATTTTATTGACGTCTAACGAATGCGCTGATTTAAAATTATTTCATTCGCCCTATAGATTAACGAATTAGTATAAATTCACAATTATTTCGAGCACCCATATCATTAGCTTTGTTAGATCCAAGCCATGAAGTTATTTGTTGCATTAGCTGCCTTGTTGGCCACCGCTGTGGCTGCGCCCATGGATGGTCGCATCACGAACGGAGAAGAAGCACATGTTGGCCAATTCCCCTATCAGGTTGGTCTAAGTTTGGAAATTGGTACGTCTAGTGCCTGGTGCGGTGGTACTTTGATTTCGGATCGTTGGGTTGTCACTGCTGCTCACTGTACCGACGGTGCCAATGCTGTTACCGTTTATGTGGGTGCCATTAATATCAGAGAAGATGAGCCCGGACAACATCGCATTTATGTCAACGAAAAGAAAGACATTATTGTGCACGAAGGTTGGGATCCCAGCACTGTCTCCAATGATATCTCTCTGATCAAGCTGCCAGTTAAGTTAGAATTCAATGATCGCGTGCGTGCCGCCACTCTTCCCAAGAAGACCGGTCACTACTCGACCTATGCCAACGAGTTGGCTTATGCCTCTGGTTGGGGTAAGGATAGCGACAAGGCCACCGCAGTTTCCCCTGTCTTGCTTTATGTTGAGAGGCCTATTATGGAGACCGCCACCTGCAACAAATACTGGGCTGGTATGATCAATGACAAGACTATTTGCATGAGCACCAAGGGTGGTATGTCCACCTGCAATGGTGATTCTGGTGGTCCCTTGGTGCACAAGGATGGTGATATTAGCTATCTGATTGGTGCTACCTCCTTTGGTTTGTCTTTGGGTTGTGAGAAAGGCTACCCAGCTGTTTTCACACGCATTACTTACTATTTGGACTGGATTGAGGAGCACTCCGGTGTGGTCAACGAATAAGTTAAGATCTTAACGTGATAATGAACTTGAACGTCTTTGTTCTCGAAACTGTAACGCTTATAAATTAAATCAATTAGTAGACTTTTGTATGGATTGTTTGCTAAAAATAATTTGTTTATGCATATAAGTCATTGTATATAAAAATTATATTATGTATATTATTTTCGATTTTATATAGAGGCTAGTACGCAGTAGCCAAAAGTTAACAAAAAAATCATCTTTCTGCGTTTCTGTAAAAAGAATGTAGTATTTTTTGACGTTTTTGTTCTGTATGTGGTATTTTTGAGGGGATTTTGTTATTTATAGATCATCTGTTTATACCCTGTACCGTATGGTACAAAGGGTATATTAAGTTTGTGCAAGCCGAAAATGTATGTAACATATAGGAGTCGTCGGAGACACCCCAAAGTTAATATTGGGCTTAAATTATATAGCTCCCATAAGGGTGTTTCAGATGACCTCGAAAAAAAAAAATTTTAGATGAATAATTCGTTTGTTTATGAAGGTATCGTAACCAAATTTAGCATTTGAAAGATTTTCGCAAGCACTGTACCAAATTTGATCAAAATCGGTTCACTGTATCATATAGCTTCCATAGGACCAATAGGCCAAAATAACTTTTTTTATACAAAATACGCCATATTTCATTTTTTAATAATTAAAAATTTTTTTAGAGTACCAAATTTGAACAAAATCAGTTGTCTATATCATATAGCTCCCATAGGGCTGATCTTCCAAAAAATCGATTTTTGAACAAAATTTGCTGTGTGAAGATATTAAAATCAAATTTGGTATTCGTAAGTTTTTTTTATAGTTGTTAGGCACTGTACTAAATTTAATCAAAATAAGTTGACTATATCATATAGTTCCCATAGGAACGATCGGAAAAATTCTTCTGTTTTTGGTTTTCTATGAAGGAACCGGATTTTATTGTAAGGTAGTGGTACAGAGTATCCCAAAGTCGTCAGCGCCCGACTTTACGTACGCCATTTTATTGTTTGAAACCTACTATCTATCAATTCCATATTTAATTGCTCTATAAGCTCTTTACAGCTATACAACACTACAAGTAAACTTATTTCCCATGACTAATAGATCTAAATATAAATTTAGCTTTCTATAACTCTTATCACCTCTGAGATGATCTAAGCGTTCATAGAGACAGACATATGTAGGTATATCGAATTTTCTAATCACTCTAATAATATTTTTGGTAACATTTGGGGATCTCCTACGTACTTTTCTGTATATTACATACATTTTCGGTTTGCACCAATAATAATAATTAATATACCCCTTGTAGCATAAGGTAAGCGGTATAGATAAATTTATATCAGTAAGTATTCCACTGCTGGTTTTTCCGATCTTCACATAAATGTATGATAAAGGTTAGGTTAGGTTACGCTGGCCGGCCACAACAGAGTGCAGCCTAGCATAGACCTTTTGGTCCTTAGCTGTGCCAGATTCGAGGTTATTACGCAACGTTATGATCAGTTAAAAATTTTACTTTTTTTAGCGAAATTAAGTATCCGCCCAACTTGTAGCCTGGCCACCTCTTCTAGACCGACAAACGCTGGTTCTCCTAGGGTGGTCAGACGATGTCTAGAGATGGCTGGGCAGTCGCAGAGTACGTGTGCTAGGGTCTCAGGGACTTCTGGATCCCTGCAGATCCTGCATGATTCGCTTGCCGTTAGTCCCATCCTATGCGCATGCTTCGCCAAGAGGCAATGTCCTGTTAGCACAACCGTGATGGTCCTGCATTCAGTGCGTGAGAGTTTCATTATGAAGTTACTTTGTTTCCTGCCGTAATGAGCCAGCATGATTTTCGCTGTGTGACAGCTGTCTAGATTTTTCCATCTAGCTTCAGCTCTGCGCTTCACGTTGCACTCCAGCATAACGTAGAGGTGTTTGATCGGTCGGCGTACGTCGTGTATTTGTCCCTCCGGAAGCCCAACACCGCTTTTGGCAATTGCATCCACCATTTCATTCCCCATTATGCCTTTATGTCCAGGCACCCAGTAGATATGCAGTTTATGAGCCGCAGCTAATCTCTGGATGACTGCCTGGCATTCAAGGACTTGGAAGGAGGATGTACAGTGCGATACAATAGCCTTGATAGCGGCTTGACTGTCTATGAAGAGGTTAATCTTTGTTCCAGTTGAAGTGTTGGTGCATGCCAACTCAGCCGCCTTCATTGCGGCGAATACTTCAGCCTGGAAGATGCTGCAGTGGCCTGGAAGCCTGTAACTACGACTTACATTAAGCTCGGAGCAGTATACTCCAGCACCAACGCCCTTTTCCATCTTTGAGCCGTCAGTGAATAGGTTATAGGTATTGTGACTGGGTATAAGGCCTTTACGCCAGCCGTCTTCCTCCATCGTCACCTTTACCCTTTTCCCAAATTGTAGCTGCGGTATGACATAGTCAATTTCGTCAGAGAGTCCCTGTCCTATTGAACTATGTCCGTAGCGAATGTTCTTAAAAAGACCCGCCGCTTTTAGGCGCCCAGCTGTACGAGCAGCTGAGTACTCCGCGTAGAGGTCAATCGGAAGTAAGTCTAAAATGATGTTTAGCGCCGCTGTGGGTGTTGACCGGAGAGCCCCTGTAGTGCACAGCGATGCAAGTCGCTGAACGCGTGCCAGTGGCTTCAGGTACGTCGTTTTGTTTGTCGCCTTCCACCAAACTAGGACGCCGTAGAGCAGTATCGGACGAACAATTGCCGTGTAGCACCAATGCATTAGAGTGGGTGAGAGGCCCCAAGTGCAGCCCAGCATCTTTTTACTTGCGTATAGGGCATTACTGGCCTTTTTCACACGCTCTTCCACATTGGTCTTCCACAGCAGCTTGTTATCCAAAACCACTCCTAGGTATCTAGTTTGCGTTTTCAGGGTCAGTAGAGTGCCGTTTAGTCTAGGTGGGGTCCACTGCGGGGTTTTGTATCTCCTGGTGAAGAGCAGTAGGTCCGTCTTCTCCGGATTAACGTCTAGCCCTGCATTAGTGGCCCATCGGTGAATCGTGTCCAGTGACCTTGTCATCAGATCATTGAGAGTTGAAAGGCATATGCCTGTGACTACTACAGCGATGTCGTCAGCATACGCAATTAGTTTTGTGGCTCTGCCTTCAAATTGTTTTAGAATTCCGTCGACTACTAGGAGCCATAGTAGGGGAGAGATGACACCACCTTGCGGGGTTCCTCTGTTCGTTTCCCTGGAGATTATGGCACCGTTCCACTCTGCCCTTATCCTTCTGCAGTTCAACAGACTGCATATCCACCGGTAAGTGCAGCTATTCGTGTCAAGCGATTGAAGCCCCTCCTTGAGAGCTTCAAGCGACACGTTATTAAAAGCTCCGGCTATGTCCAGAAATACCGCGAGTGCGTACTCCTTGTGATCCATAGCACCTTCAATACTTCGTGTCAGCGTGTGAAGAGCTGATTCCGTAGATCTACCCTTCATGTATGCGTGTTGAGCGTCCGAGAAACCAGATCCCAACGAGGCTCTTATGTCTTCGTCAAGGATTTTCTCGAGCGATTTGAGTAGGAAGGATGTGAGACTGATCGGCCGAAAGTCCTTAGGGTAGAGGTGGCTGGTCTTTCCTGCTTTGGGAATGAACACAACCTTTGCCTCTCTCCATGCCGTAGGCACATAACCAAGTCTCAAGCATCCTTTAAATATTGCCTTTAGCCAAGGGATCAGCAAGTCCAGGGCCTGCTGAAGCATGGCTGGAGAAATGCCATCTGGTCCCGGTGACTTGTATGGGTCGAAAGATCTCACCGCCCAGTCAACCTTGCCATGAGTGACTAAGCGCTGTATTTTGGCTTCGTCGCTGCTGTTAATCACATATTCTTGCGAGTTGATACCTGTAGGTACGGTATTTCCAGGAAAGTGTGCCGAAACCAGAGCTTCCAGCGATTCCTGACAATTACTCGTCCAGTTACCACAGCTATCGCGAATTAGGCAAGGAACAGAAGGCTGCTTTGATAGGAGTTTCCTAAGTCTGGCCGTCTCTGTTACCTTTTCGATACTGCCACAGAAATTCTTCCACGAGTTTCTTTTGGTGGTACGGACCGCTTTTTTGAATTCTTTGAGTGAATCTTTGTACTCATCCCAACACACTTCACTATCTGCCTGCTTCGCAAGCTTGAAGATTTCGCGTACGTAGCGTCTTTGATCGCCCAGCTCCTTGTTATACCAAGGTGGCTTGGACTTACGCCTTGCACGGGCAAGAGGACATGATACAAGATAGGCGCTATTAAGATAAGAGGTTAGGGTTGCAACGGTTGCTTCGAGCGCGACCGTAGTGCTACTAACCATAGGGCTACCAAGTTTACGCTGAAGTGTGCGTCTGTACAGGTCCCAGTTCGTATTCCTAGGATTTCTGACAGGCGTTGCAGCGATTTTGGGGGTAAAAACGAGTGAAAAGGCTAAATATCTATGGTCAGAGAAAGAGGGTATACTAAGTACCCTCCAGTTCTCGACACCTATATCTTTTGTATGGAGAGTTATATCTAGCACGTTACTGGAGGTGGGCCCAACGAAAGTGGGTTCCTCACCCCTGTTGGCTATATATAGGCTACTACGAATTATGTATTCTAGTAAAGACTCACCTCTTGTGTTAATGCCACCGCTGCCCCATGCTGAGTGATGAGCGTTCGCATCCGCTCCAACTATCAGCTGCTGCCTCCTCTTCGTGGCTTCGTCCGCCAACTTTAGGAGCTCAGGTGGTGGCGCTTCGACGTCGTGGGCCATGTAGCAGGACGCGAGGAGTAGCACGTCATCCTTGCCGTCCTTTATGGCCACCGCGGTTAGATCTCCTGTGGAGAAATTTGTTATTAGAAACGAGTAGACAGATTTTCGTACAAGGACGCAGTCCTTATCTTGCCTGTAGTGTCAGGAACGTATAAGTTGAATTGCCTCGATTTTAGGCCAGAAACCAGATCTCCTGATGCCAACCATGGTTCCTGTATCAAGGCAACGTCGTAGCCGCCCCCCTCTATGTTGAGGAGAAGCTCGGCTGAGGCAATTTTACTGCGATGGAGGTTGATTTGAAGGACCTTCAGCATTCGCTTCTGGGACCTTCATGGGGTCGACTGTTACCGCCGGTTCACCCACCTCCTGCTCGTTCCTCAGCGTGAGGGAAGCTTCTAGGATTTGCTCTATCCCAAGATCGCCTTCCACTTCACCTGCGGCCAGTGTGTTGTCGTTGTTGTCAGCAGGATGGCGCTTTTTGAGACGCAGGTACACACTCCCTACGCCCCACGCCATCTTCCCGAACCTAGGGTAGAGAATATCCTCGGCCGTCTTGTTGATCTGGAGGATGAAGTTCTGGCCAGCGTTCTTATCAGTTGGCTTAGAGACGTGCAGCACCCTCCAGTCATTCGTCGGCACATCAGGATTCTGTCGCTGTAGTAGACAGAGTGCATCTTCCGGCTTCACCACGCGCGGTATTAGCACCTTCGCCTTAGGTAAAGACGGAATACTGAACCTGTCTACTACCTCAAGAGAAGCCCCTACCCATAGGCCCCGGAGTTCGACAGCAGCCGTTTTCAACCACTCGAGGGTCGGGTCATCCTTACATTTGACGAGTTTAGCCCCGTCAAACCAGCCCGCGCCATCAAACGACGGCATCGGCGCCGTGGGCTCTTCCCTCATTTTTACGAACATGGCCTCCAGGAGTTTCATCTCCACGGACGACCACTGCTCCTGCGTCATCTTCCCCTGCGGTTGGCTACGGTCAATGAGTGCCACGGTTAAGTGCCGTTTGGCCACTACACTAGCCGTAGCCGTCTTCGAAGTGGTGGGCTTCATGGCCGCTTTCGAAGTGCTGGGCTTCTCATTTCTTACGCTGTACCCCTCCTTGTGCTTCTGCCGCTTACCGCTTTGCACTTCGCACTCGGTTGATCTTTGTCTTTTTACGGCAAGGTTCTCCTCGACCCGGTTTGCAAACTTCGAGTCCGTCGGAGCACACCAAGCTTTTGCCGCGAAGTGAGCCCGGCCTTTCTCCACGGTGTGTTTCGCCCAAGCCAACCTTTCTTCTTCCTCCTTCGTCAGGTCGGACTTGTTTTCAAGTCTACCGCAGATCTTGACCGCAGCCTTATACTGTGCTTTTGCCTTAAGCCCCTCCTTGCTCGGCTTTGACCTCGGCCCTTTCTTGCAAGCAGAAATGGCACCTCGGTCATCGCCTGGAGAGCGCAGTAAAGCGTCTTCATCCGCTGTGTTAATGCTGTCGTGGTCCGAGTCTTCTTGGACGTCGGCATCCGCGCGGAGCATCTTTCTCGTCGTTTTTGTGGCAGTAGCAGTACAACTGTTGGGACCTGCTCCAATCCCAGCAGAGGTGTGACCGCTGGCGACGCGACTTATGTCGTCGCGCCCGCCGGTGGTAGCAGTCACGCCTTCCACCGACGTCTGAACTGATATCCCAGTTCTCGTTTCTTCATTAGTAACCTCCTTAGTGCATGATTTTTGATTCAGGGGGAGCGCACCCCATAGCGTTTTATGCCTAACCGCCAGGCACCACTCAGTAATGATCCGTAGCAAGCTGCTCACAGATCTTAGCTAGACATTCACTTCTCTGCGCTGGCATGCTAAAAATGCAACCAGACACAGGGTCGCAAATGCCCATTGCCCGGTCGGCACCCGCGTGGAGGGTACAACTGAGTGGATTTTTGCCGACCCAATGTATGATAAAGTAAACATAAAATAATTTTTTGTACAAATAAAATTTAACATTGAAAATATAAAATCCATTTTTAGTTGAATTAGACGACCGACTTATAGAGAGCCCAGGGCCGTAGACCGAAAATCCGATCCCGGGGGAAAATATACCGGCACCTCTATTACACCTTTTGCTTTAATCACGACAATACGACAGTAATTACAGCGGGACCCCCTCTCATTGGATCCCCTCTCTTACCTTTTGGAGGGATTTCCTTTTTCTCTAAAGGATTTTCATGAAAAATCTAATCTAAAGCATAGCTCATTAATAAAAATGGCGTACGTAAAGTCGGGCGCAGACGCGCCTTGTTCCATCACAAAAAACCGAAAACATAAGAATTTTTAAGCAAATATTTTTTTTTTACCGATCGTTTCTATGGGAGTTATATGATATAGTCAACCGATTTCAATAAAATTTGACACAGTGTTTAATACCTTTAAAAGTTTTAGTTCAAATATCTTTATAAACAAACGAAACACATCGAATTTTGTATAAAAAACGTTTTTTTTTGGACCGATTGGTCCTATGGGAGCTATATGATCTAGTCAAACGATTTGGATTAAATTTAGTACAGTGCTTAGGAACTATAAAATACTCACGAATGTCAAATTTGGTCCCAATATCTTAACAAACAAACGAAACACAACAAATTTTGTTAAAAAATCGATTTTTTGGAAGATCGGCCCTATTGGAGCTATATTATATAGTCAACCGATTTTGTTCAAATTTGGCAGATTGCTTAAGTGCACTAAAAGATTTCCAAACGCCAAATCTAGTTACGATATCTTTATTAAAAAACAAAATATAGCGAATTTTGATTTAAAAAAGTTATTTTGGCCGATCGGTCCTATGGGAGCTATATAATATAGTCAACCGATTTTGATGAAATTTGGTACAGTATTTGGGAACAATAATACACCAAATTTGGTTACAATATCTTCATAAACAAACAAATTATCCATCTAAAACCTTTTTTTTTTGTTCGAGGTCGACTCAAACACCCATATGGGAGCTATATAATTTATCCCCGATATCAAAAAAATAAAATAAAATTGTCTCCTATGGAATAATATGGGATTTAATGTGAAAGTTTGGTTACTCTGGCTCTTACCATCTCTGAGATATAGAGATCAAACGGGCTTCTCTATTCACCTTGATCATATTCTAGGTAACTTTGGGGTGTCTCCAACGTCTCCTTCTACAGGTACAGGGTATAAAAATAACTACTATTTTTTAATTATTCGATAGAAATTGTAAAAGTGCTGAAGATGTTACCTCGTTTAGTAACATACCGAGCCCCTTAAAAAATGGAAACGTAAATCTTTTTTTACTTAAATCTGCCACTGGTAGTACTATTAGTATTTTATGATGACTCACTAATCATTTTTCCTAATCGTCAAAAGATACGGTCGACATTAAGAATTAAGTTTAATTTGATAAAAATACCATGGTGTCTGGTTCTGATTTCAGCTCTAAGGTAAACCCTATCATAGCATATATGTGTACACAGAAGGTTTTTTGCAACGTTTTCCAAATATTGTGCCGTCTAGACGATTTTTAGATATTTTGTATACCAAGTTTCTAAAGCTCTATGCTTTTTAGAACTTTATAGGCAATTTGAAATTTTTATGATTAAAATTGATTGGTAACAAGTCAGGTGGCTTTTTAATTTCAACGTAGCCTAAGTTACTTATCTAGATGAATTCGCCAAATTTATTATATATATTCGATGAGCAGTAAGAATCTGCTCAATACTAGTTGAAATTCGGGCTGGAGTATTACCGAGTCATATTGTTAATGCCATTATGTTATCTTTTAAGTGGTTTAATTGAAAATATATAAAACGTGCTGAAACTTCTATTTCGAGACAATGTTATCTAAAGGGGATTTCTTTTGTTTATAACTTGTAACACTTGAACTTGAATTACAACGATTTTGTAAATAATACTTATGTCATGTAATGTTTAGTAGGTTAGTGACTTCACACTGATTTAAGTGCCTCTACTTCCGTAAATTTTCATGGTTTAAAGCTCTAATTAAATTTGATTTTGAAAAATTTCATAAACTCCCGTTCACGTGTGAATTCCTGTTTTGATTCTCAAAATATTTATCAATGTCAAAAAAATATGCGTATGTATGTCCAGGTCAGTACGCAGCATCGAAAACGAATTGTGTGGCCTTCAAAACAGTACATGGTATTTTTTGGTAATTTGTGTTTTTCTAGTATTTTTTTTCGTGTTTTGTAGTATTTTTTGCTGTATATACTCCGCTTACCAACTAGATATAGGGTACGCAAGGGAAGGTCTTAAGCTATTGATGTTTGTTGGGACGGTTATGAAATATGGAATCTTTACCAAAAGTAAGAGGCATATTATGTTTCTGTAAATACATACAAATGCAAAATATATGCAACCACCATCGACGTAGAAAGCAGATTTAAAAGACCAGC